>BSBK01001123.1:600000-942500 GCA_027943335.1 Chamaecyparis obtusa
GGGCGTTCTTGGTGAGTGTCGCCATTCTTGGCAGAGGGCATTCTTGGTGAACGTCAAAGCTTGATCAAGGGGCATTCTTAGTGAGTGTCAAATTTTGATTCAGACATTCTTGGAGCAAAGCAACACTTAACAGAAGAAAAGTGCTACAATGAATTGAGATAAGTTCTATCTATTAATCTTAGTATTTTAAGTTGAATATCATGATCTTCAGATTTAATGAATTTCTTTATTATAGTTCTAACCTCAAGTGAAATTACCATTGTAGGGTCGTCGGATTGGAATTTAGAGACATCACTCACACTAAAGGTTCACATTACTTGAGGACAAGCAATTTTGGGAAGGGCAGATTGTAATGTCCCTTTTCTCTAATAAGATTTAATAATAAATAATAATTAAATAATAAAATTTCATTAAATAAATAATAATAATAAAAGAATTTAATAAATAAATAATAGAATATAATAATATTTGTAATTATAAAATATAAAAATTATAATTATAAATAATGAAATCGAACCATAAATATCTAAATATAATTATTTAAAATATTATAATATGAATCTTACATCTTGTAATTAATGAGATATATATCTGATATTTAATATTATAAATATTAAACAATAATAATATAATTATAATATGATATTTTAATTATATTATAATACCATATAATGTATGGTTGATAATTACAAAATAATAATAGATAATGAATAAAATATATATATTTAATTCCTTATATAATATTTTAAACACTTTAATTATTATAATATAAATATTTTAATATTATAATACATAATCAGTTAATATTAATATTTTTATACTATAATATATAATCATTTTTAATCAAGTAAAATAATGTTTAATATTTAACATTTAATATTTTAATAACTAATATAACAAGATATCAAATGGCATGTCTCTCTAGAGAGACGTCACTAAGAATATAAAAGGGAATAGAATATAACATTTTGAACATGGGAAAAAAATGAAGAAACATTAAGAAATAATATGAAAACTTGGAAGAAAATAAGATAGGATAAAATGAAGGAGAAAAGATAGGAGAAAATAAAGGAGGAAATGTAGGAGGAACTCAAGGGAGGAAAAAAGTATAAAAGGAAAGTAAGAAATATTAAGAAGAAGAAATAAGGGAATATTACAACTTAAATTTAATAAAATACCTAACTAATCTTATTAGGGAATATTACAATCCAAACCCTAATCAAGAAATCTAAGATAAATTAAGTAAAGTCCCAATAGGGGACATTACACAACAAACTTCTACAAAAGTGAATACTCCTTTCTATCACTATCCTCTGCCTTCACTGTTATCCTTCGCACTTCTTATTTTTCTCACATGCTTCACCATCGAGCATTCATTCACGTAACCATACTCGCATCATACCACCTTCGGCATACACACTCTCATTATATTCGGATCCAGATAGATGTTCTATATATATACATAACCATTGAACCAAATACATATGTTGGCCTATCAAAACATGTCGGCTTGAATATAAAAAGAAACCATGATATATACAATAAGATTCAACATGCAAGTACTAGACCTAAAAGATAGGTTGCACATATAAGAACTCCATAGCATACTACCATAGGACCCAAAGATAGGTCATACATAAGATAAGCACATTACATAGTGCAAATATTGGACGATAAATATAATTTGGGGCCGATAGGAACACCACAACCAAGACCATGTCTTGCTCTACGAAAATTTGGCACCAACCAAATGATAACACCTCTCCAAAAATGAATACAACTGACATATCAAAATATTTTGATATATTGCACAAATGTCTGGTTAGCAGAAGTACCCAAAAATAACTATGAATACAACAACCAATGATATCCATCCAATCTTCACATTTTTGCATTCACTAAATATTGTAGATATACTAAAATGATATATCACCATTACTGAAGCAAGGAAATCCATCCACATAATTTATTACCATAATATATTGCATAGAATAGATCAAATCTGTACAATACCTGGAGCACAATCATTTGGTACATAATTTTTAACATCAATGCTAAGATCAATCAATATCTCCTACTTATCAATCAATGCTAAGATCAACATCTCAACAACTTTTCATTGAATATGACATCTCAACTCCTAATAATTTTGTGATTCTGAAAATCCCATTAATGATAACCAAAATCATTAACTCCATATCCAACAAATGGACATTTCTTGGAATCTTTAATCGATTTTCTATATCACTATGGACAAATGCTTCGCAACCAAAAGTTTTCAAAAATGGGTAGCTTACCTTTTCGCATGTCCATGCCTCCTCTGGAATACCACAACCTAACTCCAAAAGGAAAGGGGCACAAGTCGGGTTCACCAAAATGTTTAGGGGGAAAATGGGTGCTAATGAATTTAACAATATAAACTATGTGAGATGAATTCATTAACTAACCAGTTCGCCACTAACATTCAAAATACAAGAGAAAGAGGAGCTTCCAAACATAACTCTCAATATAACCCAAGTTAGATTAGCAAAACCCAAGGAGATAAAGGGATGCCAATGCTAAACCGAAATTATATTAAGTATGCAAGCAAGTCCTCTTTCATGCAATGTAGGATTTCATTAAAAATGTATAAAAGTAAATGTACAATTGAGCCAATTGATTTAATGAGGAAAGTAAGATAGATCTAGATGCTAAATGTAAGCAATCAACCCAATTAAAATGTGAAAATAGGTCTAGATTAAGAAATGAAATGAATGATAAAGTACTCACCTTAAAATGTGTAGAGGAATGTGCCTTTTTGCTTCTAAAACTATGGATCTGAACCTGTGACAGAACTTCCAACTGCGGGTTTGCGATCACGACAGAAAACCTAAAAAATGTTGTTTTTCCCAGACCTCCAGGAACAGGTCAACCAGGTCACTGTGTTTCGGAACAGGTCAACAAGGTCACTGCGTTCCCAGGATATTGTAGCAAAGTCGACCCAACTTCTTCGGAAATGTCTCGGCAAGTTGTTTCCAGATCTATGGTTGTAATTTTGATATCTTGTTCCTACACACATAAAAGCTTGTTTTTGGGTTTGGGTGGATGAGGGCTTGCCTTGGTCAAGCCCTAGATTGAGGAATCAACCTTGAATTGAAATGTAAATATGTAAAGGAAATAAGACAAATGTAAGTATACACCTTGCTTGTAGAAACCCTTGTCAATAAGGATTTTGTGATGCTTGTATGTTGTAGATGTTGAATTTGCAATAATGGATGTAGGAAATCTCCACAAATGCAATAGATCTACCAAAACCACATCATGGAGCCATGGATGTAAATGTGCACCAATGAAGAAGATGATTAATGCCTCAATGTAAATCTCCTCTCTTGATGGCCAACAAAGTGCTAGATCTTGAAGAGGAAATGTTCACAAAGGATCCTTGAATGCTTGATGAAAATCTGCTTGCTTGAATGCTTGAATACTTGAGCTTGCACGTGTGATTTCTATAGTGAAAAGTCCCTCTCTCAAAATGAGGTGTTTAGGCTTCCTTTTATACTAGTTTCTGGGCCCAGGAAAACAAAGCAAGCCGATGGGGGCACCCTATTTGGCAATTTAATTCCTCGAGACAACACTGGTCCTAGGATTTAAAATCCTCGAGGAACAGGTTGACCTATTCCAGAACAGGTCGATTGGGTCGACCTGTTCCAGGGTTGGCCCACAAGGAGCTAACCTTGGGGTCTCAGAGATTGCACAGTTGAAAAGGGTAAAAATGGGACAGAATAGGAGAAGGGGGTCGTGCACGAATCCATCCATGGTCCATAAAGTTGGTAAAGGGACAGGAGCTAAAAGGTCTTAAATAATGAGTGCATCCATTTTAAGATGGTATAGATGATATTAAATTTCTTCTCAAATCAAGAACATGTATCACTTGTTTCGGCAGCCTTTGATTTCCATTTGGTAATTTTACTTGTATGTTTCCCTTTCCAATAATGGTTCATCATCACTTAAATAAACCTATCTAAAATCACCTTGAACATAGTCTAGAAAATATTTTCTATGGGGTGTGGCATGAAAAGAAGCCCCCGAATCTAACACCCAAGAATTAGTAATATTAACCAAAGAAAGAATCAATGCATCTTGTAACACATTACCTACTACATTTGCTTCCTTGTTATTTTCTTCTTGTCCATCCCCTTGTTTTCCCTTTCAAGACCAACAATTCTTCTTTAGATATCCTTTCTTTCCACAATGCCAGCACTCCAAATTTACCCTAGATTTAAATCTACCCTTATTAGATCTCCCACAATTACCTAGGTTCTTTCCTCTTTCCCTTTGTCGTCCTCTATTCTCAAAGTCAAAGTATTAACTAATATCTCACCTGTGCTTTTCTGTTGCATTTCTTCGCTAAGGATAACATCAACAACATCGTCAAACTTTAAAGTGTTTGAACCAGAGATAGAGTTACTTACAATCACGACCAAGATATTCTAGCTTTCAAGCAATGAGCATAAAATCAAAAGATCCCAAACCTCATCTTTAAAATTTACTTTTACAGAACTTAGCTAACTAGTAACCATGTTAAACTCATTCAAATGATCACTAACAAAACCACCTTCTACCATCTTCATATTAAATAAACGATTCATAAGAAATACCTTATTTGGGGCTGAGGTTTTCTCATACAGTTTGTTTAATACCTTCACTAGACTCTTTGTTGTCATTATTTTTTCTATATTGAAATCCATCGATGCTACCAGGCACAGCCGTATTGTTCCTAGCGCCTTGCTATCGAGAACTTCCCATTGTTCATCTGTTGTAGTCATCAACTTCATTGCTTTTCCACCCAATGGTAAGAAAAGATCGTTCTCATATGATAATCTTCCATTTGCATCTTCTATAGCTGTTAAACTTATCAACCTTAAGCTTGCCTTCCTCTGCCATTGATCCCACTGGAATCTGAGATTTCCTGCCAAATCATTGAAATATTCATCGCTTTGATACCAATAGTTAGGATTTAGACAAATCTGAGCAATAAACAATATCAAGATAATGTAAAAATAAGAAAGATAGAAATATAATAACACAGATTTAATGTGGTTCACCCAATATGGGCTACATCCACCAGAGAAACAACCATCCACTTATTTTATTATCCAACAAAGAGCAAATTACAATCTATCAATTTCTAGAAATGCACTATTGGTCTATTCGATTATATTCTTGACCTACTTAAGAAAAAGGGTTGAATAGTTAACCCTAATTAGATGGCGATAAAAGTCGATTTGTCCCGTAGGCTGGCAAGATTATCTCTAATACCAATTGTAATGTCCCTTTCGAAATTTCCCTATAATTAACCCTAAAATTGCAACAAATTAGGGTTAGGATTACATATTACCAATTAAATCTTCATAATAATATGCCCAAGACTTGAACCTTGCAATTATAAACAAGATACAAATTAACACGTACATATATATTCAACTAGGGTTAGGAAAACCACATCATATTCATCGATTACAAATAATGCTACACAAACATACTAGAGTTTGGAGGAAGAGATGTGATGGGTCCACCCAAAGCCATTTCTACACCAAGTCCAAGAGGGATGTCTACTACAGTCCTCTTACTTGGAGGCTTGTACCTGCTTTCCCCATCTCCTAGAATACACATACCATCTTGCGAAGTTGGGAAGAGATCATATGTGGGTTCCTCGAGTCTCCTACATTAGGGCCCTTTGGTTCTAGGAACCATTATGGTCAACTCTAGTACAGCCTACTTAGATAGCCCTTTCAAACCCCTTTTTCTTATACCTTAGGCCCCTCCCTTCAAGATGGGTTTCAAACAATTGGACATTTCTCAAATGTTTGTCATCATAGGCAACATAGTCATCATCATTGATATTGGTATATGACAATCAACATATCTTATATGGACTTTTAAAGCATTGCTCATTATATATATAAACAACATACATTTATCTAATAATCATGATGGACGAGGATGTTAACATAATAGATAACCAATGAGTATGAGTTTAATGATGGTCTGAGATGTTTAGGGCTTTGTTGTAACTCGAATGCTAGAACTGGTATTGATTTTCTCTTTGATTGTTGCTCACTACTTTCGGAACAATACCTTTTTGTTATGCAATCTGATTACTGCTTGTGCGATATCCGATTATGTTATTTCCTGATAATTAAATTTGCTTATGTAATGCACTGCCGAATACATTTCATTGGTTGGATGATCAGCTCATGCCTTATACTCTGATCTGCTCTTTAATGAGTACTGATTGCTGATTGAGTACTAATTATTTATCCTTTTACTCACAACACAATGTATCTCTTTCAATGCTTGAAATGAATCGTCCTTTATGCTTTATTGGTGGAAATGTCACCACCTATCATAAGGATTGAGTAACCACTTTACATTGTTTCCTTTGACAATAATATATTATTTCCCAAATTGTTCCCCCTTGGATGTTCTCCTCAAATAAAATCTTCTCCCCTTTATACCCTCTAATGTGATAGAGAGTCACACCTCTTCAAAATGGTCACAACCTTTCACCACTATGATCCTTCAAAAGGGTCACAACCTTTCATCTTTTCTACCCTTTTAAAAAGTCACAACCCTTCATAATTGCCCTTCATAATTGCAACTCTTTGAAAGAGTCACAACCCTTCATTTTCTTTTGCCCTTGGAAGGGGCTCTTAGTTTTTTCTCACTTCTTTCGTTTCTCTTGATTCACAACTTCCCTTTTCTCTTCCTTCCTCTGCCCCACTTTCAAATGAAGTTCTCTTCTCCCTTTTAAATCCCATGTTTGAGGGAGTCACAACTTTTCATTTAATGCCTCTTGACCTTTCATTAAACTTGTATATTATAATTTATTATTTAGTTATTTATTTATATTTTAATTTTATTGATTTAAAATTGTTATCTATTATTAAATCCTACTTCAGAAAGGGGCCATTACAGCATATGCATGTCAGCAATCTTAATCAAGTTACATTTTTAACACTTGCATCAAAACCTCTCATTAATTTTCAAAGTTTTCCATTTTTGTAATTTTTCCATTTCCATGTCGCAAAAGTCCTCAACTTGAATGAACACTTATGCATTGACTTCATAAATGTCGCAGAAATTTATTATCATGCACAAATTATCCCATCTACACATGATACACATTGTATCATAAAACATATCGTAGTGAATAAAGCAAAGGTCGTTGTCCCATTTAATAATTTATTGATCTCAAAAGTACACTGACATGACATGTTAAAAGCCACATAGCCAGCTTATAGCACATATTTCACATGATATCATCTCCAGTGGCATGGAGAAATGTTCATTATCATTATAATGTGCACTCAAAAAGTTAGGATAAACATTCCTACCTAAAACAAATCAATAAAAAATTTACTTTATCACTAATAAACAAAATATTGAACTCCATTATACTTTTATTTCTTAATCAACGGCAGTACAATACAAGCACCTACATAGGATGTCTGTTGTAGCTAATATTTATATAAATCAACTGATATTCTATGCATTTTAATGCTACTAATGATTTTTGGTTTCTTGAAAAGTTCATAAAGCATGCTTATATTTGACAAAAAACTACTCTAAAAGAAACTTCTTAGTAATTATTTCTGGCCGCTCTACTAAATCTGGAGTTTCACCTACATTCTAATCTTACATATCCTTTCCAAATAAAAATTTGTAATAAGGTACAAGAATATTATACATTTTTTCCTTAATATGAATTTCAACATACAATGGAAGGTTTGAGCAAGGGCAATCCCAATTGAATATGAGATAATTAGTGCACATTAAAGGCCTAAATAGGCATTGAAAAGATAATCAGCACATCTATCCAATAGCTACATGATATAACCAAGAGAATTACCTCTTTAGGAATCATTTTCTTCCACATTTGGGACCGCATGATAGCATTTGGCATCTTGAATTCCACAACGAACTTCAATCTACGCAATAATTCATGATCCAACCTAACAATTGTGCTTCCCTGTATAGTGCATGTTATTAAAAATTATTGAGAATCAGATAAATATCCATGATTTTATACATGTTGTAAAAAAGAAAAATAATATGTTAGGGGATACAACTCAGAAAATAATCAAGTTACATCTGCAAATCTGCAACCAAATAAGGGTTTAACATAATTCCCACAAAATTTATTGAAGAATGAATCATTGAAATTATGATCTTAACAGAAAAAGAAGAAAAGTGAATGTTCTATACATGTTTAATTTTGAAGTAATATATTAGAATAAATTTCATCAAGAGACACATGAAGATGCTTGTAGGTCCTAGTGTTTTGCAGAGCCACCTTAGTCAATGATTAAAATCAAAATTTACTATTTCAAATCTGTAATTTCAATTATTTATCCGGTGCATTGTAAGCAGATATCTCAAGGCCAATGTTCTCAAATGAAAAGAGGGATGCAGTTTTATTTAAATCAAACAAATGTATCTTTACCTCATTGTAGATTTTGCAAATAAATAAATACATGGGAAGGCAAGGGCTATGGAATCCTTTGGATTAGACAGATTATTAGATCATAGTAAATTTTCCAGATGAGCATGACTAATTCCATGGAAAGGAAGGGAAATCACAATTTTTGAAGAATGACAAGGATATAATTGAAGGTAACAATACGACAATTAATGGAAGAGTATTGATGTGATCTTCAAATTAGATTTGAATAGATCCTACATTTGACATGAATTCCAGTTATGTACAAGGAAATAAAAATAAAAATGAAGCATTTGAAATGAAGAGGTTTGGTGGTCATTGTATCCACGAGGAACTAAGTTTCCAAACTAGTCTCATAAATTGTGACTCAATGATTTAATTGTTTTAATCGTGTCACTTATACTGTGGTTATGCTTTTAGGCAGTGTTTGCATTTGAAGATTGTCATTTCTCAATTACATCAAAATTATTGGTTGAGGTGATACAACTATGAAGGAATAAAATCTTCAAGCTCAAGTTATCTTAATGCTAGGGAAAATACCATATTAGAGATTGAATCTAAGCTTGCATGTTTGTTTTGGATTCATTAGTCAATAAGCATATTATGGAAAATAAAAGATATCTAGAGAAATTTTAGGCATTTCATGGATAAGAAATATTCCACTGATTGTGGGACATGAATCAATTAGTAGTCATCTTGCTGTGTTTTGAACCAGTGAGAGAACCTAACACCATGTACGCTTGCTTGCTTGTGAAGTTACCATAATATTTCATTTGCAACTATACGCAATAGCTTCTACCCTTCGATGGCTCGAGTAATAGCTCAAGGTGAAAAACCTTGTTTTTAAAGTTAAAGTCACACCTTATCCTGGGCCTGCTTCCATTATGCATTCTCTCTCAAAGTATCAAAAATTTGAGTTGACTTTAATATTTTTAAAAATTAACAGTTTTTGTATTATATTTTTAAAATTTTTTAATTTAATATAATATGTTCAAAATTTAATATTATTTGATTTAATGATCTATGTAATAATGAGGATTGAAAAAAGTGAAACATGTGTGTGTTTGATTTTCAGATTTAGAAACCAAATCTGCAAACCTGGGCTAGGATCCGACTAAACCGGCAACATAAAAAATTTTCAGAGAAGAAAACATATTTCATGTTGATGTCTCTATTCATGAGATGCTAGAAATCGCTACAGAAGACTATTAGAATAATTACATCTTAAATTATTATCAAACCTGTTTTATGTTTGCAATAAGGATACACATGCTTGGGAAACTCCCCAACTCATGCAAAAGGGAACCTATGATTCCATTCGACCATTCTGAGATACTGTTGCTGTTTCCTTTAGAAGAGTCAGTTTCAGAGCTTAATATCTGCAAAAAGTGAAGAAACCAATTTAATGTATCACAATACTGATTTGTACAAGAAGGTACAGAAAATTTTGGTACATAAAGTATGGTGTTAGATAATAAAGTGAAGCACTTTGAACCTGGAAGTCATCAAAGACGAGAATAGCATCCATTAGTCTTGCATCTTTAAATGCTGAACGAACATTGGAGCTAGTGTCTGAGCTATTTTCTTTTGAAACCAATTGAGCACAGTTTATAATCTGAAATTTGCAAATCAGATGCTATTCCAAATTACTAAGATGAAAACAAAAATCAAGCAAGAGAAAAAAAAATGATTGGAAGATAAGCTTGAATATCTATGGATATTAATGTATAAATGAGTATTGTGTAAGAGGCATGGAAAATAATGATAGAACTTTACTGTGCTGCAGTATTTTAAGTTTTACTAAAATGAAATACAAACTAGTAACAAAGATTTCATTAAACAGTAAATTCTCACATGACATACCATAGGTTTGCTCCATATGATGCCAAAAAAAAAGGAAATGTTTAACGAGAAGGAAAGAACAGTTAACCTAAACTCACAGTTATTGATAAAGTCATTATAACTTTGTATGAATCGATTTAACAAGTCATATCACATTATATTCAGAGCATAATCACTTATTAACTAGTGAATGCATAGATGCATCATGCAAGAACTGACAGTAAAATGGGAGGTAGGCATGGAAAGTAATGATAGAACTTTACTGTGCTGCAGTATTTTGAGTTTTACTAAACTGAAACACAAACTAGTAACAAAGATTTCATTAAACAGTAAATCCTCACATGACATACCACAGGTTTGCTCCATATGAAACCAAAAAATAGGAAACACGTCATGTGCCATGTTTCACAAGAAGGAAAGATCAGTTATCCTAGACTCACAGTTATTGATTAAGTCATTATAATTTTGTATGGATCAATTTAACAAGTCATAACACATTATGTTAAGAGAATAATCACTTATTAACTAGGGAATGCATAGATGCAACATGCAAGAACTGACAGCTAAATGGGAGGTGAATAAATGACTATCTATTGTGCACCATAAATGAACCAAGTCTCAAATTGTGCCATCATAAGTCAGTAAATAGAAAACTAGAAATCAGTGACTAATCATCTTTCGTGATCCTTGCAAATTAAAGAACAAAAATGTTCAACATAGAAAGTAAATCGTATATTGAGATTAACTTTTTTAGCATTCAGATAGATCTAGTAAAGGTAACACAACCATTACTTGTTATTCCTAGGGCATTTTATTGGCCATAGAGAAGGTTAGCTACACAACCATTATATAAATATACCAAAACTTATAATTTTACAGAAGCACATCATTCCTTGCAAAATTCTTATGATCATTAGGAAAGAGGAAGACAAAGCTACAACACTACAGAAATGTTGAAAGCATAAGCCCAGATTCCGAAGTTTTGTGGATTGGGGCTACTGGATTCTTTCATGTCCCTGTTGCCATGTTTCTGTTTAGCTGTCTCAAAACCAATATAACTAACATGTTCAAGTTAGATATTTGATACAGCTGGATATACATTTTTCTTAATTTTTTTTTTGAGGTGTTGAATTTCGTTTTTGTAACATTATTTTTTCAAGAAAGTGGATTAGACATTGCTTACATTTGAAAGAGGCCATTTTCACCTCAAGGAAGGCATTCTTGCATTTCATGGTTCTATTACTTAAATATATGCTTGGTCATACATAGGTAGCCTGTTAACCGTTACATATTTGAATGCAAGCAAGACATTTTAGCTATAGAGTGTGTAATGTACTTTTTCCAAGTGTTCATACTTCATCCAATAGGGTCATCTAGCCTATTTTTATTCCCATAGGCTGGGATAAGAGATTTTAGGGGAATAAAATAAAAATTATTTACAACGTTGTCTAGTTAAAATATAATTCTAAGGAAAACTTGATTTTTAATCAATTTATTTTAAGTGACTTAAATAAATAAAGTATTCTTCTAGAAACTTTAAGGAGGTTAAATTAGGTCTTTCTAGAAGATCTGGCTAAGCCTTTAAAAAGAGATGACAGAAAGTCATTTGGACATCTTGGTTTTGGATATTTTCCATCGGAGAATTTTGGAGAGCTTGTGTTTGCAGATTCAGTGTGCCCTCAGACGAAAACCCTTGGGTGGGACTGTTGTTTGGACGAAAATCCATTCAGCCTATTGGGTGGATTCATTCTAGAATTCACACATGTGCTTGTTTCCTCAGTTAGTGACAATTTGTTAAAATTTGTTCATCACCATTTTTGGCAAAATTATTGCAGCTGGGCAAAGGGAAAAAATAGCAAATTTGAGTGATGTTATTTTGCAATTATTTGTCTTGAAGTTTGAAGGTTAAACTGAACTTTCAGTGGGGCAACCTGATGTGCAAAGTCTGAGAATATTTTTGGAGCAGTCACGAGGAATAATAGCAGGCATAGTTTGCAGACTCAGATTCGGAGAGTACTTGACAAGCCCAAAAATTTCAACTCGGCAAATATTCAACAAAAACTCGGCGAAGACTTGGCCACTTAAAAGTACTTCAAATTAAAATGTCTTAAAGAAACTTTTTGTTTTTTTGAAAATTCAATTACAAAATGTATGAAATAAAAAAATTGACATCGTGAAAGGGAAAATGCATGGTTTTTTTAGCAAAAGGAACATGTAAAATCCAGAGTTTTACGAGCATTTTATCTGCATTTATATATATACCCATGTTTTTTTGTGTCTATAAAATTGCGAGAGTTAAACTTGTGAAAAATCGCACGGCAAAAAGAAATAGAGTACTTGGCAACTTGGAGAGTACTCACAGAGTTTGCAAACTATGATAGCAGGGATCATTCTAGGTGCTTGAAGGATTATTTTGACAGAAAATTTCTGAGTTTATTTGCAGCCTATCATTAATCATGTATCAGATTTGGTCAACCATGCACATCTCAAGACAAATAAAAAGGTTAGATCTGGACTGTCAGATACTTGTTTTCAGATTTATATTTATGGATTTTTGTGCTCAGATTTTATATTGTCTATCCATCATAGGAATATATTACTTTCTGTTTGATTTATCATTCATTTGGCATCAATGTTATGCAATAAACCCTTCACAAATATGAAATAAATCTGAATATACCAAAATTATAAAACAAACCCTCTTAACCTAAGGAAGTATGCAAAAAGTTTGACAAAATGTACATGAAGAGGAATGCATGAATTTGGTGAAATTGTACAGGGGTTGTTACAGTGGTATCAGAGCTAAAATCCTTCCAGAATATTGGGAAGAAAATCTTTGTTTCAAATATTCAGTTTCGAATCAGAATTTCAGCAACTGTATGACAATATTCAGTGAGGAATCATGGCATCACGGAGTGAAAAATTTGCAGAAAAAGCTTTTATTGCAGGTGGAAATTTGGAAAATATATCTCAATCCAAAATGGTTCTTCTCAACACCTTGGATTAAGTAGAGAATTATTTATGCAGTCGATCAAGTATCATATCAGGTAATGCAAACAGCTATAACTCCATCAGTAGTCCTGGGAAATAAAAAATTGTTGAGACACCAAGATATTGTTGTATCATGTAAGGCTACTTGTCGCTTCTTGTTTAAGGGAACTCATGAGAATTGCAACTCCTTAGGATCCTTATGACATCAGTATTATGAAAGAGGCGTTTCAACTGATTGTGGAAAGCTTCAAAGGATTAAATAATATAAAAAAACCTTACATTGCTAAGAGGGTCACAATAATGGAGACATTTGCAAAAATCAAACTTGGCAATATCATGTTATCTAGGTTGTGAGGAGACTTTTTTGAAATGTTTCAAATATTTTGGAATGTTATCGATGAGGCTCATTCAAGGAATGTTATCAATTGTATGCAATCTACTATGTCTTTAATTTTGAATGAGGATGATGATATCTCTAGCTATTGGTAGCTAACTTATTGCCTATTTGGAGGAAGGAGCAGGATTCATCACCTTTGGCACATAAGTTGTCAAAGAGATTGGTCGAACAAAATAAGGAAACATTGAAAGGTCATTTGACGAAAAAGAAAATTGTTTTCTTGTGGATTGCAGCCTAATGGTGTTTCTCATGACAGAAACAATCAATTGGCACAGCATTGCTTCATTTGCTAGGAAGTATAGACAAACAATAAGAAGATGAAACCAATACTAGTTTATTCCAATAAGGCATGAAACAATACACATCAGACATGTAAGGTGTGAAGCAATACATAAAGGCACAAAGCATACATGAGAATTGTTCTCATGGAGTAAACATGTTTTAGTCCATCGGTCATGAAGCAAGCACAAGGCATACATATGAATTGCATTAATATAAAATACATAGAGTAAGCATCCTTATGTTAGAAATGAAGTAGTTAAGGGCACATACATATAGAAAAGCAATTTTGGCCTACTTGATTTTATTTTTGAACTATTGGCATTAAGAAATAGTAACCAGTAAGCCTGCTACCGGTACAAGTATTGTCATTGATTGGCAAAAGAGGATAGAGATTTGTCATCTCTCTAAAGTCTAAAGATCTAAGGAGATCTATATGAAAAGAGACTGGTCTGGCAATCGGTGACAACATACAAGAAAGAAAAGACTGTAATCAAGAGCAACAGGTCACTACACAAAGCATCCGCAACCGGGTAATGTATACAGTCAAGGAAAGGAGAATTCAACCGTCAACCGAGGACTAGGATACAACCAGTGTAGACAAGCACAGAGGAAGTAAAAGTACAAACTGGTGTCAACAACACAACCAAGGAATGTGCAACCGGTAAGCAAAGGAAGGGATAGTGACAGGTCAAAGACTCTTACCTGTTCACAACATGAGGATCTCAACTGATCTAGTAAAGACTCCGGTATGAACCGAGGAAGTCATAGTCAACTATCTGTTTCAACCAACTCTTTGACCGGGATTTCTTGCACTAAATCCGGAAGACTTTGAGTTAACATGGTGATCAGTTTGAGGTGCGTCTGGAGGTTTTAAAGCCGGAATCTATGGCTTTAAAACGAAGAGTTATCTCTTATGAAGGAAAGGTGCTTGACACACATCTATTGTTTTCTTCATAAAGCAGATAAAGTAAGGGCATGCATCGGATGTTTCTTCAGTGAATTGATACTCCACTGAGTGATGTATCCGAAAGGGATCTGAAGTTAGGTCATGCCTGAGAGGTGAAATCAGGGCAAAAACTCTATATATTCTTTTGCTTGTTGAGAATTTGAGTTGCCTTCATTCTGTTGAAGAAAAGAGTGAACCTGAAAGCTTAAAAGAAGCCAAGGAAAATTGAGAAGAGAAGAAGAGAGAAAGAAGAGTGTGCAGAGAAGCACAACAGTAGAGGAGAACATACCTGCGGCGACCGGTGATGCTTCTTAGTTGAGCACAAACAAAGATCTTATCAAGCTATGCAAAGCCATTTGTAAAAGGTCAATCTTTCTATTGTTTTATAGCAATTACAATAGTTAAATCTTAGTATTTGGGTGGACTCTAACAAGTCCCTTGTAACAAATCACTTAACTAGGTGACATCTTTCAAGGTGTTCTAAGTCCTCTAACCAGGCAGGCACTAACTGGCCTTATTGTAACAAATCCCTTAACCGGGTTGCATCTAACAGTGTGTTGTAATCCTTTAATCGGGAAGGCTCCTAACAGGGCATACTCCAGAAGAGTACAAAATTTGTGACGTCTCCTCACACCATGGTTTTCACCCTAATCGGGTTTCCACGTGATAAATCTGGTGTCACTGTGTGATTGTTTGCTTGCTGTTATCATATGCTTGAATATGTTTGGCTTACAGTTATAAGTATACTTCACCAGATTTAAAGAGAAAAGTTTTAGAGGTGCTGATTCACCCCTCCCCTCTCAGCACCGGTTGGGACTGTCATGAACTACTTAAGAAGAGGGCTGAATAGTTAACCCTAATTGGAGGACAGTTATAGTAGGTTTGTCCTGCAAGTTGGTATGATTACTACTCTGATACCAATTGTAATGTCCCTATTTAGAATTTATTTTGCCCTAGAATTCCTAAATAAGGTATGGAGTATATTTAGGAATGTAAATTGCCAACTTTATATCTTAATTTAGAGCCAGCAATTAGGTTAGTTATCATTATGAAAACACATAACCAGAAATGTTATAGAGAGAAATATAATCATCATTATAAATTACATAATGTACATGTGGGATTCAACAATACTTTCCATAACAACCTATCCTCATTGAGTCCCTTGAAAACAACATATAAGGTGCCTCGAGCTTATTCCTTTCCATCAAGCCCAAGAGCATAGAATGACACCCATCATTTGGTCAAATGGCCCCACATGGGGTTATTCTACTTGAATGGAACTTATGTGCTACTTGCATCCCTTATTATGTATTCCATCCTATCCTCCATAATGAGATAGTTCGATGTTTAAAGTATTAAAGAATCTTACATTTCTAATCTATTGGGCATAGACATCATAGTGGCAAGAATAATAATATATATAAATATATGTAACAGTAGCAATGTGTTATCTATATAATATTTCTACTTCCTATCAAGTGGAAGACAAGATAACAATCCAGCAAGATCAGGATTTCATGCATTTTGTATCATACCATCAAACTGAACAAGATATCGATCTGCTGACTAGAATCATTGGTTATGAGACTGCAGGTTTCTTCCTTGATCAATTGCTTATTTCACTTCTTTGATCTCTAACTGATGTATGATGGATGATTTCTTTTGATTTGATGATTTGATATATTAGTGGATGGTGATTGCATGAACGTGGAACTCATAGAGTGATGAGAGATAATTGAGGGATTGCTGATTTGATGTGTTGCTGAGGGATGATGGATAAGTCATCCTTGAATGTTTGGAATGAGTTCTCCTTTGTACTTCATTGGTGAATGGATCACCACCCTTCATAGGAATTGAGTCACCACTTTTCATTGTTGCTGTTAGGAATTGAGATCTTTATTAGAGAGAATTCAATATTCTTTATTGTACTGTTCACAAAATATGAACTTGAGTAAATATATATTTATTTATATTTACTGAATTATAATTGCAGAGATATGTATTTCACATGTTGCTGAGGTAATGACATGCACACTGTAATTGATGTTTTTCCACAGCACATACAATTATGTTTATATACATAATATAAGAGTCGTGTCTATGACCGTATGCAGCTTAAGCCACGTAGGGTCATGCCCTTTCGTAACTGCTGTTGTATATATTATAAACCGTGTTATATAAACTTCAACAGTATTGTGTTACATATAACTATCATACGATAGTTATCGTAACACATATATAATATGTGTTACGTATAACTATCATATGATAGTTATCGTAACACTTTCATCACTTATGAATTGGTATCGACTATGTTGATTTCACTAAATAGTTACGTATCAAAGATATTTATCATAACATATATGTTATTAACCATATTAAAACCCGATCCAATACATGTTAAATACATATTAAATGCAATTGACTAAAGTCGATTCATTCTAGCATATCGAATCTGATCAATATAATTCATTCGAATATATATATATATATATATATATATATATATATATATATATATATATATATATATATATATATATATATATATATTAATTATATTGATAAGTCAAATAGAACGAAGCTATAATTTAACACTCCCTCTTAGCAAGAGAGGATTGATCAGAATCATGATCTCATGATGTGAGTGTTATCGAAATCCCCAACTCAATTCGGAACTAGATTTTTTGTAATAACACTTAATCACTTTATATCAGGGTAACTGGCATTGTCCGGAACACAAGTTTAATGTACTCAAACCTGATAGAAGAATTTATCACAATCCCCGATTCAATTCAGAACTGGATTTAGTGATAAGTATAGGTGTCAAGATATCCGGCGCATTCCGGATCAAAAGAACTTGAGGCACATGTTATCATAATCCCCGACTTAATTCGGAACTAGATTAAACGATAACTTAATTGAGTCAAACTATTGTAGGTCGTCACCTTACAATAGTGACCTCACACACATGAAAGATCGTCACCTTTCAAAACACACAATATTGCAATATTTTATTTATTTTATTCATGAGTACATCAATTTACATAATAGTGAGATTTAATCTTAGAAATTTAATCACAACTTAATCATACCAAGTTTCTTTCTGAAGTACTCGATTTTCAACTTCGCAAGAGGCCTGGTAAAGATGTCAGCATTTTGTTCTTCAGTACTGATGTAGACCAATTTGATAATATCTCTGTCTACATGTCTCTTATGTAGTAGTAAGGAATTTCTATGTGCTTGGAGCAATTGTGAAAAACTGGATTTACTGAAAGTTTAATGCAGCTTTGATTGTCACAATGAATTACTGTAGGCTTTAGGGGCTTGCCAAACAATCCAAATAGTAACTTCCTTAACCATATTGCTTCTCGAGCTCCCATCGAAGCAGCCATATATTCTGCTTCAGTAGAACTTTGAGCGACCGCTGATTGTTTCCTATTGAACCAAGAAATCATTGCTGATCCAAGACTAAAGCAACATCCTGTAGTGCTTTTACGGTCGATTGCATTTCCAACCCAATTAGAGTCAGAGAACTCTTGAAGTTGTATCACAAAATTCTTGTATTTTAGGCCCATTCCAATTGTACCACGTAAGTATCTTAGAATATGTTTAGCAACTGTTAGGTCGATCTTCTTTGGTTCACACATGAAATGAATTAATACATTTGTAGCATAGCAAATATCAAGACGAGTGTTTACCAAGTACAAAAGAGATCCAATTAGCTATCTATAATATGTAGGATCTGTAGGTTCTAAATTTGCGGCTTCATCTTTGAGTTTATGAAGATTTGTTTCCATTGGAGTGGTTAATGGTTTACAATCCATCATGCCAAATCTGGTTAAAATGTCCATGGTGTATTTTCCTTGATTTAGGAAAATATAGTTTTCTATCTGTAATACATCTAAGCCTAAGGAGTAGTGTAACAAACCTAGATCCTTCATATCGAATTCGTTTGTGAGATCTTGTTTGCATTTAGCAATAAGATGATTTTCTCCTGTTATTAATAAATCATCAACATAAAGAACTAGAATTACCATTTCACCTTTGGATATTTTTAAGTATATATTAGGATCAACTTCATTTTTGGAGTACCCTAACTTGGAGAGATAACTGTCTATGCGTTCATACCAAGCCCTGGGAGCTTGCTTAAGGCCGTAGAGGGCTTTCTTCAATTTACAGACATAACTATTTCTGTCAAGGGTGGTGAAGCCTTCTGGTTGTTCTATGTATACTTCTTCTTCAATAACACCATTTAGAAATGTTGTCTTTACATCCACTTGATGTATCTTCCACCCTTTGGATGCTGCAATGGAGATAATAGTTCTCACAGAAGTATATCAAGCAACCGGAGCAAAGGTTTCTTCGTAGTCAATTTTGGCTTTTTGAGAAAAATCCCTGGTGAAAAATCTGACTTTATGTTTTTCAATACTACCATCTGAAGCATATTTGATTTTGAATAACCATCTTGAAGGGACAATTGATTTCCCTTTAGGTCTTGGTACTACTTCCCAAACATCATTTTTTACAATGGATTGATATTCCTCGATCATCGCATCTTTCCAAGCTTGACATGTTAAAGCTTCTTTAACATTATATGGTTCATATTTTGTAAGTTCTGCCATAAGTGCAAGATAGCATCTCTGATTTCTTGTTCTCTTACTTTGTTTAAATAATTCATCTGGTTCAACATTATTTTCTTCAATCATTTTTCTTGCCCATAGTGGCCTTTTCTTATTGTTAGGAATTTCAACATCTTCAAGGTTAGATGAAGGGAGTTCATCATTTTCTATTATGTTCTATCTTTGGTTCTTAGTAATGTAGTTCCCATCATCTTGAAAGGCATTCTCCCTCTAATTCTCAATTTCGTGATTATCATCATTTTCTATAATATTCTCCCTCTGATTCTCATTTGATCCCTCTTCTGTAAGTGTAGAGAGTTTAAGAGCAATGCCTTCTTCAAATTTGATATCTCTACTAATGTCAATAGATTTTTGTCTTGGTATGTAGACCCTGTATCCTTTAGTAGTTTCACTGTAACCAACAAAGATTCCTTTCTTTCCAGAGGGTTCTAGTTTGGTTCTTTTCTCTTTAGGAATGTGAATATATACAAGACATCCGAAGATTCTTAGATGACTTAGATCTGGTTTCTTCCCTGTAAAGGCTTCTTCAGGTGTAATGTTTTCTAAGATCGAGTGAGGACACCCGTTTTGAATGTATACGGCAGTATTAGATGCTTCGGCCCAAAATGAGGTATGAAGATTTTGATCATGCATCATAGCCTTGACAGCTTCAATAATAGTTCTATTTTTCCTTTCTACTACTCCATTTTGTTGAGGGTTACAAGGTACTGTATACTCCCTCTTAATCCCAACAAAAGTGCAAAATTTTTTAAAGTTTTTAGAGATATATTCACCTCCATTGTCTGATCTTAGAGTTTTTATTTTCTTCCCAATTTGGTTTTCCACTAATGCTTTAAATTCTTTGAATTTTAGCAATACTTCATTTGATTCTTTGAGTTTAAGAAAATAGATCCAAGCTTTTCTAGAGTAATCGTTAATGAAAATCACATAATACGAAAATCCTCCTAGTGAGAGAGTTGACATAGGTCCACACAAATCCGTGTGAATGAGTTCTAATACAACTTTGGTTTAATGTTCACTGGAGGGGAAGGATCTTTTGATATTTTTTCCTAGAGCACACCCTTTACAAGTACTAATATGATTTGATTTTAGATTAGTTATACCTGTAGTGATTTTCTTTATGGAAGGAAGAGTGATAAACCCAAGAAGTCCTAATCTTCTGTGCCAGAGTTCATTAGAGTTTGATACTTCATGACATAGAGCTAATTTGTGACTATTACATAATTTGTATAGGCTTCCATCCCTATACCCTATAGAAATAGCATTTTTAATGTTAGTGTTTTTAGGCCATATTAGCACTTTATCTTCTTGGAATGTGACTCGATAGCCTTAATAGGGTAAGCCTGAAATAGAGACCAAGTTCCTTTTTATGCCTGGTACAAAGATAACACCGTTCAATTGTAGGGTTACCCTTGTTTTCAATTTGATTAAGCAAGTCCCAATTCCTTTTGCTGGATAAGTGGAGTTGTCTCCAATTGTAAACTCTTCAGAGGAATTTTCTTCTAGGGTTTCAAATTGATCTCTGAATCCAGTTATGTGCGGTGAGGCTCCTCTATCGATTATCCAATTGTTTTTGTTTGAATTTACTTCACTTGATAAGGCCAAGAAGAATAAGGATATTTCTGCTTCTTTAACTTTCGCTATTGCTTCTTGAATTTTCTTTCTTTTTGGACAGAACCTGTGTGTATGTGTAATGTCCCCATTTTTTAGACTTCGGGATTAGCTTGGTTTGACGACCCTCGTAGGTTAATCAGGTGATCAGAGGGGGTCAGATGTTAGACCCAGTGTTGGGATTCTACTTTGGGGATTCAGTTTATCAGATTTGCCCTTCGTTCGGGTCAATTTGGTCGACTTACTATTTTTAGTAAGTGATATTTTGGGGATGGCCAGGATTAGCAGGGTGTCTGCATGGAGTGTTCGATGATTCAGGATCGAGCCTCAGGAAATCTCCAGTTTGAGAGACTTACTATTTTTAGTAAGTCTATTTTTAGCAGTTGGCTATTTTTGGCAGTGGGTTATTTTCGGTAGGGCAATCGGCGTTTGAGGCTCTGGTGTCGGGAATGAGTTTGATTCAGTCAGCAGAATTCAGTGGCTTTGTTTTTAAAGTTATCGTTATTAAATTAAAGTATTTTAGTTTAATAACTTAAGTACTTTGTAACTTTAATGTTATAAAGTGATATTCATTTAAAAGCCTTTAATATGAAAAAAGTGAAATTGTGCTTTTCCCGAAAAAGCTACAAGCACAACTCGAAAAAGCACTTTCATTCACCGATTCATTATTTGATATTTTGTTTGTGAGAGAATTCTACTTGGCTTTGGAAGCTAGGGTTTGAGCTCGGCCTTCAGCTTTTGGAGAGAGTTTTTCTGTGATTGTCGAGTTTGATCTTCTTCCAAGAGATAACTCGTTCTGGTGTTGAATTGAATCCAGTGCTGAGGTATACTGGATGTGTATGAAGTTATTCTACAGGCAAATGATGTGTTCTCTTGAATTCTGAATTTGTCTTTTGCTGAGGTTCGAATTGTATTGGGAATTGTGCTATGTTTGATTTATTGGGGCTGCAATTAAGAAATTGGTACGAATTATGCAAAGGATCAAGCTTGTGTTTGCCCTAACAGCCGTAGCACACATTCAGACCTTGCGTTAGTTATTGGTGGACATCACCCTTCACGTGGAAGCTATTAATCTTTGCAGCTGGTCGTGTGCATTACCAAGGAGGCTGCCACATCCCAAACCCTGCTCACGTGAGGATAAGGGGACTGCATTTAATAAGGCTGGAGCTGTAAATACACAGGGCGCCACTATACATTTCTGGGACAGTCACGTTTCCTCACAAGCTGCTAACGTGACTGATATTGGAGGGGTTGTTTATCATCTTGTCGGGTTTCGATATTGCTGCAGACTATCACGTTACAAAATTCCAAGTTCTCACGTGACTGTTGCAGTTTGGCGTTTGAGAATTGTGGCATGTTTTTTTGAAAGACATTAAAAATTACAAGCATTTTCGGATTGCCAAGTGCCTTTGTTTTTTATATTAATTGGAATGCTTTTATATACTGTTGTAATGGGAAATAAGAATCAATTAAATTATCAAGGAATATCATTTGTCTTGGATGGATTATTTTGAATTTGGTGAAGGTTGATTATTAAATTGCAATTAAAAGATTTATTGAGCAAGTGCTGCAAATATTTTAAAGAAAATAAGAGGATTTGGAAGAAGCCAGTTTCGGTTCTTCACAGTGGTATCAGAGCAAAGATCTTGCCATCTTGTAAGGGTTATGAAATTAAATAATGGCAGACAAATTTATACTAGGAAGGTACTATACCCGCAGGGATAGAAATTCACCACCTCCTAAAGATAATGAACAGGGCTCACAGAATGAACAGACAGAGAACTGGAATGATACCAGAAATGATATGGACAGGGAGGCCAGAGATGCTTTCAGACATATTGCAGATGGTCAGCATCACATTGCAACTGTATTGCAACAACTTTCAGATACTTTACAGCGCATTGCATGGCCAGGTGCTAGAGAGAGAGGTGCGCGTAGTGTTTCAGTTAGCTCACATAGGTCACGAGCTGATGACAGGTGAGCTGATGATAGGCGAGTTGATGATAGGAGGGATTATGACAGGCGAGATTACAGAGCTGATCATACTGGTACTTATGATAGGCCTCATCGTCCGACATTTTTGAGGCCAGAGTTGGATGTAGTTAGTGTTGAGCCAGAGCCTGCACCATTTGTCGATGACATGGTGGCACATTTTGTAGAGTGGGATGCTCTTCCTGAGGCACTAAAAAGAAATCTAAATTTTGATAGATATCTGATGTAGAAGTGTGAGCATTCCAAAGGCAGGCCAGCTCCTGACACAAGACAGAGGCCTAGACAGAATGAATTAAAGCAGGCAACTAGCAAGTTGACTTTGGACCACTTCGATGGGAGTGGGAAGACTACAGCCAGAGCATGGGTCCACAAGCTGGACACTTATATTTCACTTCGTCCTATGCCTGAGGACGCTATTTGATTTGCTGTGTTACATTTGGATGGGGTTGCTCATGATTGGTGGTATCATGGGTTAGTGTCTCTGCATCATGATCATATTGTGCAGTACCAGGAGTTCGTAGATAGACTGATAGAACAGTTTGATAAGAGGGACTCGAAGACCTACTTCAGAGAGTTAGCTCAACTGAGACAGACAGGTGGTCTTGAGGCATTCATCAGCGAGTTTCAGCATCTATCAGTCATGGTATATGACATCTCCGAGAGGAGGAGAGTTATGTTGTTTATAAAGGGTTTGTCAGAGTTGTACAGAGGATGGGTCAAGTCCTTGGATCCACCTAATCTATGAGATGCTATGAAGAAGGAAAGGAATCTTGAGCCTTCTGTTTCGTGGGCAAGTCTACTCCTAATCCTACTATTCCTCCTGTAGATGAGGTACCTCCACCAGCTGTTGACAGAAAGAAGCCTGCAGGTAGACTTGATGATGACACGCAAGAGGATTTGAGGAGGCAGCTTTGCTATTGGTGCAAAGAGCCTTATGATAGAGAGCATACTTGTGCTATGAGGCCTAAGGGCAGGGCGAATCGCTCTATGTGGGTCTATTCTAGTGAGAGTGAGGCTGAGTCTTCTCATCAGGCTGCTGGTTTTGATATAGAGGAGCAGAGAGTTACTCCAGAGTTTGGTACTGAAGCCAAACTATCTCCGATTGTGTTGTCCACCTCTGTGCCACTTCCCTTTGCTTTCAAACTGAAGGGATTAGTGGAAGGACAACCCTGTGTTGCTATGTTGGATACTGGAGCTTCGCACAATTTTATTCATGAGCAACTTCTTAGTCAGTGCGGGCTTCAGGTAGAGGAGTTTGTAGGGTTTGGAGTCAAGGTAGCTGATGGCTACAATTTCACCTGTACCAGGCGCATCTGAGATCTCTCTTTATTTCTTGGCGAATACGAGTTGATAGCTGATTTCTATGTGTTTGACTTGGGGAAGATGGATGTAGTTTTAGGGATGCAGTGGATACAGGAGATTAAGGAGTTTTGCCTTAGTGTGAGCCCGATGCAAATCAAATTCGAGTACCAGGGCATAGAGTATGTGTTGCCGAGCATTTCTGAGGGGAGTCTACGCACTATGTCTTTCTGTGCCGTAGATAGTGTTGATTCACAGAGACATGAGTCTATACAGGTAGAGCCGATCACATATCATGTCTCTCAGAGTTTACCATTGTATGGTTCAGATCAACAGATGGGTACTGCTCACTTTGTGAACAACCCTTTATTTGATGTGGATGTCGGCATGACTTATGACAATCCACCATTTGAGTTTAGTGATGAATCCTTACAGGAGATGTACGATCATGATGACGATGACATTTGGGATCCGATCTGTGTATTGACTCATCAGGCAGTTTGTGCAGGAGGATAGTCAGGCCTAGCTGATTAGTTTTCAGAGGTGTACACAGTGAGGAGTGCTTATAGCTTTACTTTTGATCCTCACGTTCAAGATATCTATTAGTCACGCAGTTCTTTAGCCCTTTTTTTATGACTGGTACGATGATTTGGTTAGTTCGAAGATTGGGAGTAAGTCCAGTCTGTTGGTTGAGTTACTCCCGTGTGAGTTACTCTCGGTTGAGTTTCTCCCACGTGGCGATCCTGTTGCAACATCATCAGTTCGGGTGTTGAGTACAGATTTTCGGTTACTGATGTTGGTATTGTTGATGATGTTGGCTTCTTCACAGGAGTATGAAGTTGATCAGGACATTATTCATGACTATCCTTGGGATCCGAGTGGTTTGTGATGATTGTTTGTTTTTTCCTAATTGCTTGAGGACAAGCAATCTTGGGAAGGGAGGACTGTAATGTCCCCATTTTTCAGACTTTGGGATTAGCTTGGTTTGACAACCCTCATAGGCTAATCAGGTGATCAGAGGGGGTCAGATGTTAGACCCAGTGTTGGGATTCTACTCTGGGGATTTAGTTTATCAGATCTGCTCTTCGTTCGGGTCAATTCGGTCGACTTACTATTTTTAGTAAGTGGTATTTTGGGGATGGCCAGGATTAGCAGTGTCTGCACGGAGTGTCAGATGATTCAGGATCGAGCCTCAGGGAATCTCCTGTTTGAGAGACTTACTATTTTTAGTAAGTCTATTTTTAGCAGTTGGCTATTTTTGGCAATGGGTTATTTCCGGCAGGGCAGTCGACGTTTGAGGCTTTGGTGTCGAAAATGAGTTTGATTCAGTGGCTTTGTTTTTAAAGTTATTGTTATAAAATTAAAGTATTTTAATTTAATAGCTTAAGTACTTTATAACTTTAATGTTATAAAGTGAAATATTCATTTAAAAGCCTTTAATATGAAAAAAGTGAAATTGTTTTTTTTTCGAAAAAGCTATAAGTACAACTCAAAAAAGCACTTTCATTCACCGATTGATTATTTGATATTTTGTTTGTGAGAGAATTCTGCTTGGCTTTGGAAGGTAGGGTTTGAGCTTGGTCTTCAGCTTTTGGAGAGAGTTCTTCTGTGATTATCGAGTTTGGTCTTCTTCCAGGAGATAACTCGTTCTGGTGTTGAATTGAATCCAGTGCTGAGGTATATTGGATGTGTATGAAGTTATTCTACAGGCAAATGATGTGTTTTCTTGAATTTTGAATTTGTCTTTTGCTGAGGTTCGAATTGTATTGGGAATTGTGTCGTGTCTAATTTATTGGTGCTGCAATTAAGAAATTGGTACGAATTATGCAAAGGATCAAGCTTGTGTTTGGCCTAATAGCCGTAGCACACATTCAGACCTTGCGTTAGTTATTGGTGGACATCACCCTTCATGTGGAAGCTGTTAATCTTTGCAGTTGGTTGCGTGCATTACCAGGGAAGCTTCCATGTCCCAAACCCTGCTCATGTGAGGATAAGGGGACTGCATTTAATAAGGCTGGAGCTGTAAATACACAGGGCGCCACTATACATTTCTAGGACAGTCACGTTTCCTCACAAGCTTCTAATGTGACTGATATTGGAGGGGTTGTTTATCATCTTGCTGGGTTTCGAAATTGCTGCAGACTGTCACGTTACAAAATTCCAAGCTCTCACGTGACTGCTGCAGTTTGGCGTTTGAGAATTGTTGCATGTTTTTTTGAAAGACATTACAAATTACAAGCATTTTCGGATTGCCAAGTGCCTTTGTTTTTAATATTAATTGAAATGCTTTTATATACTGTTGTAATGGGAAATAAGAATCAATTAAATTATCAAGGAATATCATTTGTCTTGGATGGATTATTTTGAATTTGGTGAAGGTTGATTATTAAATTGCAATTAAAAGATTTATTGAGCAAGTGCTGCAAATATTTTAAATAAAATAAGAGGATTTGGAAGAAGCCAGTTTCGGTTCTTCATAGTATGTCCAAGTTTAGCACATTTATAGCACTGTACTTTGGAGAAATCTCTGGTTTTGTGATTTTTGCTATAGTTTCCCTTCTTATGTTTGAACTTCCTTTTGTTGCCTTTGAAATTTGAATGAATATATAGAGCTTGGATCTCTCCTTCTTTGTTTGGCCTGATCCCTCTTGATATTAAATGGGATTCCTCTTGAGTGCAGTCATTCTTTAGTTGATCGAACAGAGGTAGAGAAGGACGTCCAGTTATGTTGACATATTTAAGTTGTCATTGGTAAAGTCAAAGGCAAACATTAGTCCCATCGGAGCACAGGGCATCTTTATTACTGCACTAGTAAAGTTGTGCATTCTGTCCCGCCGTGGTTTTCTCCTTCTAACCGAGGGTTTCCACGTATATATGCTCTGTTGACCTGTGTATTTCTATTTCTCTTTATGAGTGTGGATTATATTCTTTTAATTCTACAAGAATAAATTTATAAGGATAAATTGGAATAGAAATTGTATTTACTGATTCACCCCTCTCAGTAACCGGTTAGGATTAACAATTGGTATCAGAGTCGTAGGTTCTCAAAGATATAAAGCTTAACCGCTTGAGAAAGATCATGGAGGGTTACAGATATCAGAAGCAGCTTGAGGAAGCCAATGACATCATTGCCTCTCTTGAGAATAGGCTAAGGAGGTCGCTTGCAAAAAGAAAGGAGCTAGCTCTATAATTGAGTGAGAGAAATGAAACAATTGAAGAACTCTCTAGGCAAAGTGGATCTGATGAAGCAGAAGAGGCGGTCTCTGATCTCATGGAGAAGAATCAGTTTCTAACCGATCAGATCTCCAACTTGAAAAGGGAGCAGGAAGGCAATGCTCTAAGAATGACTGAAATCATTGAAGTAAAGAGGAAAGCTGAATATGAAAGGAACAGTGTTGTGAAATCACTAGCAACCTCTGAAAGAGCAAGAAATGTGGCAGAGGATGCAGTAAAGGAAAGTGATCTTGTTGTTCTACAACTTCAAGAAGACTTGCAGATTGTAACTCAAGAAATTGTTATTATGCAAAAGAACTTGCGTGATAAAGATGATGCATGCAAAAGGCTGGCTATTGAATTGTATCAGCTAAAGGAATAGATGAAAGTTGTCGAAGAAAGAAATGAGACACTTAGAAGATACAATGAGAGCTCAGAAAAGCTTGATGAGCAACCGAGGGCTCAAAGAAAGCACAAGGATCCCACAGAACTTGGGTTCACCGGTCAAAGCAGCAAGGAAATTGGCGAGTCATCTGGAGTCAAGAAAGGCAAGATGGAAAAGAAGAAGAAATCAACGGAAGACAAAGGTAAGAAGACCTTCAAAACCTCTTGCCATCACTGTGGTAAACCGGGTCATAAAACAAATGACTGCATAAATGCACCGGTAAACCAATTACTTCTAACAGTTACTGTAGAAACTGTTACAAGTATGGCCACAAGACTCCTGAATGTAGGCCTCGTCCCAACAGTGTGTCTAGTGGAAGAAGGGGAAGCTTCAAAGGTTACTACTATGCATGCAACAAGTTTGGACACAAGGCTGATGAATGCACATCAAAAACTATGGCATTCAAATCCCCACCGAGACCGATATTCCCTAAGATGAATGTAAACTGGAGCACAACCAACTATGCTAACTGTGGCATAGATGGCCATAATAACTCCTAGTGTCATTCACCTAAGAATATAAGGGTAAATCCATGGAAGGCAACCGGGATAGCTTGTTATAACTGCAACAAAGTTGGACATTTGGCCAAAGAATGCAGCAACTAGCCAACGAACAAAAGAAAAGGACTGGCCAAACCGATGAAGAAGACCTTGTCTTCCAATCAAAACGGTAAGAAGAGAAATGAGACAAAAAAGGAAGTCAAGAAGATTTGGTTCAAGAAGGAATCAAAGAGCTCCGTTGAGGAGAAGACAGAAGGAAGATCATCATCTGCTGATGGTGATATCTCTTCAACAAACTAACCCTAAGGGCTTAAAGGGAACTGGTAGTTTGCCTATTGTTCTTGGTAGAACTCGTGAGCAACGACCTCACTCAGTCAAAGAGAGTAACCAAAAAGATGTCACCGGTCTATGGTGTGAACCGGACAGGTAAGTGCTGATATTTCAACCAAGGTTTGATCAACAAGTAAATACATGAGAACCGATTGTCGAAGAAAAGATTAGGTAAGGTAATTAATGCTATAGCCGTTAACAATAGTTACCGTTTGGTAATTACCATTATACCCTAAATCTATAAAAGGGAAGGATGAGTACTCATTTTTACTTTACTTTGTGAATTGTGATTTTTGATTTCTTATGATAGAGTAATCTTCTCCTGCTTTGATTTACGGTCTTTGCTAAGTTATCTTTGTAAATCCGATCAAGAGTTCTCTATGTAAACCAGTCAAGATATGATGGCATCATCATCTTCTGTCCTCAATCTAATTCAAGGGAACCAATTCGACAGACCTGTTTACGACATCATGCCATTGCAAAATAGAGAAAACAACATGACAGGTGCGCTATCATCAGTGCCTAATGGAGTTCTGCTGACTAAAGATGTTACTGCTTTCATTCTCGCTAAGCAAGAAGAGCTGGGTGAAATCTTCATCCAAAGCGAGTATCTTTCACTCTGCAAGGATGGAAAGCTTCAACAAAAGTATGCGAAGCTTGAGAATTCAGGATTGGTTAATGGAGTTCGGTATCCAGCCATGTTTTGACCAGATTGGATAAGATTGGTTTTGAGTCGGGTGCACGAATCAGGGATGTGGCTAGCGAAAGGCGTAGTCATACCGATCACTAAGGAGGATCTACAAAGGGTTACTGGTTACAGCGACAAAGGGGAAGCTCTTACCCTTAGAACCATTACGAATGCTATAGTTGCAAGGTTACCAAAGTCGAAGTTCGACAGTCGGTTGATGACTGTCAACGACATAGAGGATGAAGGCGTTCGGTTTGCATCTGTGGTCATCAGATATAAAATCTATCAGTCGAGCAAACTCAACAGTGTGCCGGAGGAGCCATTCATGCCGCACACTGGATCATGCACGATAACGTGCAGTATGATATTTGCGCCATGTTGTGAGGGAAAATTTTTGAAAATCTGAAAAAGCTCGGTCTGGTGAAGAAAAAGTTTTTGAAATATGGAACCCTACTGGTATATCTATTCCTTTAATAGCAGAATTTCTTTCCTGGAATAAGCAAAATTACTTGGCTAGCAGATAAACCGGTCATGATACAAATCGGAGATTTAGCTAACTGACTAGGTAATTAGTTTAATAAAGTTATGAACGATTACTTTGAAGCATTCCAGCTTAGAATGCATGCCAGGGAAAGAATCCCCTCGGCTATTGTTGATTTATACAAGGATGAGGTGTGTTTTCTTGTCACCACCGATCATTGTATAATTCAGGGTATGGAGCCCAGAACTGAGTACGCACTGGAGCTTGGTTATGAAGTCTCTACCAAGGTAGCCAAGGCTTATGCAGATGCTTTACAAGAGGGTGACTTGGATCTATCAGCATACCGGTTTGGGACTTATGATGAAATTTTGGAAAATATGAAGAAGTCATCGGTTAAGGAACCTAAAAAGGTGTATACAAAAAGGACTCCTACACCAAGGAAAAAGAAGACAGAAGCTGAAGAGCCTGCTGGTTCCCAAAACCACAGATTGGAAATCCAAGAGCTTGCCAATTCTCAAATAGGATTCTAAATTAGTTCTGGCCAACGAACGGGAATAATCCAAATTCCTCTGCACTTTAGGCTTCTCTATACCTAGGCAGGTAAACCTTTACTTTGAACCCAATCACCTTGCTCAAAGCTTTTATATAGCGAATTTAGACTCGGTGAGTTCTCCTGCTGGCAAAGTCCTCAAAACTCAATCAATATAAAGTATTGTGAATGTTTGAAATGATTGTATGTCTATGTAAGGTTTTTTAATAATGGATTCGATGCTTGCAAGAAGGAAGTATATAGATTTATGACTTCAATTAATAACTCCAATAATTATATTCCAATGATTCTAAATGACTAGTGCCTTTGTTTATCTTAGCAATAGAGTCAACTATAACAAGGAATATTACGTACAATTTTATAAGACAATATTTATCAAAAATATCATCAATTACTCCTAAGCTCTGCAAAAGACAAATCTTATATCCAATTCTCCATTAGTCCAAAAGGAATTTAACTTCTCCAGGTGGAAGTCCGATTAGACAGAGATAAGGAAACACATATATATTTCACACTATCCTGATTGTCGAACAAAGAATGTAGGAAAATATCCAATGCAAAAATAAAGCTTGCCAGAATAATCCAATAATCTCTTTATTGATTATAAAGGACAAATCCACATGCCAGTTGTAATCTCTTTGCCTTGAAAATAAACAAAAGGGGCTTTTTATTTATTATTAAAATATAATATTGAAATTTATATTACAAATTCATGCTTTAAGCTCCTTATTCTTCCTTAAAAATATTCTTCTTCTAATTATAATGCTTCTTTTAATATGTCCCTATCTCTACATTTTACATTGAGTATATATATGTTTTTAAGTGACTTTCACACTTCTTTAGGGTGAAAAGACACAACCCTTATTACAAATTATTTTGAAAAACAATAAACTAACCAAAAAATAACTACCTAACTTTCGGATTTGGGTCTGGTTGAAAAACCAAAACACCTTGTGGAAAGCTAAGATGGAGATTGGAAATTTGATTTCCCGAACTGGGTCAGTTTTAGATTTTTAAAATTCGACCATCTTCAAGCTTTGTCGGCATCATCTTTGCAGCTGGTCGAAATTCCAACATTTTTGAAGGCTTCGATTAGTTAGTTCTATTTATTTGTGTCATAAAGCTTCCTTTATTTGATTTATTTAGTATGGAGAAACTTGATTCTTGATAATGGATTGGGACTCCTAAATTCTAAAAATTTAGGGTACCACCAGTGGCTCTTTCTGGGGACGTATGCTCTCTGTGAGTATAGCGAGATTCCAGCTATCTCTGGAGAAGCAGACCAAGTATCCATACTTAATCTGATGCAAAGTAAAATTGGGTGGCCCCAGGCCCCCCAAAAGTGAACATTGATCCTTTCCTCTATTGAACACTTGATTCTGATCATGTAACAACTCATTCCTTCTGATCATGGTATGCTTTCCCATTATCACTTGCTTAGGATCAGAATTGGTCCTTTCTTTATCTGTAAGAGTATTTGAAAAGAAATAAATTCCATAATTTTTTAGCCCCAACATCATATCCTTTTTTGTATTAGATGCATTATCCCTATGGACAATATATATGGGTTCTGCTTCATAAATGCACTCTTTAGTTTCTGCCTTAGCCTTTGGGAAATTAGTAGGTGCACTGTGGTCATTGCTGAATGGAGGATTCCTAGAGTTCTGCACCTGACTAGTTACAAGACCATTAGAACAAATTTTCATTGCTTGATTGTCCTTTTGTATATAATTTTCTATGTCTCCACATTTAGAATGCAGATTATGTTTGTCTAATCCAATCTTTTCTTCAGGCCTATGGTGTAACACTTGTCCATATAATGGTTTTAAAGATGGTTCATGTCTAGGAGACACTTCTTCACATATACCAGGGCTATGTTTAGGCGTGACATTTGAGCAATCTTCAAGACTATCCTTTGATCTATTTCCCCCATCATTCTTGGCTGATTCCATCTCATCTTCACATATTTGGTGTACCTTCGGCTCAAAGGATGAACTGAAAGATATCTCACCCTCTGAATGCACTTTACGAGTTTCATCAACTTTAAAATTAGGACCGCTGTCTTCATTATGATGCAAATGGATTCCATTGCATAAAGGATCCTCTTCAAACAACGGATTTAAGAACATAGAGAAATCAGACATATCTTCATCTGCTTCCTCTTCAAACAATGGGTTCAAGATCATAGAGAATTCAGGGATACATTCATGAGAATTTTCATTTGGATCATCAAGTGTTTCATCAACAAGACTAATATCTTCATTGACATTATCTCCTGAAACTTCTTCCTGTTCATGCAGTTCTATTTCATCTCCATAATTTGATTCCTGGGAATTATCATTTCCTTTGTCTAGTACCTCTTGAATTTGTGATGATATGTCAACCTCCTTACCATGGTGGATTTAGAAAAAATTTGGATCATTCTTCTCAACGTGTCTTTGGTATTCTATGTCTAATAAGGCCAAAATCTCTTCCAAGCTGAGAAGATCCTCTTCCTCATTTTCATGTATTCACTTATGTTTGATATCATACAAGTATCATCGTGGAAAAGTCTTTCCTTAAACTGTCCAAAAAAGTCTTCTCCATTCATATCTGAAACTTCACTTGACTCATATGTTATTTCAGTTCTGCACTCATTCTCCTCTGCAACCAATTCATTATTCATAAGTTTGAGAAAAGTAAGAAACTGATGATCATATAAGAGGCCTAGTTCTTAAATTCTGTTGAACAGATCAGAGGATGGAGGTCTGCATTCTGAAGGTATTTTTTGACAAATATTAAACATCCTCATGAAGAATTGTACTGCAGATTCTTCTTCTTGTTTCTCTAAGTTCAAAAATGCGTCCAAAAGGGGATATGTAATTTGGATCTTCTTCATGATCACTGCGATTTGCATCAAGCACAAGGCCTTGTTCAATCTAATCATAAGCCTCGTCTTTGTCTTTGTCATCTTCTTCTAATATCTTAAAAAGAAGCTTCAGATCAAGGTCATCTAGTGAGATTCCCAAGTTTTTGACCTTTCTCATTAGTTCATTTCGTGAAGGCATAATTGTTACAGGTATCCTCTGATACATATTCCCCATCCTCAAGAATAAGTGTGCAAAAGACTCCCCTTCAAATCTCTCCAAACTGAAAAATGCATCAAGTAGAGATATACTATGATCCTCCTCCATGTTGTAGCTTTGGTCTTCACACTGTTCATAACACATGTTATCTTCATCACTTGCATCATGGAATTCATATAGAAACCATTGTTCAAATTCTTTCCAAAATGAAATACTTTGTGTAGGTAATGATTCATATGCCTCTCTTGCATTATCTTTTAATGTCCTGACTAATAATTTCATGGCCTGATCTTCTGCACAAATCTCATAGTTCTCTATAAATTCATAAAATGCATCCAAATGTTCAATTGCTGATTCATCCAATTCTCCATGGAACTTTGGTACAAACTGTGAAAACTTAGGGAGCAACTTAAAAGGAATACAAAGGAATCCCCTTAGATCCTATGGCCTGATACCATCTGGAATAAATGATTTTCTTTGAAATGGTTGTTTATTCTGATACATTCTGAATATCTAAATCAGTAGTAACTTGTTTCTTTATACATTAGGTTCTTGTCAATAGAGTCGCCACCTCTTTCAAAGAGGGAAACATTACTTATCTCCTTCTCGGTCTTCTTCCTCAGTAGAGTCACTGTTTGAAATGCTTTATTGAATAGAGTCACCACCTCATTCGAGGAATGTCTTGCTTCTGGGTTCTTTCTTCCAGTAGAGTGTGCTTCCAAACAAACTAATATAAGTACTTTCTGATTTTGATTTGTGAAATCTGAAATTCTAGGTAACTTCACAATATATATTGTGAGCAACTCTCCCCAGTAGAGTCGCCAATCTGTTGGTTCCCAAAACCACAGATTGGAAATCTAAGAGCTTACCAATTCTCAAATAGGATTCCAAATTAGTTCTGGCCAACGAACGGGAATAATCCAAATTCCCCTGCACTTTAGGCTTCGCTATACCTAGGCGAGTAAACCTTTACTTTGAACCCAATCACCTTGCTCAAAGCTTTTATATAACGAATTTAGACTCAGTGAGTTCTCTTGCTGGCAAAGTCCTCAAAACTTGATCAATATAAAATATTGTGAATGCTTGAAATGATTGTATGTCTATGTAAGGTTTTTTAATAGTGGATTTGATGCTTGCAAGAAGGAAGTATATAGATTTATGACTTCAATTAATAACTACAATAATTACATTCCAATGATTTTAAATGACCGGTGCCTTTGTTTATCTGGGCGATAGAGTCAACTATAACAAGGATTATTACGTACAATTTTATAAGACAATATTTATCAAAAATATCATCAATTACTCCCAAGCTCTGCAAAAGACAAATCTTGTATGCAATTCTCCGTTAGTCCAAAAGGAATTTAACTTCTCCAGCTGGAAGTCCGATTAGACAGAGATAAGGAAACACGTATATATTTCACACCCGATTGTCGAACAAAGAATGCAGGAAAATATCCAATGCAAAAATAAAGCTTGCCAGAATAATCCAATAATCTCTTTATTGATCATAAAGGACAAATCCACATGCCAGTTGTAATCTCTTTGCCTTGAAAATAAACAAGAGGGGCTTTTTATTTATTATTAAAATATAATATTGAAATTTATATTACAAAGTCATGCTTTAAGCTGCTTATTCCTCACAAATATTCTTCTTCTAATTATAATGCTTCTTTTAATATGTCCCTCTCTCTACATTTTACATTAAGTATATATATGTGTTTGAGTGGCTTTCACACCTCTTTAGGGTTAAAAGGCACAACCCTTATTACAAATTATTTTGAAAAACAATAAACTACCTAAAAAATAACTACCTAACTTTCGGATTGGGGTCTGGTCGAAAAACCAAAACACCTCGTGGAAAGCTAAGATTTTTACTGGAGATAGGAAATTTGATTTCTCGAACTGGGTCATTTTTAGATTTTTAAAATTCAACCATCTTCAGGCTCTGTCGGCATCATCTTTGCAGCAGGTCGAAATTCCAGCATTTTTTAAGGCTTCGATTAGTTAGTTCTATTTATTTGTGTCATAAAGCTTCCTTTATTTGATTTATTTAGTATGGATAAAATTGATTCTTGATAATGGATTGGGACTCCTAAATTTTCAAAATTTAGGGTACCACCAGAACCTAAGGTCCAAAGAAAAAGAGCACAACAAGTGTCCAACAAGCAAGGGGAAGACCAGCAAGAAATTGAGACCGAAGATACAACTACTCTTCACCTAAGAAGGAAGTCTGCAAAACTGATGAAAGAGGGTGCACCGAGAGGAAGGAAACCTACAATTGATGAATTTGTGAAAGGATTAAAAGAACTAGGTGGAATAGGATTAGTTGGAAGGAGGTATGAATTGGCTAACGAAGAAGATAGGAGAAAAATAGAAGAAGCTCTAGTCTAGTGAATTCATAAGTTCAACCTTTCTCCTACTGAACTTCATAAGACCATACCTAACGATCTCCAGGAGATTCTAGAAGGAAGATGGAAAGCTTCAATTAATAAAGAAAGAGAGGTAAGAATTAGGGCTCTGCTTGAAGTACAAAATAATCTAACTTTGGACGAAGCAACACAACAAGTGGACTTGCACAAGAAAAGTTTCACGATAAGAAGAAGGATAAGTCAGGTGCTTATTGGAGATGTGGACAAGGTACATGGAGAAGGAGTTGCTGCTTGGACAAATCTTCTTCAGTGACAACACCAGGCAGAAGAAGAATGCCAGAAAACCACAGAGCCACTGGTGATAGATACCAGGAAGGGAAAGGGTATACTAGGAGCTTAGACTTCGGTCAAGGGAAAACCTGTAGAAGAACCGGTAATTGTTGACATAACTGATAATAAAGCTGATGATCTGACTCCACCAACTCTGCTTGCATCCCCAATAAAAGGTAAGGCTAGAACCTTAACCTATAGACAATATAGTTGATGAAGTCATGGACTTTGGCGAAGTATCGAATGTAGCCAAATGGTTCAGTGTGTTAGAAGAAGAGGATAAGGAGAAAGTAGAAATTGCCCTGTTGGAAACTTTCTTAGATTTCAACAAAAGTCCTAGAGATTATAGGGCTAAATTTCCTCCAGAACTGAATCAAAGAATTGTGGTTAAATGGAGAACCGGTCTGGGAGCCAACAATAGAATTGTAAAGGAAACATTAACACAGGTAAAACTAGGTCTCAGTGAAGAGACAACTAAACTTCTACAGGAGGAAGTGTCAATGAATTTGGACACAAAGAACAGGGTCGCCAAGATTGTCAATGGTTATGAAAAAGATGTGTACAATGATACACTGGAGTTCTGGCGGCAATATGATTTCAGAATTCTGAAAACAACAGGTCGATAGGATGAACCTGAGAAAGTAGTGATACTATCGGTACAATTCACTGCTCAAGAACAACCTTCAACCGGTGAGCAAGAAGTTTCCACAGATCAGTTCACATCCAGTGAACAAGTAAATCTGGGAGAACAAGTTCTACCAGAAGAACAAGTATTGGGAGAGTCATCATAAAAGATGACTACTGAAAAAGGGACAAATGAGGAAGAAATTGTTGTGGATAAGCAACACGTAGCTGAGGAGCAACACTCAAAACCTCCATCGAAAGAGCAAGCACATCTTGAAGAGGAAGTTTAGCCGGAAGAAGAAGCTCATCCATAAGAAGTACGTCCAGAAGAAGAGGTACATCTGGAGGAAGTAGTTCAACCGGAACGAGAAGTGCATCAGCAACAAGACATGCAACAAGATGATATACCTCAACAACAGGAAGTACCTATCGACACTGAACAGGAAAAGCCTGCGGAAGAACAATTGGAACAGGAGAAGAAACAGATGGAACCAGTAGATGTTCCTAGCTCATCTTCATCAGAGAGGAAACTAATTTCTGCAACTGAATTTGAAGCTAAGAAAAGCAAAGTTAGTGAAACTGTGGTTGACATAAGCAAGATGTCAGCTAGACAACTCAAAGAGCTCACTAAGAGGAAGCAGGACATGGTCCTCTCTAGTGTAAGGAACATTTTGTACAACTTTGTATCGGCTGCAGACATTGATGAAGATGAACCTGTCATTGATCAAATGGAAATATTGGCACAAGCAATTGGAGAAGATGTCATCGATCTAGAGACAAGAGCCATTGATCATTATGAGAAGCGGATTGAAATTCTTCACAAACAGGTCGAAGAATTAAAGGTCACTGTATTTGCAAGAACCGGGGAGCTGTTGCAAGTAGTACAAGAAGTACGAAGACTGATCACAAGTACTTCAAAATTTGAAGACTTTGTTCAAGATATTACAGAGAAAACTTCCAAGACTTCAGAAGAGATTAAAGTTTTTTCATCCAAGTTTGATGCAAAGAACTCCTTTGCAATATAATACAATAGAGAAATGACCAGTCTTGCTCTCGTTATCAAAAAAGCTTCAGAAAAGAAGACAAAAAGAATTCAAGATCTCATTGGATTCCAATTATTTGTTGCCCCTACATTTGATCTCATGCAGAAGACTACAACCGAGGCCAAAAATTTGATCAAGGAACTAGACTACAAAACAATTGAAGACATGGAGACCATAATTGTCTCACTGCAAGTAGCGAGAAAGAATTTGGAACATGTCACAGGCATATGGAAGCCATTCCTTGATTCCGCAAAGAAAATATACAAGGATATTTTCAACAAGTTACCGGTATGAAACGCCACATTCTCCGACAATACAACCCTTTGGCATATGGAGGCAAAAAGGGGAAGAAGATTAGATGGAGCATCGGAAATAAGATCAGCAGAGAGCAGAGAAGCAGAAATTAGAGAACACCTACAGGGGAAGTCTACAGGACAGGTGATATGATGATACAGTAGTATCAGTAGATGTTTTGCCACCAATGCCAAAGGGGAAGACTGTTGACATATTTAAGTTGTCATTGGTAAAGTCAAAGGCAAACATAAATCCCACTGGAGCACCGGTAGACTAATCAAGCACCGGTACTCTTTAGTATTCACCGGTATGACCAACCAGGTACAAGGCCTTATGAGACATACAGGGAAGGAATGACCAACCGGGTACAAGTTTTATACCGGTTAAGTGCATGATAATCCGAACCGGATTATGCGGAGCGGCCTTAGTTAAAACCGGATTATACGGAGCATTCACAGTTGAAATTGAAGTTAGCCTTTTAACTGGAGTTAGCTTTATTTCATCTACAGGTGTTTCAAGGTAAACTCAAGATCATTTTGCAAGCTTTTTCGCATGCATGATTTGTGGGTGAGTTTACAATTTCGTGGAACCGTGAGAAGTATTTTAATAAGATTAATCTCTTATAAATACAGGTCAGAGAATACACAAGAAGTGTTGTTGAATATTCAGAGCAGGAGAGAGGTATCTTCTAGTAGGAGCTACAGTCATGAGAAGTGAAAGACAGAGAAGGGTTCAACAGCCAGGCAGAGCAAAAGTGTAACAGGTATGATCTGATCAGATAAAAGGTGTCATAATAGATCATTGCATTGAATTGTAAGAGCATATTCAAATCCCTCAATCGGGGTGAACCCTAACAAATTCTTGTATAAATCCCCTCACCGGGTAACATATTAATTGGTGTTGAAAGTCCTTTTACCAGGCAACTCAGGGTCAAGATCCTAATAGGTCTTTTATCAAATCTCTTTACTGGATAGCACTCTTACAAGTGCTTTGTAAGCCTTTAACAAGGCATCTTTATTATTGCACTAGTAAAGTTGTGCGTTCTGTCCCACCATGGTTTTCTCCTTCTAACCGAGGGTTTCCACGTATATATGCTGTGTTGACCTGTGTATTTCTATTTATGTTTATGAGTGTTGATTATATTCTTTTAATTCTGCAAGAAAAAATTTATAAGGATAAATTGGAATAAAAATTGTATTTACTAATTCACCCCCCTCTCAGTAACCGGTTAGGACTTACAAGTTATACATTGAATAAAGGATTCCCATGAGATAGGTAATCCTCTAAGAGCTATTAATGTTAACTCCATGTTATCAACATTGTTTCCAATAGTAGATAGTTGATCATTTAATTCGGAAATTCTTAGGAAGTAAGACGTGATGGTTTCCCCTTTGTTTATCTTTAAATTTGGGAGTTGTTGTTTGAGAGTAAGTAATCTACTTGTATTATTAATCTCATGTCTCTTGAATGGTTTTGAATACTTCAAAAGCGGTTTTTAGCCTTGCTATAGAGGGAAGAATATAGTCTTTAACGGCATCGATTATTATTTTCTTCGCTTTGTTGTTACGCCTTTTCCAGTTGATTTATCAGGTTCATCTTCAAGCATCTTTATATCCTCCTCAACATAGGAATCTAACTCGATTTCATGAAGCAATGTTAGAATTCGTATCTTCCATGAGAAGAAGTTTGTAGCGCCTTCAAGTCTGTCCTCCACTTTAATGTTGTTGGCCATTATTATTTTCCTCTTATATTCTAATAACCAACCTGATATAATTCAGAATTTATTTATATTGATTCTTCTCTAGAGAGGCTCTGATACCATGTTAGGAATTGAGATCTTTATTAGAGAGAATTCAATATTCTTTATTGTACTGTTCACAAAATATTAACTTGAGTAAATATATATATGTATTTATATTTACTGAATTATAATTGCAGAGATATGTATTTCGTATGTTGCTGAGGTAATGACATGCACACTGTAATTGATGTTTTCCACAGCACATACGATTATGTTTGTATACATAATATAAGAGTCATGTCTATGACTATACAGGGCTTAAGCCACATAGGGTCATGCCCTTTCGTAACTGCTGTTGTATATATTATAAACCATACCGCAACAGTATTGTGTTATGTATAACTATCATACGATAGTTATTGTAACACATATATAATATATGTGTTATGTATAACTACGTATGATAGTTATCGTAACATATATGTTATTAACCATATTAAAACCCGATCCAATACATGTTAAATACATATTAAATTCAATCGACTCATTCTAGCATATCGAATCTGATCAATATAATTCATTTGAATATATATATATATATATATATATATATATATATATATATATATATATATATATATATAAGTCAATCAGATTGAAGCTATAATTTAACACTTGCCTGTGAGAATAATACATGATTCCTCAAATTGATCTACCTTGCTTACTCCTCAAATGAAATCTTCTTCCCTTTATCTCTCCAATGTTAGGGAGAAGTCACACCTCTTCATCATGTCTGACTCTTTGCAATGGTCACAAACTTTCACAATTACAACCCTTTGGAAGAGTCACAGCCCTTGATCATTTCTACCAGTTGAAAGAGTCACAACTCTTCTTTATTTCCTCTTTTCAAAGGAGTCAATTTCTTGCTTTAAATTCCTCTTTTCTCTTCTCTTAATTCTTTCTCGATTCCCATCTTCCATTTGTCCTTCCTCTCTCCATGTCCGCTTTCAAATGAATTATTCTCCATATTATATATTATGTTGAGGGAGTCACAACTCTTCATTGCATGCTTCTTGACCTTTCATTGAACTTAATTAACGTGTATTTATATTGCATTATATTTTTGTATTATTACATTTTTATGTTTTAATTTTTTTATTATTATTATTATTTTATGTGATCAGAAAGTGCTGCCAGAGGGGGCAGATCCTATTTCATTCATCCAGAAAAAGCATTTCAGAACTTGACAAAAAAAGCATCATCCCCAATAGAGGACCCCAATTATGCCTCTGAAGGCAAACAACAAAGATATATCCCTAAACTCCACACCATGCCACACCATTCATGCACACAGCCATCTCAGCACAGTTCCAGAAAGGAAGCCAACAACCAGGAAGGCAAGGATCACCTTCATCTATGCTTGAATAATCTGCATTATTGTAGGCAACCAAGGAATGTAAGGATGAGCAGCCCAAATGAGAGAACACATCCCCATGAGGACCTACACATTTTAATTTTATTATTATCATCTATTATTAAATCCTATTTCAGAAAGGGGACATTACAGAAAACTGAAATTTTAAATAAGTGGCTTAAAGGTTACTTGCGAAATTATGTCATAGGGTAGCAAACATCTTGGATCAAGTGACTACATCTCGGAGAATACCGTCACAATACTACTCATCATAATCAATAGGGATGACTCCTTTCAAGGCATTATACAAGTATGAGGTAGTACCATTTAGAGATTTGATTCTATAGAAAGAGGAATTCATGAAGCAAGAGACATGGTGCAAAAAAGCGCAGGTATTTTAAACACACTCAAAGACAACTTGCATCACACCCAGAATCAACAAAAAATGTATTCTGATCGTTGAAGATTTGAAGTAACATTTAAAGTTGGGAGACTTAGTCTTCCTAAGGTTGCAACCTTATAAACAATCCTATTCAAGGGAAGGGGAGTTGAGAAACGCAAGCTACAAACCTATGGGCCGTATAAGATTAAAAGAAAGATTGGCAAGGTTGCCTATGAATTGGGGTACAAGTGAACAATCGAATTCATAATGTCTTCCACATATCTCTCCTCAAGAAGGTGCTAGGTCAACATATTACACCATGTCCCGAGCTATCTCCACTTGATGACAAAGGAAAATTGATTTTGGAATATGAGGCCATCGTTGACATCATAGAAAAGAAATCAAGAAATAAGATTCTTCCAAAATATCTGGTTAAATGGAAGAATTTGCCTATGGACTATGCCACTTGGGAAGGAGCTGAAAGTTTTTATCATCTCAACTTAAAATTGCATGTGCACAAAAAATCTTAGGAAGGGTGCAATGGCATGCCCCAGCCTAGGAATCACAACCTTAAAAATCAGATTGTGGCATTTTTAATAAATAAAACTTGGGCGATACAATCATAAAAGAATAGTGATTCAATGAAGGACTCGATCAAGGTCAAATGAGCAGTGATTTCAAATAACATACAAATAAAAAGGTAATTAAAAGTCAGGGCCACGATTAATTATGAAAAAAGGTAGTTCTTGCAAAGGACAAAAACATTGAAGAGGTATGACTCCCTCCAAATAGAAGATATAAGAGGGAGAATAAATCATTTGTGAGATACATGAATTCAGAAATCAATCAACAATTAATTCAGGATATCAATTCAAAGCAGCAATTAAAATACACAGCAATAAATATAATTAGAAAATCCATCCAAGAAACAATCATTTATAAAACATTCAACTATTATTCAAGATTAACATTGTCAATCCATCACGAAACATTACTCAGCAATAGTCTAGCAAATACATCTAGTTATCAGTTTTCAATTCTAGGTATTATTTGCAAATCAGAAGGATGAAATCACTTCCAATCTTACGAGAATTGGAAGGTTGGGAACCTTTTATGCTCCTACTGAGTTTGGAACCAAATCTTAGTTGAGAAGGATGAAAACCCTCCAAGGTGGGCTAAGAGTTGGAAGAGCAGCAATCCTTTCATGCCCTTGAAAAGCTAGGGATGGGGTCTCTGGTATTGTCACTGTTGAGTTGGGGACGAAACCCTCTAATTCAGCAGATTTGCAAAGTACTTCCCGAGAATTCATGGTTTGATAAACTTTGGGTATTGTGCTATGATTATTGACCTGAATATATATCATAAATTTGTAGTCTTTGATAAGACCATTATCATAATTTGAGTGAATATTATTGTTTAAAAGAATATTCAAAAAGGAGACATTACAGGTTTTAGAATTTGTGGATTATTATCACTGCAAAACATATCATACCAAAGCTATTATTAGTTGTAGAAAGTTTCTAATATACAATATATATCTAATTCCTGTCCCTGCTAGCATTTTTTTAGATATGGATTTTGGTTGAAGTTCATGACAATAAGAAGCAATAAGTGCATCCCAGTTTGCTGTTAGTAGAAAAATCAGTCATACTTATTTGCTGTTCTCCAGTCTGTACCAAATCATGCCCTCCTATTTGAAATAAGGTTTGTTCTACCAGTCACAACGGACTGCTGCCTTGTTTACTAGTTTGTAATTTCCGGGCTGGTGGTTATTTAATTACGCATTCTTGCAAAAGAAGAATTAGGATTTGATCAGCATCATCATTCCACACTTTAGTAATTGGTTTTTGATCTCAATTGGATTAGATCATTAGAGTTTATACTTACTCCTAACAGTACTTGACTCAATTTTGTAATGTCCCCAACTAGGAGGTTGTCAATTTCCAATGTTTAACATACATTACTATGCATTCATATCAATTTAATTCAAGAAAACAATGAATATTTCATAATACAATTGGTAGTGAACATATTTAAGCCTTGATTGCTTACTTCTCTCTGAAAATCAACCCTAAGGAGATTGTGGATTTACTTGTTCTAGGGCGCTTGACACCAATCTATAATAGGTTCCCTCAAGACGTTGGGACCCGTCCCTATCCCGTCTTGGGATTAACCTACCTTTTGTGGATTTACTTTGCCTTTCCATACACAACACCAACCTATCCTTCTGGATTTAATCTGTCTTCTCAGATAATCAGCGATCACAAACCAGGTAGAACAAACCCCTATGACAGTCTCTACTATCCATGATCAACTCTCGATGAATGATTGTTTGCCCACATGGGTAAACTAGATTGTTGCAGTCATACAGAATAGTAAAGTACACAACACAGAGTAAGAGAGAACTTCAAGTATGTTTCATTTCTCACCGGTTACCTTGTACAAGAGTATAATCATAGCAAATTTGTCTCTTCCATCGAGAGACTACATACAAATAGGGACCGAGGAGGTGCGAGGTGAACCGTTGCACCTATTAACTACCTACCCTCAGTTGTGCAACTATCTAATTGTCCATATTGCCGGACAACATCATCCCCCCCCAAAAAGAAAGTCATCTCCATATGACAAGAAACAGAATTGTCCGGGACGGGGAACAACAAAATGGGATGACTACAAAAAAAAATTGCTCACCAAACTAGAATAGCCAATACAGAAAGAAATCATGACTAAGTAGGGGGCTGAGGAAGCATCCCTGAAGAAGAAGTCGGTAGTCCTGATGAAGATGCCAAACGAGCTCAAAGCTCGTAGACCTGCTGCGTCCTGATTATCAGGTTCCATTTTGCAACCATTTGATGCTCTAAAGTTACCTTTTCCTTCAATGTGGCCTCCAAATGCTCCTTCCCCTTCGCATCAACCTCCTCCCGTACCTGAGTTAGACCCGACTATAACATACTCTGCTCCTCCCCAGCCTCCACCAACTGCTGCTCAATAGAGGATTTCTCCTCAGCAAACTGTGTCTCTAGAGCTGCCCTCTTTGATCAAGTGGCCTCCAACTAAGCCATCAACGTTGCTCTCTCCTCTGCCCATGATGCCTGCTAGGTGGTCGACTCTTGTCTGTGGTGAGCTAAATCCCTCTCGATCGCCTCCAACCGAGTGACTGACTCCACCTGAGCTGCCTCTGCATCCACCCGTGCAATCTCATGTCTCTCAGAAACATACTTTGTGCATTGCCAAGTATAGTAGCCTTCCCTGAAGGCCTGCTCGATCTCCCCGACCAAGGTCTCTATCCTACTGGCAACCACAAGTACACCAACAGCCCATGTCACCATAATCTAGACAGTCTCTACAACTGGCCATCCTCCAGACTCAAAGAAGCTCGCAAAAACTCTAGGGAAGTCATGTCTCACAAAGGTGAGCACCCGCTAGAGGTCCTCCTCAACACTCTCCAGAGTCCTCGTCTATGCAAAAGCGACTACTCGACGGCCGCGTGCAACCACGTCCGCCAAGTACGCCCCAACATCCTGTCCAACTGACTATCTAGGAGACTCGGGGAAAGTTGGAAGTTCCGGTCCTCCCCCCATTAATCAGGCTGCCAAGTCCACTGCGCTACTCACCACAGCCGCCAAACGGTCTACCAACCCATTGCCCTCATCCATCACCACCTCTCCGAGAGACTGACCCTCCACCAATGGACTCTTTGCCAAAACATGGGTACCCACGGGGGATGTCTCCCCATCCAACACCATGACCTCCGTGGGGATATCCCATCGAGGAGAGGGACCCGCCCCCACAGGTGCCAAGGGAGTCATCTGAAAATGTTGTGTGAGCCAAGTAGAAACGGCCTCAGTAGGTGCTACTCATGGTGGGTCTTCCAAGAGGGCTACATCCGAAGTGACAAATGCTACACTGGGAGTGACCAAGGTAACCACAGCCTCTACCTGCATCTCACTATTCCTCACCTCTAGGACCTCCTCGCTATCTAACTGCTCTAGCCGCTCCGTACACTCCAATCCGCCCGTCAACTCCTCGGGTCTAGACTCTGCCACCACCTCTAGCACTTCCACCTCTCCTACCTCCTCTGCAGGCGCCATAGGCTCAACCACTACCTTCGTAACTATTGTAGGTCTCATCTCTACTGGCTGCCTCAGCTATCCAAAATGCCGGAATATTTGTCGTGCTTACCAACCCTGCAGTTGGTGTAGTGAACTACATTGCTGCTAGTCATGGTGGAGTGAATAACACTTGGGTGCGTGCCATCTGTGCTACCTCATGGGCTACTAAATCAGTCCCGCCTTCCATCTTGCTACTGTCCTCCTCCGAATTGCTAGAAGTTGTGGTCGGCTCCTGTCCACTGCCAATGTTTCTTGACTCCTCTTAAACTACTTGGTGCTTCCTCTTTTGTCCTACTGGAGTGGTTCCTGTGTTGAAATGCCTCCATACAAGAATGGGTAGCTCCTCGGGTGCCAGCATGCTTGTTGGCTTCACTTCCAACAACTCCTCGGGCATTTGAGTACGGGTGGCCAAGAAGAGTCCAATGGCATAGTGCAGCTTATAGAATGTCTTGTATTGCAATGTCATAAACTAGTATATGCGCTTTTCCAGTAGTGATACCCAGTCGCACACCCACCCGTTCTATAAACTATTCATAAGACTTATTTGTGGGATGGAAATATCGGATACATGGCTGGAGCCTGTAAACCTACTCTTTATTATGTCCATGATGCACTGCCAATGTCCTTCTGCGATAAATGAATTCTTGATACCCCACCCTTTCGATGCCTTTGCGACTAAAGAAAACTCTATAGGTGTGAGCTCGCAAGAAACCATCCGAACCCAGTACTCTTTTTCCTCCTTTGTCATTTTCCGCTGTTTGGTATCAATCTTTCTGCCCTTCACTCCTAGAATGGCAAACACCTATGTGAAGTCTACAACTTTAAAGGAAACCGTGATGGTGTGCCCTAGGTATGGAAAGTCGCTCGTCCGTGAGAATCGATCAAATGTTTCAATCATGGTTCTCAACAGACTCTCGAAGTCACGAATGCAAAAACAAGGGCATCATCACAGAGCAATGTACCTCTGCCTTCCGCAGGCTCCGCTTCACATCATCTGTGTCAGGAGTTTCTTGCCACCATTTCCGGCAGCCCCATCCATTCAAACCCTAAAATGTAATTGCTTGTGCAGTCACTTCTTCCCTCTGGTCTGCCATTTGTGCCTTGTCTTTCAATTTCTTCTTTGTACTCGTGCTGGCATCTGCCTTGCTTGCAATTTTTACTCCTGACGATAGTACCTTGGTTCTCTTGTCACATGTTTGTAATTGCATTCTCCATTTCCATTTCTTCTTTCCTGTATCCATTTAACGGCTGTTGTCACTTTGTGAAGAAGAAGACAATTGTAATCAATCCCTGACTGCCTGGCAAAATTGTTAGGGCTTCAACATTGTTTTTTCCTTCTTTCTCCTCCGTTATTTCTCCTATTTCATTCACTGTGGACCATACAGTGTACAAACGACAATAAATTGCCTTCTTGTTGCTCACTTTACCATATGACAGTACGGAATTGCAATACACTATTTTTTTTCCTTCTTACCTCTGTACGGAAGTGTACCGATTTTCTGGTTGCACTTTTCATAGTCTGTACAGTCTTTTCTATTCCTAGTGTCGTACAATTTTCTCCTTAATTGCGTTGGTTGTACTGTCTTCTTCCACTTCTGTACGGTCTTTTCTCTTGCATGCCTTTAGACACCGTACGGTCTTCCCTTTTTCCTCCTTAGCGACGTATATGCCGTAGGGTCTTGGCCCATACGACCTTTAAATGCCGTATGACCAAGCACCATACGACTCTTGGCTGTTTTTTCAACTTTTCCATACGGTTGTAAGATGTTCTCTCACTTTTTTTTAATTTTTTTTTTATCTCAATTTCGTACCCTTGGCTAGCCTGCCCGCCGGCGTGAACTGGGTCGCCGCCCCATTGCCTTTCATGGTATGACTTTAGTTTGGACCCATTTACCGTATCGAGGACTTCTTTCCGTCGTGTGTCTATAATTTGATCGCCCCATTGTCATCGACCTCTCAGACTGTGTACAGCTGCAGCCATTTCACTTTGAATTTTTCGGGCTTGATCTGATTCTTTCCATTGTATTTTAATACTAGTGGTCTCGGGGTGAAGCAGACTCGCTTGAGCTGCTTGTCGTGTCAGGCCTTCCGCTATAGTTGTAGAACCTCTGTAGCCCATTGCGCCATCATGCGATGCTCATCTAGCTTGTTCAGATTGTACAATCTTTCCCGAAGGCTTTCCATATCCCCGAGCCTATTCTCCACCGCTATCCTTAAACTTGGTACAATGAACTTGACAAGGGACAACTGCTTCCTTCCCGTACATCAACTACAAGGGCATCTATCTAGTTGTGACCTTATATGTTGTTTGATAAGCCCATAGTACTAAGGGTAACTTTTCTTCCTAGTCCTCTTGCTCCACTCCGCATGACTTATAAATCACGAAGACTAGTATCTTGTTTGTGGCCTCTGCCTGACCGTTGGCTCGAGGGTAATACAGACTAGACAAGCAATGAAAGATTTTGAATTCCGTCGTCAACAGTCGGATGACATGTCTGACGAAGTGACCTCCTCTGTCACTAGTCAACTTGATGGGAATTCCGTACCTTGAAATGATCTTCTTGTATATGAATCTGGCCGTATTCAAGGCTGATTTGTTCAACAGGACCCGTGCCTCTGCCCACTTTGTCATTTATTCCGTGGCTACCACAATATATTGACACCTCTGAGCCTTACTCACCTTCAAGGGTCCAATTAAATCCAAGCCCCATCGTTCAAAGAGTTCCAGCACCTAGGAAGGATGTAGAGGCATAAAGTCCCACTTTAACGGTTTCTCGACCCTTTTGCAAGTGTCGCATCCCACAACCCACTCTCGGGAGTCATTGTGCAACGTGGGCCACCACAACCCTGCCAGCAACACCTTCCATGCTGTTATGTTCGATCCCATGTGTCCGCTTACTGGCCCTTCATGCGCTTCCCTCAATATGCTCGGAATATCTTCCTCCATGACACACCTTTGAAGTACTTGGTCCGGTCTCCTTTTATACAACAGTCCATTTATTAGTCGAAAGGTTCTAATCCTTAGCACCAGTTTCCTTCGTTCGTCGGGCAGCATATCCCTCAGAAACTGTGATGTTGAGAGGTACTCTCCTATGCTCGTGTACCATGTTGGCAAGATGGCAATGTGAAACAGGTGTGCATCCGGGAAGTCATCATTGACTCCCTCTAGTGGTTCCCCAAATTTGAGTGGAGAGAGATGGCCCGCAATCATGTGGCTTTTCCCTGGCCGTACGATGGTCATGAATGTGAATTCTTGTAACAACAACAACCATCTGCTTATTCTGCCTTGGATGTTAGGCTTATTGACCAAGTACATTAATGCCTAGTGGTCCACATAAAATGTGAACAACGTTTCCAACAGGTAGTGTCTGAACTTTTGTAGGACATACACCATCCCAAGGGCTTCTCACTCTGTGGTGCTATAGTTTTTCTTTGCCTTCGAAAATAATATGCTAGCAAAATAGATGGGATGATCTAGACCGTGGTCTCCCACCTGGGCAAGGGTTGCACCTATTGCAAAGTTGGAAGCATCAACGTGAACGTGAAACTCCTTATCCCACTTGGGATACACCAGGATCGGTGCTCCGACCAGCCTTGTCTTCAGTTCCCCGAAAGAAGCATCCCGTTCTGTACTCCACACATATGGTTCCCCTTCCGTGTCAGCCTGTCAAGGGGACAAGAGACTTGTGAGAAGTTCTTAATGAATCGCCTATAATAGCCGATGTGCCCTAAAAATGACTTCACTCCTGTCACGTCCGTAGGGGCCTCCATTTCTACTATTACTCGGACCTTGACAGGATCAGTCTTTAACCCGGTCCTACAAACAATATGGCCCAAGAGCTTCGCCTGTGGGACCATAAACTTCATTTTTCCGGGTTGAGTGTCAACCTTTCTCTGCGGTATCTCTCCATGCACTCTCGAAGGGCAACCAAGTGCGTGTCCTTCCCATTGAAGATAGACTAGTTGTCTAGAAAGGCCCTAAAATTCCCCATCGACATTTTGTCAAAGATGTGAAGAATTATCCTTCGAAACGTTGTCGGTGCATTGCATAGGCCGAAGGGCATCCGGTTATATGCGTACACTCCATCCTCCACGAACATCGTTTTCAAGTTATCTTCTTCTGCGATAGATATTTGGTTATACCCAGAGAATCCATCCATAAATGAGTACATCTCATGCTTGGCCACCTCTTCGAGGATTGTATTTGTAAATGGGATGGGGAAGGGGTCCTTTATGGTGACCGTGTTGAGGCATCGAAAGTTGAGGCTAATCTTGATTTGATTGGCATCTTTCTTTAGTGATATCACTATCGGAGATATCCATTCACTTGTCTGCAACCTAAAGATAAGACCTGCCTACGCATCCGTTGGATTTCCTCGTCCACCTTCGCTGCGTAGTCCTTGTTCATCCTATATTTTCTTTTCCACACGGGTACTGCTCCCGGTACCAAGGGGATGTGGTGTACACACAACTCTAGTGGGACACCACTGAGGTCTTTGTAAGTCCATGCGAATGTCCTATTCCATAAAGATTTTAAATGCCGCAGCTTTTAGCACAAGATCCTAGTCATCCCCTACTAGTATATTGCATGGGTTTCCTTCATCCTCGAGGTTGGTGATTTGTAAGGATGGTTCTTCATACCCGATCTGTTTCCCTGCGTCAAATTGGTGGGCCGGACTGTCGTTTATGTGGGCCTCCCCTTCCTTGTATTCGCTGAACTCTGGTAGGAACACATCTTTCTCTAGCACTTGTTCTACTTCTTCTACCCCTAGCATGTAACTATGAAAGAGCTCATAGTCCATTTGCTAATGGAAGAGTCCATTCATCGAGCTTGTCTCATCCTCGAAACATTCTTCGAGTTCTAAGACACCCTGATCATTCAGCTCCATTCAATCCTTTCCATCATCCCATTGGCCATGTTCCCCGTCAAACACTGATTCTGAAGAGGATGCAATCTCCTTGCTCACCATCTGGGTACGAAGGTCAATAGTAAACTTCTGTCCGCCAATTTCCATGGAGAGAATGTACCTCTTCCAATTATGATTGACCTTTTTCGTGACTAACCATCCCCTACCTAGGATGGCATCATACCCTTTCTTCTTCAGCGGAATCACAACCAAATCCAACATAAATGGTTGCGTTCCTATGGTCACTTGTTGGGTCATGAGTGTCCTGAGGGGTTTGATTCCCTGTTGGTTCGTGCCCAGTAAATTGCAGGTTGGGGGCCACACAGTAGGATTCCCGAGTTTCTTCCATGTCTCCTCAGGGAGGACATTTACCCCGGACCTGCCATCCACGATGGTGTCTGTCAGGATTGTTCCAAGGATACCCATTTCCACAACTGTGGGGTGTCAGCCTTTATTTCCAGCAACATAGGATCTATTGTTGACCCGCCAAGAACAACCATTGATTGTACGGTGTCTTGTGCGGTGGTGCCAGGTTGTAGAGAGAAGGTATTCAATAGTGCTGCCCTCAACTGAGGCATGGTATGAAGGAGGTCTTGGATTTTGACTGGCACCTCCATTTGCAACATCTGCCATAGTATATTATTTTCTGGTTCTACCGGCCCAGAGGTGCTTGCCTTCTCATGTGCATCCTTCCATACCTTCATCGCTTTTTCAATCTCCTCACGAGCCTACGGTACCCTTTGTTTCTCTGTACAGGGATCGGGGTACCGAACCTCTTTCGTTTGGCTCTGAGTGATAGCACAAACCTTTTCTTCCTCAATGTTGAGGTGGTTCACGCCAGGTTTCTAACATTTAGCATCTTCATGATCTCCAGGGCCGCACCATCGACACAACTTCTGTGGTGTGTCGCCCTTCTGATAGTCGCCAGCAAAATGACCCCACCGGTTGCATGCCCGACATTGGATCATCGGTCGTCCCTTCGAATCATATTGTATCTGGCTCTTATTGCTATTGTCATTATTTCCTCTTCCTCCTCGCCGGTTATTTCGGAACCCGCCAAATGATGCGTTGTTGTTCGTCTGTTGTGTGGTGTTTGCTGCCCCAGAGGTGGACGGTTGTTCCTGTGTAAAGAGTACTTGTTGGCCCCTCGTCTTCATGTTGTATTGGCATTCCTTAATGGAATGGCCCATCCCATAACTTGACAAATGTCACAAAATGATTTTCTCAGGCATGAGCCCTTCGTGTGCCTGTTCTCCTTACACTCTGTACACCACAGTTCGCCTTCATCACTTTGTCCTATGTTCCCCTTCATTGATTTAAACTCCATCATTCTCTCCATATCCTTTTGAAGAGCTTGCACTTTCTTCTTTGACTCTTTGTCGTTGTTGTTCTCTCCGAATTCATCACTTTCTAAGGAGGACTTACTCCTCTTTTTCTTAGAAGTTTTATCTTCACTCTCCAGGTTCATGGCCTTGTCGTAGGTGTCTGCATACGACGTGGGTGGTACTATGTTCATCTTCTTCTTGAGGGAATGCTTTAATCCCTCAACGAAGCATCTCTTTTTCAATTCATTGGCTGGCTGAGCCTCCATCTTCCCGAGAAACTCTTTAAGCCTCTGATTGTACGCTCGTACTGTTTCCTTCTTTCCTTGTTTGGCATTGTAGATATTGGCAACTATTTCGTTGTCATCCCGAAGCAGTCGGAACTCATCCTGAAATTCCTTTTTGAGGTTGTCCCATGTGTTTATTGTTGAGTTATCCATATCGGTGTACCTATCAATGGCAACTCCTCATAGGGTTGCTGGAAACTATTGGACCCATTCATCCTTGTCCACATCTTTGTTTGTCGTCCAAACAGTTTCAAAGGTTTGGCAGTGTCTTACGGGATCTTCGTTCTCGTTGCCATTAAATTTTTGTAGTTTTTGTTTTTGAGATGACATGGTTGGTCTCTTTGCTGCTGCTACTGGCCATTGTCCCCGTCTGGGTAGGTTAGAGGCTAGAGGATGTGTTTAACCATCGTGCCTCTGTGTCCCTCCAACACTCGTGGCAGCCCCGGTGTCCTCTCCCTCCTTAGGCTCTTCCTCACTCCATTGGGTCGCCCTAGCCTCCGTACACAGTGTAAGAGACAGATCCCTCAACTGATGTCAGGTCTCCTCAAGCAGATCTAGCCTCTGCCAGGTCTCCTCAATCAAATCTTCACCACTCCTTGTACGGTCCGTACGATGTCCCTCGTTCCCGTGGTTGTCACCCGCCAGGTTACCTTGACCTCCGTCCGGTCGGTCCTCCGCCAATCACCTAAGCCTTCGAATCCTTTCCGCGTGCTGCTCTAGGATCAAGGCTCGTTGGGAGGCTTCACTCTCCTCTATGTGTTCTCTTTTATTTTTATTGTTGTTTGACAAATTGGGCATCAATTCGTGCAACAAAACATCATATATTGAAAATAAAACACTTTGTATTAATTCATGCTTCATGTACAAAGTATGTCAGTAGTCTGGTATTATTACAAAGTGTCTTCTTTATTCTTTATTCTTCCTTTAGAAGGTTCGAGGTTCAAGGATTGTTTCCAGTTCACTGGGTCCCATCATGCTCCTCCTTTTTGTGGTAGTTGTTCTCTTTGTAATCACAGAGAATTTGCCGCTGTTATTGTTCTCACTCGATTTCTTCCCGTTGGTTCCTTTGTGCTAGGGATGTCTGTGCTAGTAGACGAGGGAGATGGTTCAATAACCGATTGACCGCCTGACTGACATCGAGAGCGTCCCACACTACACCCTCTAGGACTTCTGCCTCCGCAACCTCTCTCCTTACATACGTCTCAATTGCTGCCTATAGCAGAATCATGAAATACGAAGTCAAGGCATTTTCTCCCTCATAAAGTTAACGCGGTCTGTCATCATCCTTGCTGGTGCTATTGTCGAGGGGTTGGCCCATTCTCACGCCATTCACTCACTTCCCAGATTCGTACGGCAACGGCCCCAAATGTTTGTCCACACCGGTAAACTAGATTGTTGCAGTCATACACAATAGTAAAGTACACAACACAGAATAAAAGAGAACTTCAAGTATGTTTCATTGCTCACCAGTTACACGTACAAGAGTATAATCATAGCAAATATGTCTCTTCCATCGAGAGACTACATACAAATAAGGACCGAGGGGGTGCGAGGTGAACCGTTGCACCTGTTAACTACCTACCCTTGGTTGTGCAACTACCTAATTGTCCATATTGCCGAATGACAATGATGTCTTGTTCGGTCTAAAAGGAGCGAGTTTATATATCTCTCTAGTCATTGTGGTCACACCTCTTCATTGGCAAAGAGACGTAACCCTGTTTCTCACCATTATGAATGCATCACCTAATCACGATAATTTATAATCTTTGCATTCGAGAATATTAGATTGGATATTCATCTGACTTCCCCAAGCTAATTGTTGTTTTGTTGCCAAATCACGTGCCTTGACCATTGGTTATATTCGGTAGTCGATGTGTTTGTAGCTTTTTGCATTACGTGTCAATAGTTATCACTATTCAATCAAAATCATAAGGATTTGTTCACTAAGTTATGACATTCGTATTTAATCATTAGATTATATCATTTATTGGAATATCGGAATATTATATTATATCATCCATTAGCATGTTTTATAAAATTATTTTATAATTATTTTTATAAATATTTATATGAAATATTATATTATATTATAATATATATAAATTAATATTGATTTATATCATTGACTAATGTATTCAATTATATAAGCCTATAAGGAATTAAACAAGGAATTACTTTGAGCAATGTATTAACAATTTATATGTGCATTAAAAATATATTTACATATACCAATTACGGCTCATGACAATTTTTTTATTCCCCTATTACTGATCATTACGATTTGAGTGATTAATTGTAATGTCTGTGTGGTTCTGCACCAAATTGATATAGATATTGTAATTGTAACTGCTGGTAAATCTGGAAGATCATTTAGCATTGGCCATTGCATTCTAATTGGTCGTGTGGCTTGTTGCTAGCAAACATAACAGAGTTGATAATGATAATATTGTAATCACAGCCCTGTCCATTTTCAGATTTTGGTGATCAGAAAGTAAGGATTTGTGCATTGACATTGAAAATTGGTCAAGTTATCAAATACTCTAGTTTACGACATTATAAATCACATTTGAATAGGATTACAATATAGGGGTACAGCCATATGCAACTCCGCTGCAACTAAGAGTGATGCCAAACTTTAAAGGTGGAGTGGATGCCCTTGAATTTTTTTGAAGGATATAAATCTATCTCTAATTGAGTTGCTTTAGAAGAGATGCACATCCAAATGAACAACTACACCACTCCTTGTAAGTTTGCGTATAGGTTTGTCTTAGAATACTGATATTACCAAACAAGTGCCTATCATGATCTGTTCTAATCTCAGTTGGAAATCTGGTCCAATAACAAGATTTAGCTTCATCTATTTTAGATAATCTTTTGATTGAAGAATTATATGGACACTTACATATATCATTGATTATATGGTTGCAAGATAAAAGAAAGAATCAACAATGGTTTCTTACTGGCTATTCTATTTAATGTCAAGGTCACTAGTTTTCCCATTGAATTATACATGTAATGAAAAAAAAAAATCATCTTTCTTGTGTTTAACTAGGTATAAACATGTCTGCAAATCAAATTGTTTATATTCAACTATGAGATTCCGTTTTGCAATTTCTAATTTCTATTTACTGATATTAAAAAAGGAAGATAAAATTTGTGTTTTTCTGTAATTTTAGACTATTCCCCAATGAAAAGAATTTACTTACTTTTAGAGGACGACCAAGTTCATACCCAATTGCCTGCAAAATTATGTACAATAAAATTAGAATTTTCAAATCAACTGGACTATACCAAATAATTGACTAGTTTGAATAAATAGTCAACTATTATTAACACTTAAATGTGATGATACTAAATAAATAATCTTATAAAGTTACAAAAGGTAGGATTGTGGGTGGTAAAAGCAAAATTGTCCAATAGGTTTAAGCATGTTATTTAGTCTATGATTAATATGGAAAATTCATTCCCTTTTTATTTTTAGGGTTTTAATTTCTCTTTTGAGACAACTATAACTGGAAAAAAATGTTATGTGAAACCTCTTTTCAAAATGTAAGGGGAAAATCCAACAAATCTAAAAGTACCATAGACAATAAGTTATAGATAAAATATATAGTTATTCACATTATATACAGCATTCATTTGGGCATTTTGCATGAATGAAATAACTAACTATCAACCCATTTTTTGCGTCAAATATGAGCACAAGACTGGGAACAACTTGTCTCGGAAGCAAGTTTTTAGATGTTACAAATCAAAGCATAATGACAAACTTCCTATTTGCTAAATCAGTGACCACCAATTTAACACAAACAAGATTCTATAAGGAATAACAACTTTAATATTGGTTGACACATCATTTCATAGTCTAAAAAACTAAGTTGCATGCAAAGTTACCAGTTAGAGCAGGTTCCCATGCAGCTTCTTAGCTTATTTTGGCTAGCAGGCACTGTTAATCTTTGAAAAAAAAAAATGTGATGTTCAATTTTTCTGCTTATTTTTTAGCACACATTTTAAATTTTAATTAATAGTATTAATAACAATTTGTTCAATTGAAATAAAGAAGAAAAATTGGAGGCAAATGTTAAAAAAGAGGGGAAAAAATTAGTGGAGCCATGTAGCATTCTTTTGCAACATGCAGCTGCTGCTTATTTCCAGCCCCTCCTTTTTCCTACTGCTTATTTTCAATTCATAAACAGTAGCTACCCTATTAAAATAGAAAAAGATTCCAAATTGTCGTTTTCTCACAATTAGAAATTTGCATGGGAACACTCTGCCTACTCAAATTTTTTTTTAAAATGCACTTAAGCAGCCACATGGGGAGGTAGGATTAGAAAAACACACAACATCAATTCAACGCTTGCTAATCATTGCTTCTGGAATGATTGCCACTAAGGATTGTGATCTGATATAATGGAAACACTGAGTTAGGATCACTGTGATCGGATTTGTACAATGGATCCTCAGATGACTATGATCTATATGGTGTGGTAGCTCTATGGATGTGCCGAGCTCAGTAATTGATTGTCGTTGAATCAATGACAAGCTTCAAACACCAAGTATCATTGATCTATTATAGCCAAATGATATCGCTGATGTGTATGCAATCAGAATGTTGATTCAATGATGTCTGAGGTGTTCACAGTGGCAGGATATAGATGCCACCCCAAGTATGCTTGATCGTTGTCAATGGAATGATTTGTTGTTATTGCGTGAGAAGATATAGCCAAAATTCTCCAAGGAGCATGAGAGATCTTCAACACAAATTGTATCTCCAAGGGGTACTGATCTGCAAATGAAAGGAAACATTGTTAGTTCAATAAGATCACGAAGTGACTTCACCTTATTGGAGAAACCAGCAGACTAGGGAGAATCACTCACCTCCAAAACTACTCCAATGCTTAATTCCTAAATCGGAATTGTAGACACATGAAATGATATGCTATGAATGATGATAATGAGCAATCAAATGACTTAAATATTCAATGCTAAGATCTAAATCTCAAAGGTGGTGGTACCAAAATTGGGTGCCCAAATTCAAATAATAAAAAATAGGTCTTATCTAAGGCAAGGTGGTGCATTAGTGCACCCCCTTCGAAGGGCCACCTTGTGTGGCAACTAATTGTTGGGGGACCAATTGTGACCTATTCACACATCGCCCCATTGCAAATGGGGACCCCCTACTTTTTAATCCGCTTAGGCCATTTTGGTTTTGGTTCTTGGTAGTTTTGGCGTCAATCCCCTAAAGTTCCCCTTGTTCCAAATGAGAAGTGATGAAGTTGGCCAAGTCTAGAGTGAAGGATTGTTTCCTACCTCTTTTAGGGTTTCAGTTTTGAGGACTTTCCTATTTTAGAGCATGAAATTGGATGAAGTATAAAGTTGAAAGCCCTTCCAAAAATGAACCAATGAGATTTTAAGTCTTTGGGCAAAGTTCCTATTTTTTAGGGTTTCCTTTTTTTAGTGATTTCTTTTTTTAGTAAATCCCAGATTGCCCTAGAATCACATTTGAACAAACTTACTATTTAAAGTAAGTCTATTTTTTTAGTAGGTCATTTTAGGCAATATGAATAAGCACCTAGAAGAGGAAAAAGCAGAAAAAGCACCCAGTTTCAAATCCAACGTGACAGTTAGAAAAGCATCCACCTTTGGAGAAATGAGTAGAATTCACTTAGGCTAAGAATGTTAAAAAATGGAAAGGCATGATGAAAAATGGTCAAGTCTAGAAACATTTCGAAAAGAGCATAACAAGACATGAAAAGGAACTCAAAAGAGGATGAGGCATGAAAATTCACTATGGGTGTAAGAGCCCTGTTGGTTCACCCCCTGTTCAATTGGCACTGCTAGATTTTGTTTTCGAAATTTTGTGTTTTTTCAAAGTTATATGCTTTTTTGGTATTTTTGAAAATATAGATATATACAATGCATAAAAACAAACTATCTTGCAACTATGCACAAATATCTCCTCTATTGCAATTCAAGAAGTTGAATTAAATACAATGATAAACAAAGCATTGATATAACTTTATTTGCAATTTCCAAAAAAGCTGGAGATTATTGTAGCTATGAATTATTGGCACAAAATGGATGCAGGAGATGTTTGATGTGATTATTGTCCTTAGCTGACAATGTGGAATGGACTGTTGGAATCCAAAACCCCAAAATGTGCCTTCCCAAGCACTAACACCACCTGCTGGTGACTCACGTGGCTGTCTCAAACCCTTGCAGCTGCCTCTATGATTACACATGCTGACTATAAAGGGCTGCAATTTGTATTATTTAAAAAGTCTCCAATCTCTGCAATCAATCCTGAATAAAAAGCTATGAATTCAAACACCAAGCTCATCACCAATAAATCCAATCATGGCCTCTATATAAAGCCATCGTCATTGCACAATTCATTGGTTATTTCACTAATTCAAAGTACTGAAAAACTTAGAAGAATTATCAATTTCTTGAGCTGAATTCTGCAAACCCTTGACACAATCTCTCATCAACAAATTTCAATAAAGCAAATGCATGGAATGGTTCGATTTCTCACCCTTTTGGCTTTTTATATTTTCACAAGTAGAAATCGATCATGAAGCTTCACCATTACACTTCTCATAACTTACAAATACATTTGCTTTTGATGTGTTTGCTTTTGTTGCATTTGAAATATAATATTTAATTATATTCCCCTCCAAATCTAGGCGCCAATATTTAAACTTATAAAATAATTATTTAACGCACTCGGAGCCAACTTTATAATAAGCTTTTGACTTTATTGTTAATTAAGTGAAACTTAATTAATAATCATTAATCAAATAATTACCTTATTAAATTCCTCCAAATGATCAACTCAAAATCTAGATGCTCACTACCTAAGTTGTCTACCTAAGTTCCCTGCAGAAAATAGCAAATGGCCAAAATTGACTTACTATAAATAGTAAGTCCCTAAAATCGAGCAAAACAAAAAATGTAGAGGCGGGAACTTGATCCAAACAACGCTGAAGAGAAGTAATGTCACCTCTACCAAGGGTAATAGATCAAACAGAGACACTCAAACCATAACATTAGCCAACAAGGGTCGCACTGATGGGCTAGCAATTCAACCACTGACATAGGTTGTAATGTTCCGTTCCAAACCTTCACCAACCTCTGATCACTAGTGTTGTTGGCCGAGTGGAGGTCTTGAGGTCGTACGACAAAAATCTAGATCATACGGTCAAGCCTATGTTTGTAGGTTCAACCAAACCTCACCGATGTGTGCAGTATGGTCTGATGCAAAAGTCTGTACGAAGTGAATGGAGTACATGCACTCGTCTTGGAGTCCGTACGGTGTGGATTGTAGCCTGTACGGTGGGCAATAGGGTCGTACAGTGTGAGGGGCAGGTCATACGAGGTGTTGTCAAGGTCGTACAGTACCTCCAAAGTGCCTTCCTCTCGTGCGCAATCACGATAATCAGTTGTGTTTTAGCCTTCGGTTGTCAACTGCCATTGACCATATTGTATCAGAGGTCATACGATGGTTACACTCCACCACAAATACTTCAAGCATGGTGCCTCTTTCAGAATGAGGGTATCGCCAACAAGCTATTATGCCATAGACAAAAGAATTATGTTTAATAGAAGAGGAGATGACAATAGTAAATCAACACAGAAGAATATTCGATAGATGGTCGCCAAAACACCAACAATGCCAGAATAATTCAAATTCAAATAATGAACATACTACAGATCACAATAATTCAGATTACTTCGCATAGATCCACGATCTTAGACAAATATCAAATATCCACAATCTCGGACAAATATCAAATATCGTTGTTTACCACAAATTTGTCTTCTACAGAAGACTTCACAAATTTGGAGGACATAGTAAAATATCGGAGTGATATTTCCAACGACAGACAAGGGTGGTTGTGAACCACCAAAACTGTAACAAACCAAATAGGGAGGATCTTTCACCTCCAAAATGGCGAACAACAGAACTCCAATTGGAATTTACAATACAAATAAAATATTCCAAAATGCATACTAATAACTACCTACATGTCAATCATAAATACCCCTTTGGAGAAACTCCCGAGGGTTTTACAAAAGAACGCCAACATGACAAACACCTATGCACAATAATAATAAAAATGGGCCCCTTTTATTAATTAATTAAAGGTCCTTAATAATATCTTTTAATTTGGGACCAGTTAATTTATCTCCAAGATCTCAAACTAGGCGCAGACACTTATAACTATATCCACTAGAACTTTCAAGCTGCAACATGACCGCAAACATGCACTTGGAAGTAAGTGAGAAAAGTAACTCTCCATCAAGCATCCACTGCTCCACTCTGATATAATGTTTGCCATGTCTGAAGTCACCAGGATCCCATAAAAGCCAAAAATAAACCACATCGACGCTCATATTCAAAGCCCTCATGCTATGATATTCGCCATCTACACCGCGCAAGTAGATCTTGTTGCTTCTACGAGGAAGTCTTTCACATGAAAATGTAGTCAGGCTTGTCTTAGGCTTAACTAGAGTGGAATCACACAACTGCAAACATCCATCTGTAGAGTCAGCCTTTTTACCACCTTGTGTTTGAGAACCATGATTCTGTCTATGTGACTCCAGATCATTATCCCTGCTCTCCTGTAGACAATCCCTTACACGGCCTGCATATTGCCACCTTTGAAATTTTGCCTCAATACTGGCAAGTAGTTGCTCAATGGCTTCCCCTTCCGGACTCTCCTTCAGTTCGGGAGAAACTGGCCGTACGCAGTACAGTGTGAAAGAATTGTCTGAAAACATTGCCAAGAGGGGTCGTACAGTAGTATATATCTAATCATACAGTATGTTGATTTTGTTGTACGACGCTATAATTTGCCACTTGTTCAAACCGCCAATGTTGCTGCTTGTCCAAATGGAAGTCGATGTGCATACGATTTCGTGAGGGTCTGTCATACGGTAACCAAGAACAGGTTGGACGATGCCTTTTGTGCACACCCTAAACCATATGGTGGTATTGAGTTGCCTTCAAACCGAGATCTCCATCGGGCCAAGTCTCCCTTTGGACCGGAATCTCCTTCGGCCTGAGTCTTCCTTCGGGTCGAGATCTCCTTCGGGCCGAGATCTCCTTCGAGCCGAGTCTTCCTTCGGGCCAATATCTCCTTCAATTGAATCTTCTTTGGGGTCGAGAGCTCTTTCGGGCCAAGTTTCGCTTCGGACCGGAATCTCCTTCAGGTTGAGTATTTTCTTCGGGCTGAGATCTCCTTCGGGCCGAGATCTCCTTCGAGCCAAAACTCCCTTCAGACCGGAATCTCTTTCGGGCTGAGCCTTCCTTCGAGCCAAGATCTCCTTCGGACAGAGATCTTTTTCTGGCCGAGTCTTCCTTTAGGTCAAGATCTCCTTCGGGCCGAGTCTTCCTTTGGGTTGAGATCTCCTTCGAGCCAGAATTTCCTTTGGGCCATGTCTCCCTTCAAATCGGAATCTCCTTCGGGTTGAGTCTCCCTTCGGACCCAGATCTCCTTGGAACCGAGATCTTTTTCTGGCGAAGTCTTCCTTCGGGTGGAGATCTCCTTCGGGCCTAGTCTCCCTTCAAACCAGAATCTTCTTCGGGCTAAGATCTCCTTCGGACCTAAATCTCCTTTAGGCCGAGTCTTGCTTCGGGCGGAGATCTCCTTCGGGCCGAGTCTTGCTTCGGGCAGAGATCTCCTTCGGGCCAAGTCTCCCTTCAGACTGGAATCTCCTTCGGGCTGAGACTTCCTGAAGAGTGATGACCACTTCCATTGTATGTTGCACAAAAGGAAGGAATCTACACACAACGAACTGGTGGTACGGCTTAGTGGTAGAGCTCATGCTCCCATGATGGGTTAATGTTGACTTGGCAAGTTCCATGCAAGCATCTCCTTCACCTTCTTGGTTGTCATATATGATTAGGTGTTCTCCATGAGTTGGTGCGGTAGCAACATTTAGCAGATCCTCATGTGACTGGAACGACCCTATGACCATGCCTTCATCCTCCTTATGTAATGCATCACCCGAAATGCTGACACCTACTTTCTCCCACTTGTGCAAATGAGATATTAATTTTTCTTCACAATGCATGAAAACTTTATTGACCAATCTACAAGCCACCATAGAAGGAACACACTCAATTTTGCGAACAACCCATAACAGAGATATGGCAGGTTGGGATATTTCCTCCATCTCTTCAATGCACAAAATCATAAAATTCTCCATAGCAACCAAAACCTTAGTATCATGACACTCCTTGATTGTGACCAAGAAGTGATGAAACATATCATGGATCAAGTCTTGCAACTCTAGATCTAAGAGGAGGTTACGTATTTTGATATTTGCACAATTCTCCAATATTGTAGATCTCCTGCCAAAAGGATCACCACTGAAGTTATCAAGGCTCTGAAAGCTGTCAATGATCAAATGCAATATATCTATCATGGTGTTGTCATCATATAGTGCTAGAGAAGCCGAGACTTTCAAGATCTCAATTAGACATGCTGCAGCGGCCAATTTGATTTCCTTGTCACGGTGTCTCAACAAACTAGGTTGACTTAAGGCGACCTTAGTCGGCTCAAGGATCCTCTATATAAATCTTGAAGGGGCTTGGTCCACCTTACACAAACAAACTTCCAATATATCTAGAGGGAGGTCAATACCATCACTGAGCTCCTTTCCTATCCTTTGTAGTGCCTTCAACCACCACTCTCCATCGCTATTGGGTGCCATAGTGTGATTCAGATCCCAAAATCTCTCAATCATCCCAGCAGGTTGGCAAGATCGTCAACTCTGATACCATTGAAATGTTTCGTTCCAAACGTTCACCAACCTCTAATCACTAGGGTGTTGGCGGATTGGAAGTCTTGAGGTCATACAACAAAAGTCTAGTTTGTAAGGCCTATTTTCCTACGTTCAACCAAACCTAACCAATGTGTACAGTACAGTCTAATGCAAAAGTTCGTACGAAGTGAATGGGGTGCGTGCAGTGGTCTTGGAGTCCATACAGTGTGGACTGTAGCCCGTACGATGTGTAGAAGGGTCGTACGGTGTGAGGGGCAGGTCATACGAGGTGTTGTCAAGGTTGTACGATACTCTCTAAGAGAAAATAGGATATGGTTCTCTCTAGTGTAAGAAATATCTTGTACAATTTTGTACCTGATACAGATATGGATGAGGATGAACCTGTAATTGATCAATTGGAGATATTAGCACAAGCAATTGGGGAAGATGTCAATGACCCAAAGACAATAGCAATTGATCACTATGAGAAGAAGAGAATAGAAATTCTTCACAAACAGGTCGAAGAACTCAAAGCCACGGTATCTACAAGCACCAAGGAGCTACAACCACAGATACAGGAAGTAGGAAGGTTGATTACAAGCACTTCAAACTTTGAAGACTTTGTTAAAGATATCACTGAGAGAACGGACAAGACTATAGAAGAGTTAAAGGTTCTAACATCCAAATTTGATGCAAAGAGCTCTTCTGTGACAGAGTACAACCGAGAGCTGACAAGTCTTGCTCTCATCTTAAGGAAGGCATCCGAAGAGAAGACAAAAAGAATCCAAGATCTTCTTGGGTTCCAGTTGTTCATTGCACCAACTTTTGATCTAATGCAGACAACGACAAAGATGCAAATGGACTGATAAAAGAACCTGATTACAAAATAGTGGAAGACATGGAAAATATAATAGTCTCATTGCAAGCAGCAAAGAAAAATTTAGATCATGTAATAGGTATATGGAAGCCATTCCTTGATTCTGCGAAAAAAATATATAAGGATATCTTCAATAAGTTACGGTTATGATATGTAAACATTTAAGGATTAGCAACCCTTTGACCTGTGGAGGCAAAAGGGGAAGAAATGTAAAACGCAAGAGAAAGAATAGAGAAGAGAAAGATGACAGTGTGTGTCAGAATATGCTACAAGTAGACAAGGAGATCTACAAGGGAAGTCTACCGGTGATATGTATTGATATGTTTTGCCACCAATGCCAAAGGGGAAGATTGTTGACATAAACTTAGTTGTCATTGGTAAAGTCATAGGCAAACATCAATCCCACCGGAACACTGATACTCATAATTGTGAACCGGTAGACTAAACAAGAAAGCAGTGTACTTTAACCGGTCATGCTTATACTGGTCTAGGTTTTTCCAACTAGTCATGAGATACACACAGGGAACAAATGACTAACTGAGTACAAGCTCTTCACGGTTAAGTGGATGATAATCCGAACCAGATTATGTGGAGCGTTTTCAGTTAAACTCGAGTTAGCTTTTTCAGTGGAATTGAAGTTAGCTTTGTTTTATCGACGAGCGTTTCGAGGTAAACTCATGATTAGTTTGCAAGCTTTTATTGCATGCATGATTTATGGGTGAATTTACAGCTTGGCGGAACTATGGGATGTATTTTTAATAAGATTAATTTCTTATAAATACAGGTCAAAGGACATAAAAGTTTTGTTGTTGAATATCAACAGCATAGAGCGAAAAAGAGGAGAGGAAAATTTTCTGAGAGGAGTCACACTCACGAAAGGTGAAAGGCAGAAAAAGATTCAATAGCCAAGCAGAGGAAAGGGTAATAGGTATGATCTGATTAGACAAAAGTGTCATCATAAGATCATTGTTTTAAATTGAGAAGCATATTTAAATCCCTCAATCAGGGTGAACCCTAACAGGTTCTTTGTATAAATCCCTTTACCAGGTAACATCTTTATTGGTGTTCTAAGTCCTCTTACAAGGAGACTCCTAATAGGGTCAAGATCCTAATAGCTATTCTACTAAATCCCTTAACCGGGTAGCACTCTTACTAGTGCTTTGTAAGTCTCTAACAGGGCATCTTTATTATTGCAGTAGTGAAGTTGTGGGTTCTGTCTCACCGTGGTTTTTTCCTTCTAGCCAAGGGTTTCCACGTCCATATGCTATGTTGATTTGTGTATTCAATTTCTGTTTATCAATGTTGTAATATTCTTTAATTTCTGAATAAGTAAGAATATTTGTTAAGAAAGAAGTAGAAGAAATTGAAATTACTGATTCACCCCCCTCCCCCCTCTCAGTAACCGATTAGGATTAACACTGTTGTCCCTTATAACATCATTGCATTGGAATATGACATGGCCAAAATCCATCAAGCATATACTGTGATGTAGCAGGGCTCCACATCAACATCTGGAGCTATAATATCGAAGGCTTAACATTAGAGAACACAAATTACAGATGAATACAACTCTGTAGAAATTAAAGATTATGAGACTCGTTGAACCATTGTTGTCATCACTCATGGAAGGGGCATTCTATTCATAAACTCTAGTTTGTATAATTCTATTGAATAACAGAAATACAAATAGGGAAGCAAAAAGTCAAACAAATAACATTGGAAAGGCTTTACAGTCGACTGCCTACTTGTGGAGAATAAACCATAATTCAAATAGAGATATATGATATACCAAATGCCAACTTCTAATGTCACTAATAAAAAACAACAGGCGTATGCAAATAAGGATAGGAGATTATATTTGTCTCATATAGATCAATACGCTATCCATCTAAAGACAACATACACATCAAATGCATCTTAGCAGCTGAAGTAGAGGCATAATTGATTTATCATTATAGCAGATATTTTAGTATATACAATTATTATATCCATTGCCTGAGATGCTCCATTTAATCAAGAACAGATATACTAGTGTATATAACTGCACTTGTTGTCCTGAAGCATCTCATATTATCAATAATTGTTGGATCAAGATAACTTTCATCAAAGACAGTTCTATGACTATTGGGAAGGGTTTGTCTATTAAAGTCAGATTGGAGAAACATATCAGATACAATCTTGGATAGTTAAGCCCCTACATTTCAAAGAAGCAGATCTAGGTAGTCTCTTGCAATATAATATCAGTCCCAATTCATATAGGACTGGACAGGGGACACTACAGATGAGTCAGGTGACATAGATTCATGCCACATTGTAGATAATTCACATGGTGACATTGAGTCATGCATGCAACCAGAGTTAGCTGAGGGGTCTCAGTTAGACGATTTGCACACTAGCATTGTGGATACCTCTAATGTTGAGTGTGAGGATGACGTGTGTTGCAATGAGTCTAGTCTTTTATATCAGACATTGAGAGTTGACTTAGTGTTATCATCTGATGGTGGTTGGTCCCACCATCTATTTTTACAAGGACCCACATACGAGGATGGGGAAGCATATGAGTGGCAAGAGTTTGTTACAACCAGAGCTTCCACTTCTTCAGATTAGGTTACTTCTTCGGTGACTCATGAGGATGACTCTACCTGTAGCGAGTCATGCTTGATTTATCAGACCCTATGGGAGGACTTTGAGTTGTTAGTGAGTGAGGATGGGTCTCAGGATCTGGATTGTCATGTAGTTACAGAGGACGAGGTAGCTGAGGATTGTGATGAGTCAGATTCAGTAGCAGCTTCCTCGGGGGTAGATGAGGACGAGTCTGATGTCAGTACTCAATTGGTAGATGTGTGTTCGGATGATAGTACACAGAACTACGGTGATCTTCAGGTGAGTTTGTTGGATACAACTTCCTTCTGTAGTGTGGACAGTGCAGTTGAGATTGTACATAGGAGGCTTGTTGTGCAAAGTCATCATGTGACTAGCCAATTGAAAGTGGGCGAGAGAGGCATTACTTCTACTCTCGAGCATTTCAAGGCCACTCTTCACCTGTTGGCAGTAAACATATGGGGTGTTCCTATGGCAGTCAAGCATGGAGGTGGTTACCTTTCCCTGACAGAGATTCATTCCTTGCAAGAGGCTATCAGAATTTTGAGACACAACTATTTACAGTTGGTAGCCGATCGAGATCACTCATGAGCTCATAGCGACTTCTGAGGCTTTAGAGGGCACTCAGTGGTCTCTTCAGAAGACATAGTTGCACTTGGGAGAGGTGACTGTGGAGTTGGAGCGGATGCAATCTTTCCCAGCCATAGATTCAGTTCAGTTGTATATAGTGGTGGTTGGGGGTAAGTTAGCTTCCACAATCTGCAGTGATGGATGTGTTGGAGACACAATTACATCCATGCTTGAGACAGAAGCAGTAGACATAGAGGAGGTGATTGCTTCAGTGGAGGATTGCAGAGAGTTTTGTGGTATCAAGTTCTCTAGTTGTTAGCACGATGACAAATGATATGGACCAAGTTGTTGAGCGGCCTGAGGTAGCAATGGTGGATTCGTCGGAGAGTTGTGTGCTAGTTTCTAACACTACTCCCTTTGATTCACAGGACATGGACAAGGTATCATCTGGTTTGGGGACAAGCTTTCAGGGTGATTTGTTTCCTTCTGCTGGAGGTAAATCTATTTCTTCTTCTCATACAGCTGGTAGCCGTAGGTAGTTGGCAATGCCACAGTTTTTGAGGGATCAGTTCTGGATTGCAAGGGAGCAGGTTGATGCTGCTTCTTATAATTTCAACTGCAGGGTGTCTTTCATGGAGTACTTTCTTGAGAGTCCGATTTTGCGGGAAGGGCACTTTGGGACTTCTGAGGGTACTCTTATTCGGGGTTCTCACGGTATTCAACTGTTAGTGGGAAAGACTATAGATACCTTGACTACAATGCTTCCTCACAGGGATTTTGTGGTTGGGTTTGCTGTGCGGGTTTTCCAAGATCCTACCCAATCACTTGTTCAAAGCCAGAGATTGGAGCCATCTCTTGATTCACGGTTGGATTTTGATGAGCCTCCGACAAAGATTGGAGCTTTTCACCACAATTACATAGTGAGGAGCGCTCATCATTTCTCTTTTGACCCATCAGTTGAGGATTTGGTTGCACATCGGTGTGGGTTGGCTCCAAGGTTGTATCATCCTTTATGGATTGGTTTTCTCCATCTACAGTTAGTGGAGTTAGTTACTGTAAGTTAGCAGGAGGTGACTTGCAGGGGCAGCATATCTATGATGATTTTACAGAGGGTGGATATCTGGGATATGAGAGTACTTGTCCCTGTTGTACAGATGGACTACATACACAGAGTAGAATTGTAGAGTGAGCAGGGAGATTTGATCTATCAGTTGATATCGGATATCCAATCTTTTTTGGTTGTGAATGGATGTGAGTTACATCTCTACTAGGATCCAAGTGGAGTCAGGATAAGCACTACGAATTGGTTGAGTCGCCATTGTTGCATGGTGATAGTATGTTCAAGATAACATTGTGGATAGTGATATCATTACAGGAGTTTGTAGGTGACGCCAGGGACATTATACATATTTGTCCTTGCGATTGAGGTGGAGCATTGTGTTTCTTTGATTCCTATGATTGCTTGAGGACAAGCAACCTTGGGGAGGGAGGACTGTAATGTCCCCTTTTTAGCATGACCGTGACTATGGATGGATTAGCCTATCATGTGACCCTCGTAGGCTAATGAGGATAGACAGAGGGTCTCTTTCAGTGGGCATCTTGTAATGTCCCCGTCATTAAATGACTATTAAAATTATTGCATTTGGGTCTCGGTCGATTTAGTTTATCTCGGGCCCAAACTTTCTTTTTTTTGGCATAGTTTAGTTGTCGCTATCGGCTCTTTTGTGCACTCTCGAGAGTTTTTCCCAACGGGTATTTATGCTCGGCGTGTAGGTTAGTTTTGATATGTTGAGATTTATATTTGTGAATTCCTGTTGGGCTTCTAGTGTTCGCCATTTCGGAGGTGAAAGACCCTCCCTATTTGGTTTGTGTGCAGTTTCGGTGGGATTCAACCCTCACCCCACTCTGTTTGTTTTGCTTGTATCAGACATGGCAAATCCAAAGTTCCCTCAATAAATTCAATAAGATCCTTCTGGCAAACATATTTGGCTTGTGTATTGTTCTGCGTCTGTACAGGTTATATTTAATTGTCAGCGAAGGGAGAAGAACATCATACAAGTATCTGGGAGTCATCACGCATCTTTCAAACCATTTGTTCGGCATTTTCTACCCACCCCGTACGGCCTTGTCATTTCCTCACGGCACAGCTCCTCATACAGCCACCATATGGCCATCCTCGGCCTCCGTACGGCCTCGACATAACCCACCATATGGCCATCCTCAGTCCCCGTACGGCCTCAGCATAACCCATCGTATGGTCCCCCATATCCACCTTATGGCCATAGTCTGGTTATCACCGTATGGCCAGGAACATATCGTATGGCCAAGAACATACCGTACGGCCAGCAACTACTGTACGACCAGTAACATACCGTACGGCCTCTCTGCCAAACAGGTACGGGCCTTTATCACTGTACGACACCCCTGTCTGATCGTGCGTACTCCCTACGTCTGCTCACTCTTCCATACGGGCTCTGTAGCGTGACAGTTTGTTTCTCGGCGTTGTGGTCGAGAATATTACAGTGGTATCAGAGTTGGTAATTCTACTAGCTTGTGGGTATTGAATGAGAGTTTATTCAAGGAAAAGAAGCAGATCTCACTTAGTCGGTAGAATGGTTGATCCCCAAGATCTTGTGGTTGAAGTCATGACTTTTTTGAGAGAGCTCACTAAGAACCAGGTACAGATAAATGACACTCAACGCCTCATGGAAGAGACACTGCAAAAATTGGTTGAAAGCAAGTATCTGCTGAACAAAGTGACAATTCCATTTCAGGACGGGCAAATCCCCAAACCATACGTTCTCAACCGTTAATGCCAACTTTCCCTGCACGGACAGAAGAACAGCGGGGAGAGCAACCAACCTTCCAGGAAATACAAGATCAACTACGAGAAGATTGGAGGAACGCAAATATGGAAGGAGATATATCCTACAAAGATTATGTTGAGCCGAGAATGAGGTACTCTGGCGGAAACAAGCATGGCTATTATAATGACGATCTGAGACAGAAGATGGGAAAATTTAATCTATCATCCTTTGATGGGTCTAGAACTATCACAGCTCGAGCATGGGTGCAAAATGCAGACACAGATTTTCAGCTCAACCCTATGCCAGAAGATGAGGCCATCAAATTTGCCACACTACATCTGGAAGGAATAGCCCACGAATGGTGGCATCATGGCATGGTTACTCTCGGCCACGACCAAATAAATTCCTACGTTGAATTCACTGAGATATTGATAGACCAATTCAATGGAAGGGATCCAGACTGAATTTCAAAGAATTGTCTTAGCTAAAGCAATCTAGCACAGTCAATGGTTACATAACAAAAATTTCAGAGAATGTCTGTCTTGGTAACAGATATTTCAGAAAGATGACTGGTGGTGTTGTTTATGGATGGACATGCGGAACCCTTGAGAGGCTGGGTGAAGGGATTAAACCCCATCACACTCACGGAGGCAATTAAGAAGGCATGCGACATGGCGACATCTTCTTCTTTGTCCACCAAACATTACTCACAGTCCAAACCACCTCTTGCTCCAAGGGGAAGTGAGAGTAGACCCCCACCTAGGAGGCCCCCGTTGGATGAGGCAACTAGGCAGGAACTCAGAAGGAAGAAACTTTGTTTCAACGGTAAGGAGTCGTGGGTACTGGGACATCGATGCCTTGGCAAAGGAAAAATCCATTACATCGAGGTATTGTCTGACGGTGAGGAGGAACAAGCACCGAAAGCCGAAGGGAATGAACAACAAGCTTCTGGGGAGGTAAACCTCAATCGGGAAGAAAGAATAGCCACACTCTTGAAGACAGGAGGCACCATTGCTACTCTAGCGGGTCCTCCAAGGTGTACCATATTCCGGGTCCGAGGCACCCTCCAAGGCCAACGGGTTGTGGTCATGCTTGACAGTGGAGCCACACTCAATTTCATTAACTCATCGCTGGTGAGACGGCGGAGTTTATGTACGGAAGCGCACCAAGGGTTTGACATCAAGGTGGTGGAAGGAAACCTATTAAAATGCACTCATTTGGTTCCGCAACTTAGCATCACCATGCAGAGCCACACAGTGACGGTTGATTTCTTCGTGCTTGATTTGGGACATGGAAGTCATTTTGGGCATTAAGTGGATGGAAACATTGGACAAATACACACAGAGTTTCAAGCGAATGGAGTTCTCCTTCGAGGTAAACGGAAAAAAGGTTGTACTGAGAGGGATGTCGAATGGAGGTCCGAAGGAAGTTTCAGCCCAACCGATGGAAGCAATCTTCAGACACGATGATGTGTTAGCATCAACTAATGGTAACCGGTAAGCTCTCTACCGGTCCAAGTATTGTCATTGATTGGCAAAAGAGAATAGAGATCTGTCATCTCTATATAGGTGGAAGCTCTAAGAAAATTTATATCAAGAGAGGCTTGTTTGGCAAAAAAAGAATAACTGTAATCCATTGTAACCAGTCTCTACACTAAGCATCAGTAAACCGGGCAATGCACTCAATCAGGAAAGAGAGTATTCCAGTATCAACCAAGGACCAAACTATAACCGGTATAGACAAGTACAAGTAAAAGCAATATCCAACTAGTGTCTATAACACAACCAGGACAGTGCAACCGGTAATCCGCGCAAAAGGAAGAACACCGAGGACGTGGAACCGGTAAGCCAAGAAAGAGACAGCAGCAGGTCAAAGACTCTTATCTATTTATAGCATGAAGAACTCAACCGATATATTATAAGACTTCAATATGAACCGAGGAAGTCATAGTCAACTGTCTGTTCCAACCAACTCTTCTTGACCGGGATTTATTGCAGTAAATCCGGATGATCTTGAATTGTCTTGGTGATCGGTTTGAGGCGTAGGTAAAGGATTTAAATCCGGAATCAATGGTTTCTTGAGGCGCGACTGAAGGATTTAAAGCCGGATTCAGTGGCTTTAAATCAAGGTGTTATCTCCTATGAAGAAAGGTTGCTTGACATGCAACTATTGTTTTCTTCATGTAGTGAATGAAGCCAGAGCTTGCATCGGTTGTTTGCTCAATGAACCAACACTTCACTGAGTGATGTATTCGTAAGATCTCAGGATTAGGTCATGCATTTGAGGGGCAGTTAGGGCAACAAAACTGTATATATTCTTATGTCTGTTGAGAAGAAGAATTGCCTTCATTTTGCCAAGAAAAAGAGTGAACCTATATGCTACAGAAGCAAAGGTAAACGAAAACTGAGAAAGAGAGATAGAAGATTGTGCAAAGTAGCACAACAATAGATGAGAATACACTTGTGGTGACTGGTGATCATTCTCAGTTGAGCACAAATAGAGATCTTATCAGGTTAAACAAAGCCATCTGTAAAGATCACACTTCTATTGTTTTCTAGCAAACTACAATAGACAAATCCAAGTATTTGGGTGGACTCTAACAGGTCCCTTGTATCAAAATCCCTTAGCCGGGTGACATCTTTCAAAGTGTTTAAAGTCCTTTAACCAGGCAGGTCCTAACAGACCTTTTGTAACAAATCCCTTGACCGGGTCGCATCTAGCAAGTGTGTTTTTATCCTTTAACCGGGAAGGTTCTTAATAGGGCATACTCCAGGAGAGTACAAAATTTGTGCGGTCTCCTCACACCGTGGTTTTTACTCTAACCGGGTTTCCACGTGATAAATCTGGTGTCACTTTGTGATTGTTTACTTATTGTTATTATTTGCTTAAATCTTCTTACTTTTAGTGCTATAAGTTTACTTCACTGGATATAGTGAGAAAAAGTTTTTAGAGGTGTTGATTCACCCCTCCCCTCTCAGCACCGGTTGGGACTGTCAATTGGTATCAGAGCCAAGGCTTGTTTTCTTTGCCGCTTAACCACTCAAAGAAAAAGTCAAGATGATGAGAAAAGAAGGACCAAAGTTTTCAAAGGAAAACTTCACCTTGTGGCTCAGTAGAATGAAACCATATATGAAGACCATTGGAGATCAATACTAGAATCATGTTGCCACCGAGTACATTGAACCTTCTGGCACGATGACACCTGATGAACAGAAGATCAAGGCCGAGCACATGTCAGCTATGGATATGATAGCTAGCACACTACCTGATCATGTCTATGCTGAGATTAAACATCTTGAATCTGCCTGCAAGATGTGGGGAAAACTGCAAACAATCTATGGAGGGGATCCTAATGTTCAAAGAGCCAAAGTCGAAAGCCTCAGAGGAAAGTACGATGATATGAGGATGAATGAAGGAGAAGACATCAAGCAATACAACAACCGGATCAAAGAAGTGATCAATTCCATCAGATGCTCAGGAGGAAAGCTCAGTGAAGAGGAAGTAATCAGCAAAATACTGAGAACTCTCAGACCTCAGTATGCCATCAAGATTGATGCCATTCAAGAGCTTAGATCGGTGACCAAAGATCAAGTCACTCTAGACTCCCTAAACGGCAACTTGGTTGCCTTTGAATTAAGTAATTTTGATAATTGCTTGCCTATTCAGGAAGCAGCTTTCAAGTCTTCCGCCAATATCTCTTCCACTAAAAAGGGAAGAGAAATTGGTAACTGCTCTACGGGTAAGATTGGCAATCTTGCTGAGAATCTGTTCTCACAAGAGATAGAGCAAGAGGAGTTTGAAGCACTCATTGCAAAAAGATTCCCCAGAGGGAAAGAGAAGTACAAGGGAAAGCTCCCTTTGAAATGCTTCTCTTGCAATAAAATAGGTCATATTGCTGCAAGAAAATGGTAAGAGGATTTCTTGAGATTACAAAGCCCATCAAGGGCGTTTGTAAAGATTGTCAGTTGGGAAAGCTGACCGGAACATCTTTCAATAGTAAGTCCTCTGCTGAGAATGTTCTAAATCTGGTGCACACTGACTTGTGCAAACCAATGAGAACAAAGAGTTACCATGGAGACCGGTACTTTATGCTCTTTGTGGATGACTTCTCCAGAATGATGTGGACACTCTTTCTTAAGGAGAAATCAGAAGCTTTCCACATGTTCAAAATCTACAAAGCTAGACTGGAAAAAAAGACCGGTAAAAGCTTAAGTGTCTGAGATTAGATAGAGGAGGTGAATTTACCTCTCAAGAGTTCCTATGAGGAACATGGAATAAAAAGACAACTATCTACAACAAGGACTCCTCAGCAAAATGGAGTAGCAGAAAGAAGAAACAGAACATTGATTGATTGTGCTAGAACATTGCTGATTCAAAAAGATTTGCCTCTTCACTTCTGGAGGGAAGCTGTCACTACTGCAGTCTACACACTCAACCGAGTTCAAGTTAAAAAGGGAACCGGTAAGACTCCTTGTGAACTTTGGTTCAAACATACTCCCAGTGTAGGCTATTTCAAAATCTTTGGTAGTAAGTGCTACGTGAAAAGAGATGTGCACTCTGGGAAGTTCGATCCCAAGAGTGATGAGGGGATTCTCTTGGGTTACTCTACCAAAAGTAAGGCCTATTGGTGTCTGAAAAAAAGAACAAAAAAGATATTTGAAAGTATCAATGTAAAATTTGATGAATCTTCAGAACCAGAAATGAAGACCAATCATGATAATCTTAACAGTCTTCAAAGCCCAAACGAAGGGAATGCCTTTGAGTTCAACAAAGCTATGATTGAAGATGAAGGAGAAATACACATGGACAGACATCTGGAGCAAGAGAATTTACTTAAACCCAACAGGTTGGCACAGGATGGCGAACCAGTTGATATCCCTAACCATGTTGAAGACAATGCTCAATCGGAAGAACCAGAGCGAGAACAGAGACCCACTCTTCCAAGGTATGTCACATATCATCCTATTGACAATATAATTGGTGACAAACATGGGAACGTCTTGACCAGGAAGAAGGCCAAAGAGAACATCTGTCTGCTTTCATGTGTTGAGCCCAAATCCACCAGAGAAGCCTTGGAAGATGAGAATTGGGTCAAGGCAATGGATGAAGAAATCAAACAAATTGAGAAGAACGATACATGGGAACTTGTGCCTAGACCTCAAGACAAAAATGTCATTGGAACAAAATGGGTCTACAAGAACAAAATGAATGAGGACGGTAAAGTCATCAGGAATAAAGCAAGACTGGTTTGCAAAGGATATGCTGAGGAAGCTGGACTAGACTATGGGGAAACTTTTGCACCAGTGGCTAGATTGGAAGGGGTAAGAATTCTTCTTGCCTATGCAACTCACAAAAGGTTTAAAGTTTACCAGATGGATGTCAAGTCTGCGTTCCTCAATGGAATACTGGAGGAGGAGGTCTACATTGAGCAACCAGAAGGATTTACATCTGCTCAAAAGACTGATATGGTCTGCAAACTGAAAAAGGCTCTCTATGGGCTTCAGCAAGCTTGAAGGGCTTGGTATGAAAGGTTGCATTCATACCTTCTGACCATTCGATTCACAAGAATCGGTGACAACAGCAATATGTATCTCAAAACCGGAAAAGATGGAAATCTAATTGCTGAAATCTTTGATGATGACGTCATTTTTGGAGGAGATGACAGGATGAGCAAAGCCTTTGCTGAAGAAATGAAGAAAGAATTTGAGATGTCTATGATTGGGCCCATAAAATTCTTTATTGGACAACAGGTCCATTAGCTAAAAGAAGGTATCTTCATCTCTCAATCCAAGTACATTAAAGAAATTCTTAAGACTTTTGGACTAGAAGAATCCAAACCGGTTGGAACTCCAATGATAACTAATCTCAAGTTATCAAAAGAGGATGATGCCAAAGAAGTAAATGAAACAATGTATCAGTCCATGATAGGAAAATTGCAGTATGTTGTTCACAGCAGACCGGACATTGCTCATGCAGTTGGGATAGTGGCAAGATTCTCAACTAATCCCAAAGAAACACATCTGATAGCAGTAAAGAGAATCTTCAAATATCTAAAAGGAACCAAGGAATATGGCTTGTGGTTTCCACACAAGGGAGGATTCCAAATAAAAGTCTACACTGATGCAAATTGGGCTAGCAACATTGATGACAGAAAGAGCACAAGCGGTGGTGCATTCTTTCTAGGGGGAGAATTGTATCGTGGACAAGTAAGAAGCAGAATTAAATTTCACAGTGTTAGCATCAACTAATGGTAACCAGTAAGCTCTCTATCGGTCCAAGTATTGTCATTGATTGGCAAAAGAGGATGGCGATCTGTCATATCTATACAGGTGGAAGCTCTAAGAAAATCTACATCAAGAGAGGTTGGTTTGGCAAGAAAAGAATAATTGTAATCCATTGTAACTGGTCTCTACACTAAGCATCAGTAACCGGGCAATGCACTCAATTAGGGAAGAGAGTATTCTAGTATCGACCTAGGACAAAACTACAACCGGTATAGACAAGTACAAGTAAAAGCAATATCCAACTAGTATCTATAAGACAATCGGGACAGTGCAACCGGTAATCTGCGCAAAAGGAAGCACACCGAGGACGTGCAACCGGTAAGCCAAGAAAGAGACAACAGTAGGTCAAAGACTCTTATCTGTTTATAGCATGACGAACTCAACCGATATATTATAAGACTCCGGTCTAAACCGAGGAAGTCATAGTCAACTGTCTGTTCCAACCAACTCTTTTTGACCGGGATTTATTGCAGTAAATCCGGGTGATCTTGAGTTGTCTTGGTGATCGGTTTGAGGCGAAGGTAAAGGATTCAAAGCCGGAATCAATGGTTTCTTGAGGCGCGACTGAAGGATTTAAAGTTGGATTCAGTGGCTTTAAATCAAGGTATTATCTCCTATGAAGAAAGGTTGCCTGACACGCAACTGCTATTTTCTTCATGTAGTGGATGAAGCCAGAGCTTGCATCGGATGCTTGCTCAGTGAACCAACACTTCACTGAGTGATGTATTCGTAAGATCTCAGGATTAGGGCATGCATTTGAGGGGCAGTTAGGGCAACAAAACTGTATATATTCTTATGTCTGTTGAGAAGAACTGCCTTCATTGTGCTGAGAAAAAGAGTGAACCTATATGATACAGAAGCAGAGGTAAAAGAAAACTGAGAAAGAGAGATAGAAGATTGTGCAAAGTAGCACAACAATAGATGAGAATGCACCTGCGGTGACCGGTGATGATTCTCAGTTGAGCACAAATAGAGATCTTATCAGGCTAAGCAAAGCCATCTGTAAAGATCACACTTCTATTGTTTTCTAGCAAACTACAATAGACAAATCCCAGTATTTGGGTGGACTCTAATAGGACCCTTGTATCAGAATCCCTTAGTCGGGTGACATCTTTCAAGGTGTTTAAAGTCCTTTAACCAGGCAGGTCCTAACAAACCTTTTGTAACAAATCACTTGACCGGGTCAAATCTAGCAAGTGCGTTTTTATCCTTTAACCGGGAAGACTCTTAATAGGGCATACTCCAAGAGAGTACAACATTTGTGAGGTCTCCTCACACCGTGGGTTTTACCCTAACCGGGTTTCCAGGTGAAAAATCTGGTGTCACTTTGTGATTGTTTACTTACTGTTATTATTTGCTTAAATCTGCTTACTTTTAGTGCTATAAGTTTAGTTCACTGGATATAGTGTGAAAAAGCTTTTAGAGGTGTTGATTCATCCCTTCCCTCTCAGCACCGGTTGGGACTGTCACACAGTCCACTGCTGAAGCTGAATATGTTGTTAGCTGTAAAGTTTATGTTGCTGTCGGGTGTTAGTTTGCCGACGGGTGTTAGTTATGTTGCCGACGGTTGGGAACAGGTGACGACGTTTGGTCACACCCCTCGGGTAGATAAATATGTACCATCTACAGGTGAAGGATTATTATGGATTATGATGTAAATGTACTTCCAGTCTAGAATGATGAATGAAAGTATTTATTATTCTCTAATATATTTTGTATTTATTATATTTCCTGTACTATGTCTATGCAATATTATGTTTACCCCCAGGGGGAAAACATTTGGCGCCATTGCCAAATGAAATTGGCAAGTGACGATATGAGTGGACGGATGGGAATACCATTGGACGAGAATATCAATGTGAGGACGAATGAGGACGGAATTATTGAATAGAATTTATGCCTAATCAATTGAATAAAAATAAAAATTTAAAGAAGGAACTCGAAGAAGAACAAGCCGCTAGAATTGTCGTACTCGCACAACAGCAAGCCGAGCGAAGGGAGAGATTCAGAAGACGCGCCGAAGGACTACCGAAGGGAGTAAGTGAAGGTGAGCATTTGGAGGAATCTATTCGAGAGGCCGGAAGAAGTGACGAGGACCACCTGGAGGAAACAAAGAGCTTGTTCGGGTCCTTAACCTTAACCCCACAAACGGAAGCAAGAGAAGCCCGAAGGAAGGAAGAAGAGGAAGCCGCACGGAGGGAGGCTCTGGATACCACTATCGCCGAGAGTGTCGAAGTGACAGAGGGGCACGAGGATCACAATAGCCCACCAGGCTTGGACAGTTCCAGTAGTTCGGGGACATCAAGCGGTACGGTACTGAACAATTTTGGAGGACCGATTCCGGCAGTACCATCCCAGCCTGTAACACAACTGGTACTGCAAACACAGTCGACACCTAGAAAAGCAAACATGGCGACTAACTAAGAAAAGATGCCAAAATTCAAGGGCGATGGGAAGGAAGATTTAGTACGGCATTGTCGTACATGCGAGACAATCTAGTCGACAAATGGAGTCATCGACCACGCAGAATGGGTAAAACAGTTTCCAGCCACGCTGAGAGAGGTAGCCATCGACTGGTACTCCGATGTGGACAAAACAAAGGTGACCACTTGGGACGAACTCAAGACAGAATTCCAGAAGGAGTTTCGGTTCCTAAGGGATGACAATGAAATTGTTTCCGAGATATATGGTACCAAAAAAGGTAAGAAAGAGACTGTGCGAGCTTACAGTCGCCGACTAAAAGAGTTAGTTGGAAAAATGGATAGCCAGCCATCGGATGGCCTGAAGAAAAGATGGTTCGTAGAGGGCCTGATATCTAACCTACGGAGGAAAATGAAGATAGTGCCCCCTACTTCATACGTAGACGCCTATAACCGGGCGATGGACTTGGAGAGCGAACAGAAGACCTCCAAGAAGAAAAGAAGCAAGTCCTCTTCCGATGAAGATGACACTTCGGACGATGACAATGGCAGTGATGGTGAGTCGAAGGGAAAAGTCAGGGCACTCCAAAAGGACAAGGAGAGAATGATGAAGGAATTCAAGGCCATGAAAGGGGTACCAGCAAGGGGGAAGTTGACATTTGGTGTACGGACTGCAGGGCGAGTGGCCATACAAAGGGGTCGTGTCCCAAAATGGCATTTTGTGACGTTTGTCAGATCATGGGCCATTCCACCAAGGAATGCCCATACAACATGAAGGTGAGGAATCAACAAGTGCTATTTACCCAAGAGCAACCATCTACATCGGGGGAAGAGACTAACAATAACGCATCCTCCGGCGGGTATGGAGGCAACCAACGCGGTGGCGGAAGGGGCTATAACAACACCAACACGAGTTGAATACAATATGACTCCAAGGGTCAGCCGATGATCCAGTGCTGAGCTTGCAATCTGTGGGGCCACTTTGCAAGGGACTGTGACAAGGGTGACACCCCACAGAAGCTCTGCCGCTGGTGTGATCTTGGCAACCACGAGGATGCCAACTGCCCAAAATCCGGGGTCAACTTGCTCAACATCGAGGGAACGAGAAGTGACGAGGGGGTACTAGCCATCACACAGTCACAAGCAGAACAAGCGACATAGGCAGGTAAGGAAGAAATAGAGAAGGCAATGAAGGCACCAAAAGAAACATAGGAGACAGCTACCACCTCAGGCCGGAGGGAGGCAGAACAACACATTCTGAGACAAATGTTACAGGTCGAGGAACTAGTGAAACTATAGGACCTCCTTCACACCGTGCCGCACTTGGGAACGACATTGTTGGGGAACTTGGCCACGCAGCTGAATACCACATGTATGGACATCCCTGGAGGGTCTGCAATGGACCCAATGATACTTGCTGTAAACAGTGGAAGGTACCCGACAGTCGTTGAGATGGGCATCCTTGGCACCATCCTAACAGACACTATAGTGGACAGAGGGTCAAGAGTGAACGTCCTTCTGGAGGCACCGCGGAAAAAACTAGGAAAGCCCACCTTGTGGCCACCAACCTTCAACTTACTGGGTGCAGATCAACAGGGTATCAAACCACTCGGGACACTGATGGCACAATCGGTCACTATCAGTACACCATCGTTTGTACTTGACTTTGTCATCATTCCATTGAAGCGGAAAGGCTATGACGCCATACTGGGTAGAGGATGGTTAGTAACAGCCAAAGCAAACCATAATTGGAAAAGGAATACCCTCTCGATGGAGAGTGGAGGAAAAAAGTCCACAATTGATCTCCATATCCAGTTGGTGAGTGAGGAGATAGCTTCCTCCTCCGAATCTGACTCCGAAGGAGAAAACGATTGAAGGGATGAAGGGACGGAATGGAATTGAATAGTGAAGGCGTGCTAAGATTGGGAGAATACTCAGAGGATGATGCAGATTCACTGAACGGTCCCTTCCACTGGCAGATAGAGGATTACAAACTTTCCTGACCAACATGCAATATACTAAGTATTGAGGAAGAGCCGGAAACATCTCCGTCTGAGTACGGTGAATACAATGAAGGGGATGCGAAAGTAAGCAAAGTCTTGATGCATAAATTTGATGAGCGAAACCCCCTGAGGTATAAGGAAGAGGACCCTAAGATCAATCCTGTCCGCGACGATTGGAATCTTGTGTGGAAGACCGCAGCCTTCAAAATCTTTATTCTCCTTCTTATGTACGGGAAGGAGACCGTGGTCCCTATAGAATTTATGGTTTCAAGCCTCTGGATCGCCATTAAAAACAGACTCGGCGATAGGGAAAGCTTGAGGAAACGACTACACAATGAGATTGAGCCAGGAAAATTTCGTGAAGTCGGCTACGACAGGGCTGTCAAGTTGTGGACTCTCAACGGGTCCAAATTGAGACCTTACCGAGACTTGAGCGGAGGGATAGAGAATCCGAGAGAAGGGAAAGGGACTCGAGAGGTCAAGCAGGCGACTAGGTTAGGCAGGCGACCTGAGAGCCGTCCATACAAGCGACCAGAGAAATATTCGGACAATAAATTGGAAAAATACCTATACGGCTATGCATGACCATACAGTGGAGAGGGAAAATTAAAAATTAAAAAAATTAAAAAATTAAAAAAAAATAAAAAATAATCAAATAAAATAAAATAAAAAAATAATGAAAAAATGTAAGTTCCGGTGGTAGACCACCAAACGGTGGAACCACCGACGATGGGACCACACCGTGGAACCACCGAATGGTGGAACCACGTGATGGTGGAACCACCATCCCTCCCTTATAACCTAGTCGCACGATGGAAAACAAAAAACGAACAAGAGGATATATTGTCGTGCGGTAAAAGTAAATAAAGGCAGTTCATAAAGAAAGAGAGACCACGCGGGAGAAGGAAATGGAAGGCTACTACGCGGATAGGTGTCAGGAAGGGAAGAGGAGATCAGTGCGGAGGGAGGAAAAAGCGAAGGGAGTAGCCATCACCATGCGGAAGAGAAGCTCGCGTGCGGGAAGTATAAAACAGGTGACACTACCGCACGAAAGGTAGAAGTGGCATCTTCCACAGGTACCACCGTACGGAGAAGAAAGAAGACTACGGCTAGGAGAATGCTGAGGTTCGAAAAATAAAAAGAACATAGCTGCATGGAAAGGGAATCATACAGCAAATTTTATAACAAATTCTTGAATTTAAAGAAACGGTTAAGATGCAATCAGCCGAAAAGAGAAGTAATTGGAAAAAAAAAAAACCAGAAGGACAAGGAAAGAGTGGCAATTCCATACGGCTGAGAGCAAATAAGCAAGCTTCGGTATTATTGACGGCAAGGAGTGGCAGGCGAGGAGAAGGTTATTAAAAGAAAACAAAAAACAACGACAAATCAAAACAGTTCACAGTGAATAACGCAGGGTACCGAAGGGAAAGACATAAGGAGGTAGTGAGGAAAACATAAGCGGCTAGCAGAAAAGAGTATGGGATCGGAAGAAAATCACAAAAATGGTGTGTTCCATGGACTTCTGTGTGGGTTTGGGGGTGCTAATTTGGTCTTGGCGGCGGGGCGCTGCCCCTCAACCCCGCTAGGGGCGTTGCCCCCTAGACCCCCATCGTCCTTTTGAGGTACACCACAATTGTGAGTTGGGGTATCGAAAACAGCAGGAGGAAATTATTTAGTTATCAACCTTTGGAAAGAGTGACCAATTGATGAGACCCAGAGTTAGCATGGACTGTCTGCATGCCGGAGGTGGAGAGAGCACTAGAGGAAGCCTTTCGAGAAGGGTACTACGCTTTGAGGCACTCAAAGGAGTAGGTGTTGGCTGGACGTGAGACTCTCTTGGTGGATGCATTGAGAGCTCGAGAGGAGCTACCCACCCGGTTGGAGGCAGTAGAGCGACACTTGACTCAGCGTACCTAGGAGTTGGAAGCGGAGAAAGCAACACGGGTGGCTATTGAGGTTAGATTGGCTTGGAAGACAATATTGTTTGAAAAAGAGTTAGCAGAGGCTACAGTTGAAAAGTATGTGTTGCAGACAAGTTTGGTGCAGGCACAGGAGGAATGTGATGTGACAAGAAAAGACCTATTGGAAGCAGCATTGATGGGGAGGGCGGCACTTTAGCTTTTTCAGGGATGCCCCTCCGCCCCTTCTCAGTGATTTTCTTATTCTATATAGTGTATTTCATCTCTTTTTGTTGTGAGTCGCCGGAGACGACTTCCTTTTTGGGGGGGATGATGTTAATCGTAAAGTTTATGTTGTTGTCGGGTGTTAGTTATGTTGCCGACAGTTGGGAACGGGTGACGACGTTTGGTCACACCCCTTCAAGTAGATAAATATGTACCACCTATGGGTGAAGGATTATTATGGATTATGATGTAAATGTACTTCCACTCTGGAATGATGAATGAAAGTATTTATTATTCTCTGATATATTCTGTATTTATTATATTTCCTATACTATGTCTATGCAATATTAAGTTTACCTCCAGCGGGAAAACATATGTTGCTGCTGCAATCAATTGCACACAGGTGATTTGGATCAAACAACTGCTGGAAGGTATTCAGGAACAAGTACCTGAACCGATCGCAATTCACTATGACAGTACCAGTGCCATCAACATATCCAAAAATCCTGTTATGCACTCCAAAACCAAGCACATTGCCATCAAGTATCACTACTTGAGGGAACTAGTACAGGATAAAAAAGTAATATTGGAGTATGTCCCCACCAAAGAACAAATTGCTGATATATTTACCAAGCCATTACCAAAGAGTACTTTTGAGTATCTCAAAGGTAGACCGGGGGTTGTACCCCTCTTTGATCATCAGTAATCATCAATAGGGAGTCATCAGTTCATTATAACTCAACAAAGGGTTACACCTTATCTTTTATGAACTGATGAAAAGGACTGCTGCTCGCAAGGGGAGCAAATTAGAGAACGGAAATCTTTCTGATTAGCCTTTTGGCATTATTGTCAAAAAGGGGGAGAGATTGTGGTTTAGCAATCCGCAATCAAACCGGAGAAGTAATGCAAGACTCCAAATGCCCTTCAAAGTTTTGTCATCAATGCCAAAGGGAGAGATTGTTAGCATCAACTAATGGTAACCGGTAAGCTCTCTACCAGTCCAAGTATTGTCATTGATTGGCAAAAGAGGATAGAGATCTGTCATCTCTATACAGGTGGAAGCTCTAAGAAAATCTACATCAAGAGAGGCTGGTTTGGCAAGAAAAGAATAACTGTAATCCATTGTAACCGGTCTCTACACTAAGCATCAGTAAACCGGGCAATGCACTCAATTAGGAAAGAGAGTATTCTAGTATCAACCAAGGACCAAACTACAACGGGTACAGACAAGTACAAGTAAAAGCAATATCCAACTAGTGTCTATAACACAACCAAGACAGTACAACCGGTAATTCACGCAAAAGGAAGCACACCGAGGACGTGCAACCGGTAAGCCAAGAAAGAGACAGCAGCAGGTCAAAGACTCTTATCTGTTTATAGCATGAAGAACTCAACCGTTATATTATAAGACTTCGGTATGAACAGAGGAAGTCATAGTCAACTATTTGTTCCAACTAACTCTTCTTGACCGGGATTTATTGCAGTAAATCCGGGTGATCTTGAGTTGTCTTGGTGATCAGTTTGAGGCGCAGGCAAAGGATTTAAAGCCAGAATCAATGGTTTCTTGAGGCGCGACTAAAGGATTTAAAGCCGGATTCAATGGCTTTAAATCAAGGTGTTATCTCCTATGAAGAAAGGTTGCTTGGCACACATCTGTTGTTTCTTCATGTAGTGAATGAAGCTAGAGCTTGCATCGGATGTTTGCTCAGTGAACCAACACTTCACTGAGTGATGTATACGTAAGATCTTAGGATTAGGTCATGCATTTGAAGCGCAGTTAGGGCAACAAAACTGTATATATTCTTATGTCTGTTGAGAAGAAGAATTGCCTTCATTTTGGCGAGAAAAAGAGTGAACCTATATGCTATAGAAGCAGAGGTAAAAGAAAACTGAGAAAGAGAGATAGAAGATTGTGCAAAGTAGCACAACAGTAGATGAGAATACACTTGCAGTGACTGGTGACGATTCTCAGTTGAGCACAAATAGAGATCTTATCAGGCTAAGCAAAGCCATCTATAAAGATCACACTTCTATTGTTTTCTAGCAAACTACAATAGACAAATCCAAGTATTTGAGTGGACTCTAACAGGTCCCTTGTATCAAAATCCCTTAACCGGGTGACATCTTTCAAGGTGTTTAAATTCCTTTAACTAAGCAGGTCCTAACAGACCTTTTGTAACAAATCCCTTGTTTGGGTTGCATCTAGCAAGTGCATTTTTATCCTTTAACCGGGAAGGCTCTTAATAGGGCGTACTCCAGGTGAGTACAAAATTTGTGCGATCTCCTCACATTGTGGTTTTTACCCTAACCGAGTTTCCACATGATAAATCTGGTGTCACTATGTGATTGTTTACTTACTGTTATTATTTGCTTAAATCTGCTTACTTTTAGTGCTATAAGTTTACTTCACCGGATATAGTGAAAAAAAAATTTTAGAGATGCTGATTCACCCCTCCCATCTCAACACCGGTTGGGACTGTCACGATGTGTTCTGGGCCGCACACTATTTTGCCTCGATAAAACCCATACAGAGACAAAGAACTGTCCATCAGGATGAAGAACTTCAAGCGGTTTTGGATAGATATCACCAAGTCTTCATCGACATAGCGCCAGGCGTACCACCACACAGGGGGTTTGAACACACTATTGAGATGGAAACCGGCGCCAAACCGGTTCTCATTGTGTCATTCCATGACCCTAAAAGGCTGAAAGATGAGATTGAAAAAACGATACAGGAACTCCTTGATAAAGGGTGTCATGTCCCCTTTCTAGCAACATGATTTTCCATATTGAATTTGCCTATCATCGACTCTCGTAGGCAAATGATTTGGAGAGAGAGTCATTTTTGGAGATCAGTTGGCCATACTTGCTCTTGGAAAAGTGAAGTTGAGCTTATATTTTATTATTATGTGTTAGCAAGGCCCATATGTTATAATTTTAAGTTGAGATTGCACTTTTTATTTTATAAAGTTACTTTATTATAAAAGTGCATTATAATGGGATTTTATAATGGATGCTTCTAGAAGTTCTTAGTAACTTCTTAGGAAAGTGAATAAATAGAGGGCTTGGGCATTCATTTGGACAAGCTGATTTTGGGAATTTCTTCTACTTCTTCCATTGTGGAGCAATTTGTAGTCATTTGGTCTGCAAATATCATTTGATCTTTGGGAACGATAACTCCCTTAGATTAGCATAACTGAGGAAGTGAAATATCTTCTGAAGGGTTGCCATTGGAGATGGTACTTAGCCATTTCATGTTGGATTTCATCTGAGGTTTGATTTGAAGGATTGAAATTGATGGAATACGGGTTTGGAATTCATCATCTTATTGGTGAATCACTTTGATTGAGTTTGGAGATCATTTTGGTGCATTTTCTGAGAAGTCCATACCAGGGCTTGGACACATATTTTCACTCATAACTCCATAACCAGCTGGAGATAAATTTTATGCTTTTGGGAATTGATTCTATAACCCTAGGTGCCCCTGTTTGGACCATTTTCGCAGTCAATAAAAAAGGAGTTTTTTTGTACAGCTGCTGTACTGTACGGCCCAGGTACGGCCCTGCACCAGACAAGTACAACAGATGCAAATTGGGATCAGTTCGGGTGCATTAGGAGTTGTCTACTTCAGCGTTCTTCATCATCAATTTGATCAGCAATTGGTGCATCTTTTTCCAAGTTCTTTATGTGATTTGGTTGTTGTCATTGAATGCCAAAATTGTACAAAAATTGCATAGGTGCAGTCACTGTTATAATCAGTCCAGAATTTTGTCATAATCAGTCATTGATTACTCATCCTTTGTAATAAGATTGTCATAGTAATTGAAGGTGCATTGCAAGGTCTTGTCATAGTTCAATGTTCATGTGTGGGATGTGTAACAGTCATACGTATTCACAAAATCAGTCTACTGAATCAGTCATTGTCATACTTAGAACATTGTCATCAGACCTTGGGAATTTCATAATTCATTTGGCATTGACTTCATTGCATTATTATTAGAGCTCTATTATTGGTCATTGCATTATCTTGTTTGGCAATAGTTCATTGTATTGTTTTAAGGCCAAAACATTGAAATCTGAAATTGTCATAGAAGTCAGCACTTGTATTGATTGCATTTCATTTCAATATTGGCACTGTTATATCATTTGAACATTGTGGATTTGTTGCTCAACAACTATAACCTTGAAACACTACATCTCAAACAAACAATTCAGTTGCTTGCCAAGTGTTTGACGAATTGTCACAGTTCAGTTTTGGGGGTTTTAGTGGCCTTTATACTAAGGGTCATTACAAAGGGTGGATCAGGCCTAGCTCCATCCCTTTTGCATCATCGGTAGTTCTAGTTAAAAAGAAAGACGAAACGTTGAGAATGTATATAGACTACTGCGCATTGAACAAAAATACTATCAAAAACAGGTATCCAATTCCGAGGATTGATGAATTGCTGGATGAGTTACACAGTGCCATCTATTTCTCCAAAATAGACCTCCGTTCAAGATATCACCAAATCCGCATGTGGGAACAGGATGTGGAGAAAACAACATTCCATTGCCATTTTGGGCATTACAAATTTTTGGTCATACCGTTCGGATTGACGAATGCTCCAGCTACTTTCCAATCTTGCATGAATCACATTTTTAACGAATAGCTGCGTAAGTTCTTGTTGGTTTTCTTCGATGATATACTGATCTACAACAAGACATGGGAGGAACACTTAAGGCATGTGGAAGTAGTGCTCGGATTATGGAGACACAACTTTTGTTTGCCAAAAGATCCAAATGTGAATTCGAGATGACAAAGATATTATATTTGGAGGACATTGTCAGTAGCCGAGGAGTTCAAGTACATCAAGAGAAGATTCGGGCTATCTTGGATTGGCCACCCCCGAAGACTCTTTCAGAACTACGTGGATTCTTTGGATTGTGTAGCTACTATAGATGGTTCATGAAGGGATTCTCACAGCTCGACGCACCTCTCACCGATCTAACAAAGAAGGGATCTTTTCAGTGGAATGAACATGCACATCAGACTTTTGAGAAACTCAAGGGGATTACGAGTTCTTGCCCGGTCCTTGCACTGCTAGATTTCACTCAACCTTTCATCCTAGAGTGCGATGCCTCCAGAGAGGGTATTGGGGCCGTCTTAATGCAGGACCGCCACCCTATTTCTTTCAAAATTCGGAAGCTCTCAAGAGCCGAAAAGTTGTATTCTATATACGACAAAGAAATGTTGGCCATCATGCATGCCTTGACAAAGTTCCGACAGTACCTCGTCGGAGCCAAGTTCGTTGTCCGTACAGATCACAACAACCTCAGGCATTTTCTGGAACAACGAGAGTTGAATGAGCGAGAACATAAATGGGTAAGTAAAGTCCAGGCTTTCGACTTTGACATTGAATATGTAAAAGGAAAAAATAATGTAGTGGCTGACGCCTTGTCAAGAAAGTCGGCCATATGTTCCTTATCTCAACTATCAGCAGATTGGAAAGAGCATTTGTTGGTCGAATACTCCAATGACACGTTCGCATGCCAACTCCTAGGTAAAGAAATACAGGATGACAGGTATAAGGTGGTCAATGATATTATTTTCTACAAAGAATTTACCGGGTGCCTAAATCCAAGTTGAAGAAAAAAATCTTGAAAGAAATGCATGATTCGCCTCTAGCCAGGCATCAAGGGTACTTGAAGACCTACCGACAAATTAGGGAAAGATCCTCATGGAAGGGCCTAAAAAGTGATATATTACAGTACGTCCAGGAATGTTCCACCTGTCAACAAAATAAATCCGAACACACTCTACCGGCAAGTTTACTTCAACCATTACCGATTCCAGAGAAGAAGTGGGATAGCATCTTAATGGATTTCATCTCCGTGCTCCCTAAGGCACAAAGGAAGGACTGCATCTTTGTGGTAGTCGACAGATTAACCAAGTATGCACATTTCTTTGCTATTCCAACAGAGTTCTCCGCCTCATAGGTACCAAACTTATTCTTCCAAGAGGTGTTTCGTCTGCATGGACTCCCTCGAAACATAGTGAGCGACAGAGATAGCCACTTCCTCAGTAATTTTTGGAAAGAGTTGTTTCGACTAGCAAGGATAGCATTGTCACCAAGTACCAGTCACCACCCGTAGACCGATGGACAAACAAAGATTGTGAACAAATCCTTGGAAAGTTACCTCAGAAATTATGTTTTAGCACAGCAGAGGGCATGGGTAAAATGGCTACACCTTATACATGTCCATTAGAATAGAACCTTTCAAAGCTTTGTACGGGTATGAACCTCCTTCATTTGTGGATTTGGCTCTCGATGAAGGAGTAGATATTTTAAAGTCCCTAAAGGAAAATCTCCAGCAAGCTCAAAATCAATAGAAAATGTACGTTGACAGGCACCGAATTGAGAGGAGTTTTGAAGTAGGGGATCTGGTATACCTCTGACTTCAACCCTACATACAATCGTCTTTGAAGGCTTTCGGGAAGGAGAAGTTGAGATCGCGCTTCTACGAACCCTACCGAGTGACAAAGAGAGTGGGTGAAGTTGCATACGAATTGGACCTACCTGAGGGAAGCCGAATCCACGTCTTCCACATTTCTTGTCTGAAGAAAGCCGTGGGCCAGCAAGTGACGGCCTCCACAGACCTGCCACCCCTCGACGACGAAGGAAAGTTAGTGTTGGAACCAGCGGGAATCATCGACAGTCAGGAGAACATATTGAGGACACGCACTATCAAGGAATTTCTTGTGCGCTGGAAGGATCTACCCCTTGAAGATGCCACCTGGGAAGGCGAAGAGATTCTGGAACACCCCAGCCTGAAATTGCTTGAGGACAAGCAATTATTGGGACAGGAGGACTGTAATGTCCCCGTCATTAAATGACTATTAAAACTATTGTATTTGGGTCCCAATCAATTTAGTTTATCTCGGGCCCATTCTTTCTTTTTGTTGGCATAGTTTAGTTATCGCCATCGGCTTTTTTGGGCACTCTCAAGAGTTTTCCCCGATGGGTATTTATGCTCGACATGTAGGTTAGTTTTGATATGTTGAGATTTATATTTGATTTATATTTGCGAATTCCTGTTGGGATTCTGTTGTTCTCCATTTCGGAGGTGAATATTCCCATATATGCTAGATCATGTATCCAAAGTACAAAGAACTTTCCAAATTCTTTTGTCAAAATCAATTGATTTCACCCTCCCTATTTGGTTTGTGTGCAGTTTCGGTGGGATTCAACCCTCACCCTACTCTACTTGTTTTGCTTGTATCGGACCTGGCAAATTCGAAGTTCCGTCAATAAATTCAATAAGATCCTTCTGGCAAACATATTTGGCTTGCGTATTGTTCTGCGTCTGCACAGGTTATATTTAATCGTCAATGAAGGGAGAAGAACGTCATACAAGTATCTGGGAGTCATCACGCATCTTTCAAACCATTTGTTTAGCATTTTCTACCCACACCGTACGGCCTTGTCATTTCCTCACGGCACAACCTCCTCATACAGCCACCATACGACCATCGTCAGCCTCCGTACAGCCTCGACATAACCCACCGTACGGCCATCCTCAGTCCCCGTACGGCCTCAACATAACCCATCGTACAGCCCCCCATATCCACCGTATGGCCATAGCCTAGTTATCACCGTACGACCAGGAACATACCGTACGGCCAAGAACATACTGTACGGCCAGGAACTACCATACGGCCAGTAACATACCGTACTACCTCTCTGCCAAACATGTACTGGCCTTTTTCACCGTACGGCCTCCTGCTCATTACCGTACGACACCCCTGTCTGATCGTGCGTACTCCCTGCATCTGCTCACTCTTCCGTATGGGCTCTGTAGCGTGACAGTTTGTTTCCCGGCGTTGTGGTCGGGAACATTACACATCTACTTCAGGATTCAGTATTCTTTGGTTTGGCTTTTGTTTGGCATCATTTGGACTTCATTTGCTATACTTTTGTCACGCTTACTATTTATAGTAAGCCTGATGTTGTTTGAGGACCCTTTATATTTTTGGAAAGTGCATTTGGTCACATGGGGAAATAATAGGTGTGACTCATGTTTCAGACAACATATTTAAAGGATAAGTATTTTGGGAGTTATTATTATTTTAGTGGCCAAATTATTATTAAATCATTTAATGACTTATTATAAAGTTATAATTTAACTTTATAATTTCACTTAAGTTGAGGGTTGAGTCATCATTGGAAGGGGCGATTTATTCAATTAATTCATGGAAGCTTAAGCCAAGGTATTAATAAAGTATTGGAGTAAATGAATTATTAAAAGGAGAAAGTATATTTATCCCACATTGGCTGGAAAACTGTGTGAGTTCTCCCACAAAAGTTATAAAAGACTCACATGAGTTCCTTTTTATTATGTTATTTTATGCTTTTGAAATTGGTGAAGTTTATGAGAAAAGAAACCAGGGTTTTGTCTTCAGTCATCAGAGAGTAGGGATTCTTCAATTGTGCAATCATTTGAGGAAGTGAAATAACTTCTTAATTTGATCTTTTGAGAGAGCTTCAAGACGGAGGCTCTAATTGCATTCAAATGTTGATGAATTTATATGTTACAACAGCGATCTTATTCTAGTATGACAGCGAATTGAATGTAAGAGGCAGCATATGTTATTGAAGGGCTGCGTACATTTTTCCCTGGGCTATGTTCAATTTCAAGGGAGCTGCAATCACCTTTCAAGGAGCTCGTCCTTTGTCTAGGCTGCATTTAGTTCTTTCAGAAGCAGCGATTTCATATATCTATGAAATTACAAGTGCACATTTGATATTTGTAATTTTCATACATATTTGTAAACATTTCTTTGGTGAAAGAATTGAAAGGATGCATGCCATGTGTTTGTAGAAATGTCTATTGGTTGTAGATGCACATTTTACATATAGAAATCATATGTATGCATTCAAAAGGTCAAATAGGATTGCATCTGTATTTTAGTTCTTTGTCTGGATTTCTTAATAATCATTTGCTAGCATTTAAACTTCATTTGAAACAATTCCAAGCAAGCAAATACAATCTGAAAATAAAAGACAGTGGGATAGAGGTTGCCTGTGTTTGACAAAATGTCAAACATTCAAAAATGAAAACCAAAATCAGAATTGAGACAATATCCCAGTGTGGGATATTACAGACAATGTGTGAAAAGGTAACGATAGGTTCTACCATTAGTAATCAGTAGTTGGTGTATCAATGATTTTCAAATGTTCATACTATTACATAACCCTTTTGAATAATGTGGCTTTATTCTTAGAGCTCCCCCAAAAGAAAGTTTATTATGTTTAATTTGAATCTTTATCAAGTTCATAGGATAACTACCATTCAACAAAAGGTCAATTAGAATGAGCTAAAGTGGTAAATCATCAAGTCTTTCATAGTGGAGACCTTTGTTCAAATCCATAAGAGATATGTTACATGACTATGTACAAAAGTTGAAAGTTAAATTGGGTACACTAACACATCCGACTTGTTACTGAACAGATTTGTCTTTCTTTGCAAATATCTTTTACTCATGAACTAACTCTATGGTCCATACATGAAAGAGAAATAATCACAACAATTGGGTAAGCATGTGACGATTGCTTCCCTCTAAATTTTCTCTTAGGTACAGGTCCCTATCGGATTTCCAATGAATATCCTGACTTACAATTTATATTAGCTTTTAACCCGAAAGCTTTGAAGGCTGCTACAATCGCTCTTAGGCGATGAGCTCAAACAATAAAAGAAAATGGAACTACAAAGATTTTAAATGCAAGGAAAATACAGTTCCTTCAGTAATACTTCCCAATAACTTTGAAACAGAAAATAAATTAACATTAAGCTAAAGCAAGATCATCAAAGAACCATTCATTCCATACGGAATGAATTAACACTCACACAGAATTGTATCATCCATTCATTCCAAATTACACAGATTCAGAATAGCTCCGTAAGTTTATATCAAATTCATGCAACACAAGCAAAAATTACAGTTCTACAGATGATGCAGACATCTAACACTAAATTTGCAGGAAAATAAAATTCTATTCTATATCTATTTTAATTCTAACTTTCTAACCCCCTAAACCATTTTACTTAGTATCATTTATAGTTTTAGGTAACCAAGAGGTTTCCCTGAAAACCTGACCTCTTGGTTCCATCAGCTATGAAAAGAAGAAACAATTATTGGACACATGTCCATCTGAGTTCAACATAGAAAAAGAAAATACAGGAAACGGTTAAATCTCCAAGTCGGATTCCTTGTCAGCAGCAGATTCATCTTCATCAGCATTGCCATCTTCTTCTTCCGTCGTGACACGTGCATCTTTCCACTCCTTGTACGCCTCTACGAATTCCTTCACTGCTGGGAGATGTGGGACTTTGAAATTCAGGATTCGAGCCTTCAATGCCTCTTTCTCCCACTTCAACTTGTTAATCTTCTCGGCTTGGCTAGGAAGCTGGTCCACGCAGAGGTACAACAATGATTCGATCCTTGCTACTTGCGTGAGATCTGCTGCTTTCGGATCTGGCTTCTCCTTGATGGCGTGCATTGCTTTCTCAAATGCTTTCAAGGCGCAGTCCAATCCCCGGTCATTGAGATTTGTTGAATACGAGTGAGAAAAATTAATCAGCTTAAGTTCGTTGATAATGGACTTTTGCATTTCTTTGGCTTCATTCTCCCATTGTTTCATGTCCTTTGCGACGGCCCTCAAGGTAGAGATTCACCAACTGAAGTTCCTCCTTGTGATGAAGAAGATGGAATCATCGATTAATTTCAGGGCTTTCTCAAAGCAGAACTTGGCAAACCCGTATTTGTCAATGTGCAAAAATTAGGTCACAGCTATAACCCATTTGTGTTCTTTTTCCCAGACCTGAAGTTGGGTCTGTAATTCTCCGATGAGATCTTTTGCGTCTTGATATACCACCTGGGAATCCTTGATGTACTTGTTACCAACCTTGATTATGTTATCGATCCATTCATCAATAGCGGAGATTAGGACTTTGCCCCTCTGTATTTGGTTCAACAAACTTTTGCCTTCATGTGAATTCGGGTCAAAAGACTAAGGGGATTGTGCTATGGGAAGAGGACTGAAACTGCAAATAGAATTGATGAAATGCGCCATATCAAGGAGAGTTTGCTTCATTTCCTTCTTATCCTTGTTGTCTTTTCAAGAATTAAATAACATCTGTTGGGCAAACTCCTTGAACAAGTGATTACAACCTAGACGATCCATTGTTCCCAGTTCAATCTTTGTTACTTTGAAATCATCGATTTCCAGATCTTTCTCTCCTCTTGGCTTGTACGTGGCTACCTCTGCGGACCATTTCCCAGCTTTGGCATCTGCAAATACTCTAGACATAGTCTTTGCTTTCTTGGCCTCAGGGACCTTTTGTACATACTCACTACGTCCTGGATAGGCACTAAGATGGGAACCATGCTACGCTTTCGGTTCACTGAAGAAGATAGCCATTTTGGCATAACTTCAGTCGTAGGTAGAGCCTTAGGTGTCTTTTTAGGAGTCTCCATTATCCCTAAAGTAACATCCTCGATCTCAAAGAGGTCTTTCCCCAATTGTTCATCCTCTTCTACACTGAGATCTACCTCCCCTGACTTATCTCCTTCAAGGTCCACAATCTCTGTGTTAGGGGCAGCCATTTGGTTCAATTTCTTAGACTTTGTCCTCGACCTTGTATGCCGGGGGATGTGAACAACGGCAACAGGTTCAACCTTGCCTTTGTTATGGGGTTTCTGATGCCCTGTTTCTACTTTGAACCTACATCATCCACGAGATTAGAAATATTAGAACCAGAAGTGAAGGGTAAAAGAGGAGTCGCTAAGGACTCATCTACTACTGTTCTAGGTTGTTCAAATCCCCTTTTCGTCTTCAACCATTCCTCGGTGAGCTGGAACACTTTCTTAGTCCTTGATTGTAAACTCTCCTCCTTAGTGTTTGCCCAATCGAAAGTGTATGCAAACGGTTATGTGAACTTCTCGAACTCTAGTTCAATTAAATCTGAACCATCCTCTTCTATTCTTCGACATTCATCTTCAGCCCCATAGAGAGAATTTGGGGAACTCGTAATCTATTGTGTTCTCTTTTCAATACCTCGTGCTCATTTGTACAATCTTGCCAACAATCCTGGAGATGAGGTGTGGGAAAAATATGGGTTTTAAGCCCCAGGTAACCACAAGCAAAGCCTTAGCTATCAAAGCCTTTTCTCTGAACATAATTTTCAAAACCAAAGCCATGGAGATCACTCCCAATGCTCAAAGCATCATCCAAAGATTTGCATTAAATTTGCCCAACTTAATGGGGAAAGCAAGCTCCCATTTCTCTTCAGGGAGGAATCTCTTCAATACCACTGTGATCTATCTGCATACCTCAGCCACGACAAAGCAATCAAATGTGTATCTTGGAAGCCGAAGAGGTTTGCCCTCGAAACCTCCGATTCTAATGTAAGTGAAACAAGGGAACTGAATGTAGAAACTCCCGTATTTCTTTAGTTCATTCTGTGCTTCCAAAGACAAATGCTTTGGTGGGTGACCTGCTAGCTCGAAACACATATTCCCAGCAAAGACATCGTGAACAATCTTGTAATTACTTAGCACGTTCTTCGTTTGCAACATAGGGCAGTACTCGTACATACATATGTCTTCTGACCATGATTCTCGCAGAATTCCACTCAAATCCCAGCTGCAAGCTAAACAGTACATTAGGTACAAAGACATGAAGAAATTGCTGCCAGTCAGTTGTGACATGTTGAGTTGCTCGTTCAACGAACTGGCAATTAGCTCTGCCCAATCCATGAATTGTTCACCCTCCAATATAATTTGGACATAAAAGTACATCCATTCAAAAAATAGAAAAGCTTCAGGGGATCCTTTGACTCTGTGTAGCATAACCAAGAGGTATTGTATGTAGGAATGAACATGATCTCTATTTAATTTCTCGGATAGGTGTGAGCCGCCTCGTTGAGGAATTAACAGCCAATTCTTTGCAATGAAGGTACGGTTTTTCTCCCTCTCCTTGTTAAATTTAACGATAGCTAGGGCGGGTGAGAACTCAGAGAATGTTTGCTCTGGTAATCTAAGGGCAGAAGCTACAATATCTCTGTCAACATTTAATAGTACACTGTCGTCCCTCTTTAGGATGCTCTTTGTTCGACTGTTGTAATTCTTAATGCATTCAAGAATCAATTCAAGGCACACCACAACAGCAGGAAAAGTAGACGCTTCAGAAAGACCACTACCCAAAATCTCTACTATGAAGGGTTCCGCAACATGATCAATTATACGAGCTTTTAAACCTTCTAAATAATACCCTTTTAAATTCGTATCAGAAATCAATAAGGCCATCCCATGCTAAGCTAAAAACATTTCTGAAGAAATGAAGGGCCGACTTCATGGCATTTACAAAGAATTTACAAAAGAAAGCTCTGCAATCCTAAAATTTGCAATCAAAGCTTGAAAATTACCAAAGAAGAGAGCATTCGAACTCACCTTCTTGCTTGCGAAAAAACCTCTGCCAATTCCTTTGCTTTCTATGACCTTACCTCCGTCTCCAGCTATTAAGTGTTGCAGTATGTGGAAAATGCTTAAGGCAACTTGAGTTTAAGAACCAAACAAAAAGTAAAGCCTTTTACCCATTTAATGCAAATCCTACGGCGTAGCTTCACCTTAGATTTGATTAGACATTCGCACACTTCACTTAATGATTTTCCTTTTGCACGATTTCTGAAACCATAACTTGCCATCATTACATAATCACCTCGATCTCTGCCACCTCATCCTACCACAACCGCCATTTAATGCACGTCTTATCGGGACCCACCGCTGAGCTGTACCACGATCTACCTTCTCTCTCTAGGATTTCATACATACCTTGAACCTTGACAAACGAGGGAGAACGTGTTTCAAACAGGTTCAAAGGTGTTTAGAAAAGTTCATAGCCGAAATCTGATCCCACTACTTGCCAACTCAAAAAGAAGGTATCGGAAAGAGAACCAGTCACTTTCCTCAAGCTCTTCGGATGTGTCAAATAACTGCATGCCAGCTGTCACTTGTACTTCACATCAAACTGTCTTCCTCCTTAGTTGTGTTGAGCTTCCTTGAATCACTTTGAACTGCCTTGAACTAGGTTCAAGGTTGTTCAAGGGTGTTCGGACAAAACATGGAATTGCAAGGACTTGACTCTAGTCAGAACATAGAAGCTAAACAAAGGCCAAGGTTACAATTTTAAGCTCGATTTTGACAAGGGGAAGACATATAATAAGGGTGATCTTAGAAAACATGCAATTGGGTAGACAACTTGGACATGGGAAGCGTACGAAAGAACAAAGGCAACTCCAAAACAAAAAAGGAAGACCAGGTTGAAAACAGAGGCTAACATGACTTGAGCTATGAAAACCCAAATAGAGAAAGCCATGTCAAGCCTCAAGTGTATTTAACATAAAGATACCCCTTAGTCATGCTATCTAAGAGGAATGACACTACACATAAGAAATTTACCAATCAATAAAAATAAATAAGGATTGAAAAAGATAGACAATTCAATAAAGGACGTAGTTATTGCCTACCTTTTATTAACTAGGAATGTGTACATAATAATACACTAAATTAATATTAGACAAATAAGATGGAGTGTCATTTCTTTTTGTTTTACATGTAGGTTTATGCCTTGAGGAATAGGATTTCCAGACATAAAGAGTTTGAAGTTGCTAAACAAGGAGATGATACAAATGGAATGGTTGGGTAGAAGTACAAAAGCATTGAATATCAGGGATGATAATCATTTTGACAATTGCAATTTCGATATGCAAAATTACCACAAAACAAATATTAATGAAAAAAAGTTTATAAGTGTTGCCCTTTAAAGAAGAATATTACGAAATAATCATATTTTCCCTTACCTCTGCAGCTGAAGACTTGCCAGCCCCATTAGGACCCCAAAAAAAGCATGTAGCTCCAAGCCTCTCTTGTTGGAACCCCCACTGCCCAAGGAGGACAGCTCTCGCCTTTTCAAATTCCACAATGGCATTTAGACGTTCATGCAAAGTAGTGCTTAGTACAAGTTCATCCATAGATATCTTTGGAACAATCCTATGTTTGAGTGATTTCATCTGAAAATGGACAAAATTAGGGTCAAAATAGTATTTCTTAACACATGTTAATAAGATGACGAAAGTGAAAGTTCAATTGTTTCTTACAAAAGGATAAAGCTTTCATATATAATAATAAAACTCTTTATAATATTTTATACAACAATTATTAAATAAAATATAATTTGTTTCAAATTAAAACAATAGGATAGGCCTAATTTAAGAAATATTTATCTTTTAACTACATAACAAACCCTAAATTAAAAGAAAGCTTCAACACCCCAAAATGAAGCAAGGAAATCCCTACTTAGATTTATAAAGATGTTGAGACTTTCCCTAAAGTCATTATTCTCATACATTACAACAATGATTATAGAAAAGATAGTTAATTAAATAAATCTTGAGACTTTACAGATGAATTGCACCTTGTAAAGTCCCTGAATTCAGGGCCTACAAATTGATATACAACTTATTCTTTAATTAAAGATTCAAACTTATTTATATAAGCCTCCGCTATTTATTTAGCAAGGCATTGTCTTAAAAAAGTGATAATAAAGAATAAGGGAAGTTGGTTTAATGGTGAAGACCAAGGATCAAAAAGACAAGTCTAAATTATGAATCACAAAGAAGTAACGACAATTGCCTATATTATTACCAGTTAAGGATTTATGAGGAAGACAATGACCAATCGAGAGATATCGATGTGAACAGACTTGTAAATATATGATTTGGAACAGACAATACTATGGACCAAGACAATGACAGATATGAGATATGCAAAAATTCCAAACACCATAGATATCTATTGACTTGTATCCAATAAAAAATAGACTTGTTTAGAGTGATTGAATAAGAGCAGTTGAAACGAGTCATCAACATTAAGCATACATTGAGTTGACATAATTGTAAAGGAGCGATTTGGGAGGAACGAGAACAACCAAAAAGTATAGCCGATTCTTTAATTTGATTAAACTTCCTCCATAAAGGATAAGTATGTGTTAATACAGAATTCAGCTAGAGAGTGATGGATACCACATTGTATGCATGGATATATATTCTCACGTGGCATAAGAATAGTCTTTGTAAGAGGAAGGGTTCGAACCATCCATGACAATGATATTTCTGTGACCCTCATAAGCTAATCAAGATGTTGGAGGGCGTCGTGTGGCAGAGGCACTGGTCAGTATACACTCTAGAGGTTTGTGATGTTCGGATTGCTCTTTGTTGAGTCAGATTGACAGACTTACTATTTATAGTAAGTTCTTATCTTGGGTGATTATCTTAATTGCTATTTTTAGCGGGGCATCTGTGCATTGGTTTCAGTGGAGTTGTGGACTCTTTAGCAGAGTTTCCAATTTGAGGGACTTACTATTTTTAGTAAGTCTATTTTGGGTGGTTGCTATCTTTGGCAGTATAGTGGAGGCTCAGGGAGTTGAGTGATAGGAGCTTTCATTAAAGCCTTTTGATGGAGCTTCATATTATAAGTTATTTATTAAGGTCATCTTAATAAATAACTTAATCTTTATGTTATAATTTAATGGTGTCCTTGAAGCTTTTTAAGTGAAAAGTGTAAGCTTGAAGTTTTGAGCTTTGGTTTGTTGAAGAAGCCATTAATTTTAATGCTTTATAAAAGAGCCTTGAGGGATTTTCGAAACATATCATTATTATGCATCCTTGATCAAAACTCGAAATTCAAGAGAAATAGCTAGGGTTTGAAAGTGCTGCGAAATTTCTCAAGTTTCATTTAAACTTTGAATTGACCTTAATTGCCAATGAATTGTGCTCAAGATTCTTAGTGAATGCTAGTGAATCAGTTTGGGAATTTGATTTGAAAATACTGTTATCTATATGCAAAAATCGTGATTTACAAAGTGGCTGTGATTCCTTCAAGTGGATGTGATTTATCCTTCAGTGGCTAGGCCCTTGCATAGAGGCTGTGATATCTCTTGCAGCAGCTGTGTTTTATTCTACAATAGCTGTGTTACTTCTTATGAGAGGTTACGGTTCTCCTCCCAAAGGCTGTGATTCCATTTTGGTGCTGACGTTTCTAGTTTGGGCTGCGTTTTGTATTGGCGAGCATTTACATTGTTCAAAAAGGTGCCTATTTACAATTAAAACATTTGTATTGTTCCTAGTTTATTTGCAAACATCGAAATTGTATTAATTGGTGAGAATTTGAAGAAGTCATTAGTTGTTTGAATCTATTTCATATTTCAAAAAATTGCAAAAAAAATTACATATGTTCAAAAGCACAAAAGAAATTGTAAACAATTCAAGTATACAAAAAAAATTAAGTTTTTCGGCAAAGAGCCAGCGAGGCTCTTTAAAGTGGTATCAGAGCAATAGTCTTGCCAGCCTGAAGGTAATTTGGGTCCAGTTATGGCGGATAGATTTATTCCAGGAATGCACTCTACTAGCAGGGGTAGAGCTTCACCACCACCAGAAGGTAGTGAACATGGTCCACTGCTTGGTCATTCAGGTGACAGGAATATTGACAATATAGGTAATGATATGGACAAAGAGGGTAGAGATGCTTTCAGAAATTTGGCAGATGGATAGCATCATGTTGCAAATGTTTTGCAACAACTATCTGAAACCTTACAACGTATGACTTTACCTGGTGATCAAGGCGGCGATATGGGCACTAGGAGTGCACCAGTTAGTTCTCACAAGTCTAGAATTGAGGATAGACAGGATTTCAGAGTTGATCCTACAGGCACTCGTGATAGGCCTTTACGTCCCACTTTCTTGAGGCTTGAGGCAAATACAATTAGTATTGAGACAGAGCCAACTCCATTTGTTGATGACATGGTGGCTCACTTTGCAGAGTGGGATGCTTGACCTGAAGCAATCAGAACAAATCTGAACTTTGACAAGTTCTAGATGCAGAAGAGAGAGAATTCCAAAGGTAGACCAGGTCCTGACATGAGACAGAGGCCCTGTTGACATATTTAGATTGTCATTGGTAAAGTAAAAGGCAAACATAAATCCCACCAGAGCACCGGTAGACTAATCAAGCACCGGTAATCTTTAGTATGCACCGGTAGACCAAACAGAGTGTTTTCAAACCGGCCTTATGAGACATATAGGGAAGGTATGACGAACTGGGTACAAGTTTATTACTGGTTGAGTGCATGATAATCCGAACCCGATTATGCGGAGCGGACTTTGTTAAAACCGAATTATATGGAGCATTTAGAGTTGAAACTGAAGTTAGCTTTTTAACTGGACTTCGCTTTATTTCATCTACAGGTGTTTCAAGGTAGACTCAAGATCATTTTGCAAGCTTTTTTGCATGCATGATTTATGGGTGAGTTTACAGTTTGGCAGAACCGCGAGAAGTATTTTAATAAGATTAATCTCTTATAAATGCAAGTCAAAGAATACACAAGAAGTGTTGTTGAATGTTGAGAGCGTACAGAGCAGGAGAAAGAGAATCTTCTGAGAGGTGAAAGCTAGAGAAAGGTTCAACAACCAAGCGGAGGACAGGGTAACAGGTATGATCTAATCAGACAGAAAGTGTCATAATAGATCATTGCTTTAGATTGTAAAGCATATTGAAATCCCTTAATTAGGGTGAACCCTAATAGGTTCTTTGTATAAATCCCTTTACCGGGTAACATCTTTATTAGTGTTTTAAAGTCCTCTTATCAGGTGACTCCTAACAAGGTCAAGATCCTAATAGGTCTTCTACCAAATCGCTTTACTGGGTACCACTTTTACCAATGCTTTGTAAGCCTTTAATAGGGCACCTTTATTACTGCAGTAGTAAAGTTGTGCGTTCTGTCCCATCGTGGTTTTCTCCTTCTAACTGAGGGTTTCCACGTATATATGTTGTGTTGACCTGTGTATTTCTATTTCTGTTTGAGTGTTGATTATATTCTTTTACTTCTGCAAGAATAAATTTATGAAGATAAATTGGAATAGAAATTGTATTTACTGATCACCCCCCCTCTCAGTAACCGGTTAGGATTAACAATTGGTATCAGAGCCTTAGGTTCTCAAAGATATAAAGCTTAACCGCTTGAGGAAAGATCATGGAGGGTTACAGGTATCAGAAGCAGCTTGAGGAAGCTAATGAAATAATTGCCTCTCTCGAGAACAGACTGAGGTCTCTTGCTAAGAGAAAAGAGCTGGCTCTACAATTGAGTGACAGAAATGAAACAATTGAAGAACTCTCTAGGCAAAGTGGATTTGATGAAGTAGAGGAGACAATCTCTGATCTCATGGAGAAGAATCAGATTCTAACCGATCAGATCTCCAACCTGAAAAGGGAGCAAGAAGGCAATGCTTTAAGAATGACTGAAATCATTGAGGTAAAGAGGAAAGCTGAAGATGAAAGGAACAGTGCTATCAAATCACTAGCAACCTCTGAAAGAGCAAGAAATCTGGCAAAAGATGCAGTAAGGGAAAGTGATCTTGTTGTTCTACAACTTCAAGAAGACATGCAGATAACTACACAAGAAAATGCAAACATGCACAAGAATTGGCATGATAAAGATGATGCATGCAAAAGGCTGGCTATTGAATTGTATCAACTAAAGGAACAGATGAAAGTTCTCGAAGAAAGAAATGAGACACTTAGAAGATACAATGTGAGCTCAGAAAAACTTGATGAGCAACTGAGGGCTCAAAGAAAGCACAAGGATCCCACAAGACTTGGGTACACCGGTCAAAGCATCAATGAAATCAGTGAGTCCTTTGGAGACAAGCAAGGGAAGAAGGAAAAGAAGAAACTGGTAGAAAAAAAGGGTAAAAAGTCCTTCAAAACCTCTTCCAAACATTGTTGTAAATCGGGTCATGAAACAAATGACGGTAGAAATGCACCGGTGAAAACATTCACTTCTAACAGTTACTGGAGCAATTGTTATAAGTATGGCCAGAGGACTTTTGAGTGCAGATCACGTCCCAACAGTGTGTCCAGTGGAAGCAGGGGAAGCTTCAAATGTTACTACTATGCTTGCAACAAATTTGGACACAAGGAAGATGAATGCAGGTCTAAAACCATGGCATTCAAGTCCCCACTAAGACCGGTATTCCATAAAAGGAACACAAACCGGAGCACAACCAACTATGCTAGTTGTGGAACATTTGACCATAGCAACTCTCGATGTCACTCATCCATGGATAGGGAAAGAAGAAGCAAACCATGGAGAGGAACTGGGATGACTTGCTACAACTGTAACAAGATTGGGCACCTGGCCATGGTATGCAGAAACCAGCCAATGAACAAAAGACAAGGAAAGGCCAAACCGGTAAAGAAAAACCTGTCTCCCAACCAAAAAGGAAACAAAAAAAAAGACTGAAAAATAAGTCAAAAAGATTTGGTTCAAAAAAGAATCAAAGAGCTCCGCTGAGGAGAAAATAGAGGAAAGGTCATCATTTGTTGATGGTGATGTCTCTTCAGCAAACTGAGCCTAAGGGCTTAAAGGGAACAGGTAATCTGTCAACTGTTCCTGGTATGACTGGTGAGATGTGACCTCACTCAGTCAAGGAAAGTAACCGGAAAGATGTCACCGGTCTATCATGTGAACCGGACAAGTGCTGACATTTCAACTGAGGTTTGATCAACAAGTAAATACATGAAAACCGGTTGTCGAAGAAAAGATTAGGTAAGGTAATTAATGCTATAGCCGTTAACAATTGTTACCGTTTGGTAATTACCGTTAGACCCTAAGTCTATTTAAGGGAAGGAAGATTACTCTTTTTACTTTACATTGCAATTTGTGATTTTTGTTTTCTTACACTTGGGTAATCTCTTCTTGCTTTGATTTACGGTCTTTGCTAAGTGAGTTCTGTAAATCCAATCAAGAACTCTCTATGTAAACCGGTCATATTCGATGGCATCATCATCATTTGTTGTCAACCTAGTTAAAGGAAATCAATTCGACAGACCAATTTACGACATCATGCTAGTACAGAACCGAGAGAACAATATGATAGGAGCGCTATCATCGATGCCTGATGAAATTCTGCTGACTGAAGACATTACGACATTCATCCACGCCAAGTAGGAAGAATTGGGTGAAACCTACATCTAAAGCGAGTATCTCTCACTCTGCCAGGATGGAAAGCTTCAAAATAAGTATGCGAAGCTTGTGACTTCGAGATTGATCAATGGGGTTAGGTATCCAACCGTGTTTCGTCCGGATGGATAAGATTGGTTCTGAGTCGGGTGCACGAAACAGGGATGTGGCTAGAGAGGCGCAGTCACAGCGATCACTAAGGAGAATCTGTGAAGGGTTACTAGTTACAGTGACAAAGTGGAAGCTCTTACCCTTAGAACCATTGCGAATGCTATAGTCGCAAGGTTAACAAAGTCGAAGTTCGACAGTCGGTTAATGATTGTTAACGACATAAAGGACGAAGGCATTCGGTTTGCATCTACCATGATAGGGTACAAAATCTATCAGTCGAGCAACCTCCAAAGTGTACCGAGAGAAGCTATACATGTCGCACACCAGATCATGCATGATAATGCGCAATATGATATTTGTGCCATGCTAAGAGGGAAAATTTTGGAAAATTTGAAAAACCTAGGTCTTGTGAAGAAAAAGTTTCTGAAATATGGAACTCTACTAGTATGTCTATTCTTTTACTATCAGAATTACTTTCCGGTAATACGTAAAATAACCTGGCTAGCAGATAAACCGGTCATGATACAAATAGGAGATTTGGCTAACCGACTAGGTAATCAGTTTAATAAAGTTATGAACGATTACTTTGAAGCATTCTAGCTTAGAATGCATGATAAGGAAAGAATACCCTCGGATATTGTTGATTTATACAAGGATGAGGTGTGTTTTCTTGTCACCACCGATCACTGTATAATTCAAGCTGTGGAGCCCAGAACTGAGTACGCACCGGAGCTTGGTTATGAAGTCTCTACCAAGGTAGCCAAGGCTTATGCAGATGCATTGCAAGAGAGTGACCTAGATCTCTCTTCATACCAGTTTGGGACTTATGAAGAAATTCTGGAAAATCTGAAGAAGTCTTCAGTTAAAGAACCTAAAAAGGTATATGTGAAGAGGACTCCCCCACCGAAGAAGAAGAAAACGGTAACTGAAGCACCCAAGGTTCAAAGGAAAAGAGCACAACAGGTGTCCAACAAGTGTTGTCCTCAGCTTTGATATCACAAAATTGTGGCAACCCTGCGCAATCTTTTTATCAATTCGTAGGAGTATCCTCTATGTTTTGAACGTTTTCGATTAAGTGTTATAAAGACGATTCGTTATCCCTGAAAACTCTTTATAATACATGTTTCATACGTTCTTCAAGTCCTTTTCTTTGTTTTTAATCTTGTTTTTCCCTTGAGTTGATAGCCCTTTTAAATATGCTCGTTTCGAGCTAACTTAGACATCAAACGGAGTTGTATAACTCAAGTTATGATGTAAAAGGTGGGGCTTTTCAGGTTGACTGCATATTCTTTAAAAATCCTTAAAAGGTGAGGTTTTTTAAGTCAATTGGATGTGTTCGAATTAAATTTAATATATTAAATGGATTTTAAAGTTCATTTTCAAATTTCAACTCATCCCGAGTTGATTTGACTATAGTTTTTAATGTTTTCGTGAAATTAGCTTTAAAAAAATCTAATTTCGTGTTACTTTATTAAAACACTATAGTTATATATTAAATTAATTCAAAATTTAAAGACTTAAGTTCAAAGAAGTGTGGTTTTTATTCTTCATTGCATATCATCCACATGCAAAATACTTTTCAAAACCCACCTCTTAAAATTATGTCTTTTACTCATTAAATACGTTGTTTTTTGTGTAATTGCATGTATATTTTATGTATTTTGGACATATATGCAGTTGAACCTCTAAACAGCGTATTTAATCTTTAGGAGTGTCATTTTTAAACTCAATTACATATCTTTTATGTATTTTTGATATGTGCAAAGACCTTTTCAAAACAGTGTTTTTAATAAACTCCTAAGCACGTCGTTTTTAAAGGAGATTGCATGAGTTTCAACCTTATGAAATGGTCATCTAAAAGAGCATTTTCACTTCTCCGAATCAAGTGTTTTTCTCTTAGGCGTCGAATTTCTAGACCTTTGCATATGCCGAAATGTATGTAAAGACATTCATACACATCATTTTTATTCTTCCCTTTTAGGCGTCGATTTGTGGGAGAGTTGCATATGTGTTTTTAACATATAAAAAAGCGTTTTTAAACCAACGTTTTTTCTACCCTAGGCGTCGATTTTGGGAGTGGCTGCATATGTTAAAATGATGTGCAAAGATCATTTTAAAATAACATTTTTAATGCTATGCTTTGGATGTTGATTTTGGAGGGCTTTGCGTATGTGCCTTTGCATCTACAAAGCAAGTTTTGGCTGTTCTTCTCTATAGGCGTCGATTTTCATATGCATTGCATATGCTGTTTAAAATTCATTGCATATGTATTTTGGTAGAAATAGTTCGCCCTTGACTATTTCTTCATCAAGAACGTTTCATGGAAGGAGGTGATTAGTATCTTCAATCATTTTTTCAGCCCAAGAACTGATTTTGGTAAGTTATTTATTTTTTTTATGGATTTATTTTACCATTTGGGTTGGGATTTATGCCCTAGACACCGTTTTTCTTCCTCTTTGCATATACAAGAGAAATAGTCAAAATGGTTCATATTTCTTGGCATTTTATCTCTCATTCTTTCCCACTTGGCTGTATATGCATATTGACTGTCCAAAATTGAAGGAAAGAGAATAGGAATGTGATCTATATATACTCTTTCCATCCAATCTTTCCTGAATCCGAAAATCTATTGGATTTATTTCAGATTTGGCTCAAGATTTTGAGATATTTCATCTTAAGGATTGAGGTAATTTCTTCCTTAGTCTTTTTCTTGTTTTTCTTCCCAAGTTATTTAATTTACATGTAAACTTTCATTTTTGTTTTACATGTGATTAAATTCATGTTTATCCTATCTTCTATCTTCTATTCTCAAGATGCATATCCAAGAATTTCATCTTCCTTGCATATGCAGTCAGGATTAAAAACCCTGTTCTATGGTGAAGAAGCAAACAAATCTAATGCAAGTTCATACATGTGCTATCTTCCAAAATTCCACTTGCATAAGTTGCTGTCCCTACAACTGCCATATGACGTCAAACTCATAGTGGTGGTCAATTCAAGCTCCATTATAAAAATGAAAGATATCCATTCATTCTCTTGCCTTCCCATCTTTCATAATTTCCATTATCTCCATATGCAGTTACCCACAAGAAATTCATTCTTGAGTTTTCTTTGAGCTGAAACCATTCATTTCCCAAAGAAAAATCAGTCATCTCCATATATCATTCATCATTTGAATTTCAGTGATGGATCCCTCTCAAGAAGATGTTCTTACTTTGTGGAGTTTTTATGTCACAGCTGCTCAGTCTCATAAAGCTGTTATGTCTGAAGGGATCACACTTGCCAAAGAAAACAAGAAGAAGAAGATGAAATACCAGTATGATGTATCATAATTCTGTCCCGCCTTCACAAGTTGTTCTTTATTGTGAAGAAGTCAGAGACACTGATATTTCACACATGAACTTTGAAGAATTTCTTCAGAGGGTTGAAGTTGCGGTTACAGAAGATATGTTTTCCCATTAAACAGAGTAGCATTCATCTTGTTTCCACTTTTCCATTGGCTGCCCTTGAGCCAGAGTTTGTGCTTGCATGTGCAAAGAACTTTGATCATACATCCAGAACCATCAGAGATCAAGATGGTAAGACTATTATTAGTCTTGATCTAGAGACTGTTGACAGAATCTTCCAGCTGCCACTGAGTCCTGTTACTATTAATATCACCAAATAGAAAGCTCTTGACAAGTGGAACGAACATACTCCTTCATCCACAAAATTTATTAATGATAATTGGCTGCTCAATAAAAGGCCAAATATTGCAAGATGGCCAAAAGGAATCCGTCGCACTGAGTTCAAGGAGGAGATTAGTGACCTCATCACCTTATTCAGTCGCCTTGCAGGGTTAAAGACATCAAACATCTTTGAGCCCTGGATGTACAAATACATTTCTCTCATTGTCCAATCTAAGAAGAAGATTTTCTGGGGAGAAATGATCAATGATATGTTGTGTGAGCAGCTTTCTGAAGTTGTCAACACTTGTACTTTCATATGAATTCATACCTTGTGTACATCGCTGCCTCGCTTGTTTCTTTCTCTGGTTTATGTACTAAAGGGGATAGATCATTGGTTCCTGTGTGGGATTATTTCCCTCAGCTTTTGTTGAAGGCTAGTCGCTCTCATTATCACAGGGTGCAAGATGCCTTCTATGGGCATTTCATGTGCTTATTTGATAAAAGTCTCCCTAACAAGCATGTGTCAGATGAGGTGCGGGTTAAGGTAAATGAGTAAGGCTGTCTGTTTCTTCAGTTCCCTAACTACACTTACATGTGGGTGGGCTACTTCAAAGGTGAACCATATACACTCCCAAGACATCCTACAGATAAGATCATACTCATGGAGTTGGCCAGGCAACTCATGGTTGTCCAAGTGCATCAGAATACATTACACAGGCCGGGTGTGGGGATTTCCTCTCGAAACCCACTAAAGATTGGAGGATACTCCATAGATACAGTTCCAAAGGCTAAAAACATGGAGTATGAGCTTCAGAGGATCACTTTGAAGAAATTCATGGCTCGGAGTCATTTCGACTGGCGAGGGCTTAATGACAAGATGAAAAGGCAATTTGTGCATGTATACAGGTTAGAGGACATATGGATTGATCTTCGCATTGAGGCAGATATACGGAGGATGGATTACTGCTGCCTTTCTATCAAACAGATTATTGACTTCAATTTTGCAGACATTCCTCCGAGGGTTGAAGATGATGGTCACATTCTTGATCTCGATTATACTCGCAATCATGTTGAGAATTTGCCTGTTTTGTCTCCTTCCTGATCAGAAAAAGAGAGTGTTTCTGTTTCGGCTCGTTTTCAGTCCGTTCTTGCAAATACCAACATTTGGTTAAAAAGAAGAGGACTGAAAAGCATCAAAATAAGATCAGGAAAAGACTTTGATCATGGTGGCCCGGTTAGTAAGAGATCGGAAATTAAAGGAAGATCTAAGGTGGCGCATCCTATTATTCCTCTCATGTCTACTCTTCCTAAGCTTACCATCAAGGGAGGCAAGGACACTGGGAGAGTTCTTGAGGTCAAGAGCACAGAACCTGAAAAGATTCAAGTGGTATCCAGTGATGATGAGATTCCTGATTCACCTAAGGTATCTTCACCCGATCTACCTCCTCCTGTGGACATTTCAATTACCACAATGCTTCTTGATCCTGCACCTGCGTCAGACGAGTCTCCTGATTCACTTGTGGGTACAACTGCAGATGCTTTTTCTACAGAGTAAATTCCTCCTATGGATTCAGTCTTGGTGACACCTGCCTTGCCTATCTCGTCAACTGCTCCTATTGTCATACCTGAGGACTCTTATCACAGTTTTGAGAGTGTGTTTGATGCATACTCCATGACTATACCTTCTATGGCCATTTCTTCCATCACGACACTTGATACTACTTCAGTACAGTTGGAGCAGTTCATGTCTGAGGTTACTCACAGCAACCCCACTCCTATGGTGATCTTAACAGAGGCTCCTCCTCTTGTGACTAGAGTTGCACAAGCGGATCCAGTTACCACTTTGGCCATTACATCTACAACAACGACATCTTCATTTTCTTTACCTTCTTGGTTAAGTGCTATAACTCAAAAGAGAAAGAAGGATTCCATTGGAGGGCTTTGATTTCAAACAAGTTTCCAAGCCAAAAGCTCCAAAGAACAAGAAGGCTAAAATGGTGTCAAGGATCGTGGTAGAAGACAAAGCCAAGTATGTTGAAATTGCCGAGCATTTGGTTGATAAGTCTACAGAAGATGGGCAGCCCTCTGATTATAAAATCACAAGGGTGAAACTTGGTAAGCAGACATGTTTTAGTTGCCAACAAGATGCTCAAGATGTTGTTACACAACTCACACGAAGGAATGACAAGCTATGGGAGAAGAAAAACAAGATGGAAGAAAATACACGCCTTCTTGAAGTTATAGACATGATGAATAATTCTCAGAATGCTGCTCCTATTTCAGTATCATGCCCTGAAGGTTATGAGAATTGTCGCAAAAAGGCAAAGGCAGTTGATGAGTGGTGTGCACAAATGGAAACGCAAGGCATGCAGGTGATTGGGGACTCATATCAGGTCTTGAGGCATATACGCATGACTGTTAATGAAATAAGGGAACTTATTTCATCTTTCCATCAACAGTCGAAAGTTCTGAATGAGGATCTGAATGTGTGGACTATGCAGGACTTCAATCTCAAGAGGTTGATGCAGGAGCATCCTGGGTGTAAGAGCAATCTTGCATCACCCAAAATTATTCCTGTTTTTGTATTCAATAAGGGCTATCTTGTGCAGAGCTGCTATTTATGGAAACTTGCTATTTTTTTAGTAAGTTGGTCATCCGATCTCGAAATGTTCTGATTTCTTTCCTGGAGGTTCATTTTGGTCATATCAGCCTGTCAGTAAAGTTTCATTGACAGATCAAGTCTAGCTTTGTAAATATTGAAGATTTTCGGTATTGGCAAATGGGTACAAAAACTTTGAACTCAGTTTTGAAGGCTATAGAGGCCCCAGATGAGGTCAAAAATTTGGGTGACAAACGTTTGAGCAAGCCAAGGTTGTAGAGCGCTTCGTGGCCTTTCCGGAATGGGGTTATAATTGTCAATCGGGTCAACTGGCGATGACTTATGGTCTTTGAAAGTTGGGTCACCAGAAATAGCAGAAAATGATTTTCCTTCAAAAAATTTGTTTGGGTTTCAAAAGTTGTTTTGAGCCGACTTTGATGTAATAAATTGAAAAATAAAATAATTCTAAGTTTGGTCGGCCTTGTGGGCTAAAATTCTGGAACCTTCCCAGGCGGTGGAAAATTGCCTATATAAGGAAGGCTGTAGTGTTGTCTTAGGTAGTTTGGGGCAGTTCTGGGTAGTAGATCTGGCTATTGATTCAAGGTTTTGTCCTACAGAATATTGTAAGGGAATGCCCATGTGGCTTTGCATATTGTAATTCTGAAATTTTGTAATTCCACATTTGTGGAGATAATAAGAAGCCCATTTTCTGTTCTTGCATATTGTTGTTGTTTCTCTGTTTATGTTATGTGTTTGTGGTATTAAGGGGAGCACCCTTCATCAAGTGGTATCAGAGCAGGAGTTCCTGAGTGTGTAAACAGATCACCGACTGTGAGGCAGTTTGCATCAGGACCGTGGTTAGGGTTTCAGCGCGTATCACGAAAATGCCTCCACGAAGCGAACCTAGAAGAAGAGCTGGTGTTATAACACCTGAGGTTAGAGCGCTCCAGAGACAAGTGCGAGCATTGCAAGAAGAGATTCGCAGAGGAATGAATCTTAATGTCAGAGACGAAAGCAAGGATGAAGCCGAAGAAGAAGATCAAGAAGGAGAAGTCGAAGTTGTCAACCAGGAGGAAGAAAGACTTTTTCGAGCCATTTCCAAGATTGGAAAAAGACCTAAGATTGAGGTTCCTGCATTTTTAGGAAATCTTAACCCAGATGAGTTGATCGACTGGATCAATGAATGTGAAGAGTATTTTGAGTATAAAGATATTGAGGATCCTGATAGGGTCAAATTCGCGAAGGCCAGACTGAAAGGTCATGCGAAGATCTGGTAGCAAGAGATTCAATTGGAGCGAAATAGAAGAGGCAAAGATAAAATCACAAGATGGGATCGAGTGGTGGATAAATTGAAGAGACAGTTCATCCCTATTGATTATGAGCTTGACCTACTGAAGAAAATGCAAAGTTTGAAGCAAGCGGGACGATCTGTTCAGGAGTATACAGAGGAGCTCTATCGAATCCTCATCAGAACATGGTATGCAGAAGCTAATAAGGAGAAAGTTGCCCGTTACCTTAATGGGTTGAGGCCAAGCATTCAAGAGGAGCTGAATCTAGTTCAAATGAACAGTATTGAAGAGGCATACCAGTTTGCCCTAAAAGTAGAGGAAAAGTTGAACAAGAAGTTCGAGAGCAGACAAAATGGAAGAGGTCGCGGTGGACAATCTGGTGGATGGTCATATGGAGGCCAAAATGAAGATCCGAAAAAGAAGGATGAGGCCAGTAGCAGTCAAAATCAGAGAGGAAACAACTCCAATCGTTTCCAAGATCAGAATAATAGAGATCAGAGAGGAAGAGGAAGAGGACAAGGTTTAAGAAGAGGAGGCTTCCGTGGAACATGTTTTCACTGTGGAGAAGAAGGTCATAGGGCATTTGAATGTCCTCAACACCAAGGAAGGACGGATAGGACGAATGAAGGCCAGGCCAGAGTGGCACATGTTGATGAAGATGCCAGATCCTCAAATTATGAAGATGCTGAAAGAGGAGAAACGTTGATTAACAGAAGAGTCCTACTGAGCCGTGAGAATGAACCTGAACAAAGGAGGAGCCTGTTTCGCACTAGATGCAAGTGTGAGGATAAATGCTGTGATGTGATTATTGATAGTTGAAGCAATGACAATTTGGTGTCAGAAGAGATGGTGACAAAGTTGAAGCTCAAGAGACAAAAACACCCACATCCGTATCGGATTGCTTGGGTGCAGGATGACCACAAGGTCATGGTCAGTGAACAGTGCCTAGTAAAGTTCAAGATTGGTGCGTACCATGATGAGGTACTATGTGATATCATATCTATGGATGCATGTCACATGTTGTTGGGTAGGCCGTGGCAGTTTGACAGATGTGTTGTGCACGATGGTCGTGCGAATACCTATTCCCTGACAAAGGATGGAGTGCGACATAAGCTAAAGCCATTGAAGGAGACCGAAGAAAAGGTATGTGGTAATGCAAGAATAACTTTTGTTGATGGAAGAAAATTCCTAGAAGGTATGAGGCATGAGCATGTGTGTTTCGCTTTAATTCCAAAAGTTGGTAAAGAGGAAATAGAGAATGTACGTGTAGAGGTTGCAGATTTGTTGAATGAGTTTCAAGATATTGTATCTGATAATGTACTTAATGGATTACCACCGGTAAGGAAGATCAGTCATCAGATGGATTTGATTCCAGGAGCCAGTTTGCCAAACAAGGAAGCACACAGAATGACACCAGCAGAAAGTGAAGTGTTGAACAGACAAGTAAATGAGTTATTGCAGAAGGGGTTGATTCGAGAAAGTCTGAGTCCCTGTGCTGTACCAGCAATATTAGCACCAAAGAAGAATGGAGAATGGAGGATGTGTACAGATTCTAGAGCAATAAACAAGATCACAATCAAGTATCGGTTTCTATTGCCACGAATGGATGATATTATGGACTGTTTGAGTGGGGTTGTGTATTTCTCAAAGATAGATCTGAAGAGTGGATATCACCAGATTCGGATCAGAGAAGGAGATGAATGGAAGACTGACTTCAAGACAAAGGAAGGACTGTATGAGTGGTTAGTCATGCCTTTTGGGCTAACCAATGCACCAAGCACTTTCATGCGGCTCATGAACGAGGTTCTAAAAGAATTTGTGGTTAAGTTTGTCATTGTTTACCTAGATGATATTTTGATCTTTAGCAAGACATTGGAGGAACATATGATGCATATTCATATGGTGTTTGAGAAGCTGAGAGATGAGAAATTGTTGATTAATTTGAAGAAGTGCAGTTTTGTGAAAAAAGAATTAGTGTATTTGGGATTTGTAGTTTCCGCAGAAGGTCTGAAAATTGATTCAGAGAAAGTACAGGCTATCCTTGAATGGCCTACTCCTAGGAGTGCTACTGAGGTAAGATCTTTTCATGGTTTGGCTAGTTTTTACAGAAAGTTTATCAAAAATTTTAGCAATCTTTGTGGACCCTTGATTGAAACAATGAGAGTGGACAGAAAAGAGTTCAAGTGGACTAATGGGGCAGATAAGAGTTTTAAACTGTTGAAACAGAAAGTTACAGAACAACATATTTTAGCACTTCCAGATTTTAATAAGGTGTTTGAGGTAGACTGTGATGCTAGTGGTACTGCAATAGGAGCTGTTATGAGCCAAGAAGGTAAACCTATTGCTTATTTCAGTGAGAAGTTAAATGATGCTAAGAGAAAATATTCTGTTTATGATCAGGAATTTTATGCTATAATTTAGGCATTGAAGAAGTGGAGACACTATCTGCTTCCTAAGAAGTTTGTTTTGTATACTGATCATCAAGCTTTGCAATATTTGAATAGTCAAGGAAAGTTGAATCAAAGGCATTCGAAATGGGTTGAGTTTTTGCAGAGTTATACATTTGTTTTGAAACACAGAAGTGGAAAGTCTAACAGGGTTGCAAACGCGCTTAGCAGAAGGCAACTATTGCTGACAGAGATGCAGATTGAGGTGGTTGGGTTCAAGGAACTCAAGAATTTGTATCGAGAGGATCCTGATTTTGGTGAAGCTTGGAAAGCTTGTATAGAACCTGTTACTCTAGATAGGACAAAGTGGCTGAATTTCATCATTCAAGATGATATGCTATTTAGAGGGAGTCAGTTGTGCATTCCAAGAAGTTCTATGAGGGAGAATCTCATCAAGGAGAAGCATAGCAGAGGATTGGCTGAACATTTTAGTCATGATAAAACCCTTGCTTTGGTTAGTGAGAATTATTATTGGCCACAATTGCAGCAAGATGTCAAAAAGTTTGTACAAAGTTGCAGAGTATGTCAAATGGCGAAAGGAGTGAAGTAGAATACTGGGTTGTATCAGCCATCACCTGTACCAGAGAAGTCTTGGGAGGATATCAGATAGGACTTTGTTCTTGGTTTACCAAGGACATAGCAGGGACATGATTCAATTTTTGTGGTAGTTGACAGATTTTGAAAGATGGCATATTTTATTCCCTGCAAGAAGACTAATGATGTTGTTCATGTAGCAGAATTGTTTGTTCAAATAAGTAGTGAGACTACATGGTTTTCCAAAAAGTATAGTTTCAGATAGGGACACTAAGTTCGTTGGATATTTTTGGCGTACATTGTGGAAGAAGTTGAAAACAGATTTGAAGTTCAGTTCATCACATCATCCACAGACTGATGGACAGACAGAGGTCGTGAATAGGAGTTTGAAAAATTTGCTGAGATGTTTGGTTGGAGATAAGCCAATAGGATGGGATTTGATTTTACCACAGGCAGAATTTGCATACAATAATTCTGTCAACGAGAGCACTGGTAAATCACCATTTCAGATTGTATATGTGAGTAGTCCCAAAAATGCATCTGAGTTGAGAAAGATAGATAAAGGAGAAATAATTAGTGCTGAAGCTGAGGATTTTGCAGAACATTTGAAGAACATCCATGAGGAGGTGAGGAAGCATATTACCAAGATGAATGTGCAGTATAAGGCTAAGGTGGATGAGAAAAGGAAGCATAAGGAGTTTCATATTGGAGATGAAGTCATGGTCCATTTGCGGAAGGAGCGATTTCCGGTAGGTACATATAACAAGTTGAAAATTAAGAAGTTTGGGCCATGTAAGATACTGAAGAAGCATGATTCAGGAAATGCATATGAGGTCGAGTTGCCTACAGGGTACAGAAACTTTGAACTCAGTTTTGAAGGCTTTAGAGGCCCCGGATGAGGTCGAAAATTTGGGTGACAGGCGTTTGCGCGAGTTAAGGCTATAGAGCGCTTCGTGGCCTTTTCGGAATGGGGTTATAATAGTCAATAGGGTCAACTGGCGATGACTTATGGTCTTCGGAAGTTGGGTCACCTGAAATAGCAGAAAATGATTTTCCTTCAAAAAATTTGTTTGGGTTTCAAAAGTTGTTTTGAGCCGACTTTGATGTAATAAATTGAAAAATAAAATAATTCTAAGTTTGGTCGGCCTTGTGGGCTAAAATTTTGGAACCTTCCCAGGTGGTGGAAAATTGCCTATATAAGGAAGGCTGTAGTGTTGTCTTAGGCAGTTCAGGGCAATTCTGGGTAGTAGATCTGGCTATTGATTCGAGGCTTTGTCCTGCAAAATATTGTAAGGGAATGCCCATGTGGCTTTGCATATTGTAATTCTGAAATTTTGTAATTCCACATTTGTGGAGATAATAAGAAGCCCATCTTCTATTCTTGCATATTGTTGTTGTTTCTCCGTTTCTGTTATGTGTTTGTGGTATTAAGGGGAGCACCCTTCATCAGAGGTTGTGCCAGCTTGAAATCATCTCTTCTGTGGACACATAACTCGAGTCTCTTGATTTAATGATCAATAAGGAGAGAGTCTTGGGTAAATTGGTCACAGATTTGCAATCAGCTTTGGACTCATGGAATGAACAAGAATGTCACATGACAAAAGAGTTCAACAAATTATCTTGTGAAGTTTCCTCAGAAGATGATGAGCTGATTGAAGAAAGTATTGTGATGGCAAGGTTCTCGAAAATGATTCACCTTCACCTAGATGCAGATGTTTTTAGTCCCACTATTCTTGATTGGTTCATGTAATGTAAAATGTCCTTGAATCATCTTCAAAGTCAAGTAACCAGCTATACCAAATCTCATGTTCTACGCAAGGTTTCTGCGATTGCTCAACATACAGGTGCGCTTGATCCAACCATAATACATGAGTCTCTTCGCAAGTGTGAGGCTTATGTGAATACCCTTTGATGCTATTATCTAAGTGTCTAGGACACTTCTTCTTTGTTTTATAGTATATTTGACAGGTTACATGTAATGCATGTGATGATTGTAATTACAGGAAAACATATTCCTATATATCAAAGTTATGTAATCGTGTTGCAAGTGCTTTAAGCCTTGTAACATTGAATAAGTCAAAATAGTTAATAGATCATTGAATAAGTCAAAGTGGTTAAGGGTTTCCCCTTTTCTCTCCACTTTTCTCTCTTTTGTTTTTCTATATAAAGGAGAGAGCTCATTGTAAATAGTTTCATCTTTTGTTTAAGCAAGCAAAGCTATACTTGAGAGCTTGTGTGGTGAAAAATTTGTGTTTCATTGTACGAATTATGAAAAGTGAATAAAAGTAACAAGATTTTCCAAACTGTGTTGCAAATCTTGGGATTGAATGGTGTATTCTTACGTTGCATTGTTCAATCGTTCTTGAATTCATTTTATAAGCTAAACTTGTGTAAATCATTGGAGGTTTCAATTCACCTTTTGGGAGACTTTGAGCTACATGAGGAGGATTGCTATAGTAATAGTGGCTGTGAATACTGAGAGTTGAAGACTTTGAGCTTCAAGTTTGAGTATTTTTCTTTTAATTTCAGAATCATTAGTGAGAGACTTTGAGCTTCACTATTGATTCTCGTTATCTCAAAACAGGATTAATTGCACGAGACTTTGGGCCCTTGTTTTAATTCACTAAATATATTTATAACTGCTGCCTTAGGAGTTGTTCTTATGTCAATTGCTAAGCCACCGGTATAATCGTAGCAGTAGATAATATTTGTAGAGTTAATGTTGTCTTTGCTTGTGGGTCTTTTCTTGAAGAAAAAGGAAAAGATTAGAAGTTTCACCCTTATTCAATTTCAGTCTAATCCTACTGAAGCCATCTACGGTAAGAAGGGAGCCTCCCCTATTGCTGAGAGGAGAGATTTATCTCATTATACCGTTGTCTAAAGTTACAATTTTGTAAGGTGTAGTCTTAGTAGCTTACAAAATTTTTAGCCAACAACAAGCACGGGGAAGAACAGGAAGAAATAGAGACCGAAGATACAACTACTTTTCACCGAAAGAGGAAATCTGCGAAACCAGTGAAAGAGGATGCACCGAGAGGAAGAAAACCAACTATTGAAAAATTTCTTAAGGAATTAAGGAACAAGGTGGATTGGGGACAGTTGGAAGGAGGTATGGTCTAAGCAACGAACAGGACAAAAAAAAAATAGAATCTATAGTTCACTGTCTCTACAAGTTTAATTACACTCCCACTGAACTTCATAAAATTATACAGGATGATTTATTGGAAATAATTGAAGGAAGATGGAAGTCTTTAATTAACGAGGAGAAAGAGCTAAGGATAAAAGCTCTACTAGAAGTCCGAAATCATCTAATTCTGGACGAAGCAACCCAACAAGCGGACTTGCACAATCAAAGTTTCACGATAAGAAAAAGGATAAGTCAGGTGCTTATTGGAGATATGGACAAGGTACATGAAGGAGTTGCTACTTGGACAAGTCTTCTTCAACAACAACGCCAGGCAGAAACTGAATGCTAGAAAACCATAGAGCCAACAGTGATAGATACTAAATCTGAAGCTAAGAAAAGCAAAGTTAGTGAAACGGTGGTTGACATAAGCAAGATGTCAACTCGACAACTCAAAGAGCTCACTAAGAGGAAACAAGATATGGTCCTCACTAGTGTATGAAACATCTTGTGCAACTTTGTACCAGATACAGATATTGATGAGGGCAAACCGGTCATAGATCAATTGGAGTTACTAGCACAAGCTATTGAAGAAGATATCACCGACCCGGAGACACTAGCAATTGATTATTATGAGAAGAAGCGAATTGAAATTCTTCACAAACAGGTTGAAGAATTAAAGGTCACTATATCTACAAGAACCGGGGAGCTGATGCAGTTGGTACAAGAAGTGGGAAGACTAATCACAAGTACTTCAAATTTTGAAGACTTTGTTCAAGATATTACGGAGAAAACTTCCAAGACTTCAGAAGAGATTAAAGTTCTTTCATCCAAGTTTGATGCAAAGAACTCCTCTGCAACAGAATACAACAGAGAAATGACCAATCTTGCTCTCATTATCAAAAAAGCTTCAGAAGAGAAGACAGAGAATTCAAGATCTCATTGGATTCCAATTATTTCTTGCCCCTACATTTGATCTAATGCAGACGATTGCAACAAAGGCAGAAAACCTAATCAAGGAACCAGCCTACAAAACAGTTGAAGACATGGAGAACATAATTGTCTCTCTGCAAGCAGCGAGAAAGAATTTGGAACATGTAACAGGCATATGGAAGCCATTCCGTGATTCAACAAAGAAAATATATAAGGATATTTTCAACAAGTTACTGTTATGAAAGGCCACAATCCCAGACAAAACAACCCTTTGACCTATGGAGGCAAAAAGGGGAAGAAGATTAGATTAGATGGTGAATTGGAAAGAAGAAGATCAACAGAGAGAAGATAAGCAGAGATCAGAGAACACCTATAGGGGAAGTCTACAGGACAAGTGATATGATGATACAGTAGTATCAGTAGATGTTTTTCCACCAATGCCAAAGGGGAAGATTGTTGACATATTTAGATTGTCATTGGTAAAGTAAAAGGCAAACAACACCAGTAGACTAATCATGCACTGGTACTCTTTAGTATGCACCGGTAGACCAAACAAAGTGTTTTCAAACCGGCCTTATGAGACATACAGGGAAGGTATGACCAACCGGGTACAAGTTTATTACCGATTGAGTGCATGATAATCCGAATCGGATTATGCGGAGTGGTCTCAGTTAAAACCGGATTATACGGACCATTCACAGTTGAAACTGTAGTTAACTTTTTAACTGGAGTTAGCTTTATTTCATTTACAGGTGTTTCAAGGTAAACTCAAGATCATTTTGCAAGCTTTTTTGCATGCATGATTTATGGGTGAGTTTACAGTTTGGCGGAACCATGAGAAGTATTTTAATAAGATTTATCTCTTATAAATACAGGTCAAATAATACACAAGAAGTGTTGTTGAATGTTGAGAATGTACAGAGCAGGAGAAAGAGAATCTTCTGAGAGGTGAAAGGCAAAGAAAGGTTCAACAACCAAGCAAAGGAAAGGGTAACAGGTATGATCTAATCAGACAGAAAGTGTCATAATAGATCATTGCTTTAGATTGTAAAGCATATTGAAATCCCTTAATTAGGGTGAACCCTAATAGGTTCTTTGTATAAATCCCTTTACCAGGTAACATCTTTATTGGTGTTTTAAAGTCCTATTATCAGGCAACTCCTAACAGGGTCAAGATCCTAACAAGTCTTCTACCAAATCCCTTTACCAGGTAGCACTTTTACCAGTGCTTTGTAAGCCTTTAACAAGGCACCTTTATTACTGCAGTAGTAAAGTTATGGGTTCTATCCCACCGTGGTTTTCTCCATCTAACCAAGAGTTTCCACGTATATATGTTGTGTTGACCTGTGTATTTCTATTTCTGTTTATGAGTGTTGATTATATTCTTTTAATTCTGCAAAAATAAATTTATAAGGATAAATTGGTATAGAAATTGTATTTACTGATTCACCCCCCCTCTCAGTAACCGGTTAGGATTAACAGGCCTAGACAGGGTGATTTAAAACAAGCAACCAACAAATTGACCTTCACTCACTTTGATGGAAGTGGGAAGATGACAGATAGAGCTTGGGTTGACAAGCTGGACACATACTTATCTTTGCGTCCTATGTCTGAGTAAGACGCTCTACGGTTTGTTGTGTTGCATTTGGATGGAATAGCCCATGATTGGTAGTACCATGGTTTGGTTACTCTACACCATGACCAGATAATTTCATATCAGGAGTTTGTGGATAGGTTGGTGGAGAGAATTGATCAAAAGGATCCAGAAACTTACTTTCGGGATCTTTCTTAGCTGAGACAGACAACTAGTCTAGTGTCCTTTATCAGTGAGTTTCTGTGACTTTGTCATGGTTCCTAATGTGACAGAGAAGCACCTAGTGATGTTGTTTATAGAGGGGTTACAAGAGCCACTCCAAGGATGGCTTAAGGCATTTGATACACCTTTCTTGCAGAGGGGGCATCAAGAAAGCCAAGAGCATGGAGCTTTCAGCTCCTAAGAGGCAATCACTGCCTAAACCATTACTACTCCTGCAGATGAGATACACCCACTAGTTGTACTCCCACCAGTTGATGACATAAGGAAATCATCAGTTAAGCATGATGAGGCTACTCGTGAGGATTTGAGGAGGCAACTTTGCTACTGGTGCAAAGACCCTGATGACAGGGAGCAGTCTTTCCCTATGAGGCCTAAGGGAAGGGCAAACCGTTCTATGTGGGTGTACTCTAGTGAGAGTGAGGTTGAATCTTAACATCAGCCAGCTGGTTCAGATTTGGAAGAGGCTCAGAGAGTCTCTACAGAGTTTGGTCCTGATGCCAAACTATCTCCTATAGTGTTGTCTACTACTGTACCACTTCCCGCTGCTTTCACGATGAGGGGATTAGTGGAAGGGAAACACTGCGTTTCTATGTTGGATACTGAAGCTACACACAATTTCATACATGAGAAAGTTGTTGGTCAATGTGGTCTTCAGATAGAGGAGTTTGTTGGATTTCGAGTCAGGGTGGCAGATGGCTACACCCTTACCTGTACCAGGCGCATTAGTCATCTCTCTTTATTCCTTGGTGATTACGAGATGGAGTCTGATTTTTATGTGATCAATTTGGGAGAGATGGATGTGGTATTAGGGATGCAGTGTTAAAATAAGTAGATTTTATAGATAATGAATAATAGATGCAATTTTATATTTCTATGTCTACTAGTGAATGTCTTTTCCCTTTTGCAAGTATGTTTTGATTAAGTAAAAACAGGTTTTGTTAGGACCCAAAACCTTTACAAAGTATTTAGAGTTAAACCATTAGAAGTAAAATAGCGTCTATGCCTCAGCACCCCAGATCATAAGAAGAAACCAACAAAATAATAAGTGATAAACAAAAGTCTGCAACAAAAGAAACATAACAGGACAGCCAAACAAAAGGACAGGACAGCACAAAAAGACAGCTAAATACATTTCATCAGGTCCACAGCCTGGACCACCATACTCTGCATATGTTCAGCAGAATCGTTAAGCTCTTTGAGGTCCTTGTCATCTTTGGTCTCCGTCTTCCTGGTACTACCCGAGTGCGCTTTCCCAGTCTAGTGGCTTCCTTCAGGTCCTTCGTGTCCTTATCACCTTTGGTCTGCTCCATCTTATCAACCATGATACTGACATGATCAATGTAGGCCCTTAAGGATGGCATTACTCTGGTCCCTAATCTTCCTCATAGCCTCCTCTAATTTGTCCACTCTTTTATATAGGGTATCAAGCTTTTCACCAAGGTCCCCATCAATGTTCTTAGCCTCTTTTTCTTTGAGGCTTTTTTCCAGGTTACAGACCTTGTCCACCATGGTAGCATAGTCATCCGCTTTTCCCACCACATCTTTCATTTCCTCCAGGCAAGTAGAAATAGGTTTATCACCCATGTTCATATTATTAAGAAGATTAACCTCACAACCCATAATACAGGTTTGATCTTTGACCTGGGAAACATCATCCAACAGTTTCCCCAAAGTGTAGGCAAAATCCACCAGGCAGTTTTTGTCTTTTATCACAGTGGTATCTCCGCTCTTCTCCTTGTCGTTCTCCTTTTCTGCATTATCCTTGGTCCCTAAAACATCTTTGTCGATTTTTTCCACAATTTCTTCGATGACCTGGTAAGCATATTGCAGGTTCTCCTCCTTTTGCAGGTATGTTGTACTATGATGTTCAATACAGATTCAAAAGTTATCCTTTTATAATGTAGATTATGAAAATGTCACAAAGAGAAGAATGCTGATATAGATATGACCAATTGATGATTGTGTGTGAAAGGACTTCTATTAATGCTGTATATATTTGTGTTCCACAATCACCGAGTGATCATACATATATCAAGGAGTGTAATGTCCCCCTTTCCAGCCCTACGAATTTCGGGACTAATATCTCTAAATTGCAAGATTATTTGTTATCTAAGCTCTTGCAAATACCAGCTAGTTTCCTTAAGTCAAGACTTTATATTTTGAACACATTTGTATAATGAATGTTGCATAATCTGATGAATTCTGATTTAGTCTTTTCTTCCTTTAGATTCTATCAAATTTCATATAAGTATTGAGATACAGATCTACCAAACAAGTTTGTCCTGGAATTGTTTCACGTATACATATGTAGATCTGAAGTTGTGATGTTACCTATTCTTGTTAATGGTTCTATCTCCTCATTTTTTGTGTAACTCCTGTTTGATCTAGTGGCTGAGTGTAGAATTTTTAATGCAGTGATTGAATGACAAATTGTTGGCTGTATACAAGTCTCCTGCTCTGTGTTCGATCAATAGACTATACACATATTGACTGCCGTTAATCATCTTTAGTGATATACTTATATTTATTCTGTTATGTTTCCAAAAATCTCTTCTTCAATTAATGAGTACAGATAGGTTCTATCCCGTAGCACTGTATTTGTTGACCGTATCCTATAGAATTGAGGGGTCACCTTTAGTGCTGATTGGGTTTTTCGTTCTTTCCTGACTGTCCTCTACCTGATGATTGTATCCTCTGCGCTGATGATTCCACCTTCTCTGTGCTCGCTCTTTGTCCTTCTTGATGGCTTTCGTCACCAGTAGCCTATCATTTCTTTTGCTATGTTTTCTGACTTGAGACTGATGGATGTGTGTACTTATTGGATGATCAGCTGTCGACTTCCTATGCTTTTTTTTACCAAGCTTGAACTGCAGGTGAGAAATGGGAAATATGGGTCGGGAGCGATGTTTCCTTCCTTCCAGCCTTCATCTTCTTCCCCATACTCATCTCCATTTATCCAGATTATGTATCGTATCAATCACTAAGGTTGCAACCATTGTATTAGTTGTTGTTTGGTTTTTACTGTATATTTTAATATTTGATATTTGTTATTATATATTCATTTTTGTATGGATGTTATATATGTTATATATCATATAATATAATGATGTATTATATTATAATATTAATAATAGATCTATTCATATTCAAATCATTATTATTATTTTAATAAATAACATGTTAATAATATATTATTATTATCTATTAATAATACATTATTATTATCTGTTGTTAATTACTATTATAATATATTAATAATATTATTGTTAACAACAGGTTATTCTCATATATTGTAATTAATATATTATATAATTCGTTAATAATATATTATTATTAGTAATTTTAATATTTTAGTCCTATAATCTTTTTTTATTGTTACGAAGCTTTAATCTGTTGGCAATTTGGCTAATGTGGATGCATAGATGTTGTCATTATGGCAACATATGATCTCTATTGAGAGCGCAGAATCTGGAATGCAAGTATGGCAAGTTGAAAGAAGAAATTGTCTAAGTATGGATACAGTGATCCTGACAGAGCACCCGATGAAGATTTAGTTGGCGACGTTCACTGGAGCAATATTTTTGTTTGCGCAGTTAACTGAAGCTTCTACAGAGTATGAGGATACCCCATCTCAGTGCGCATAAAGTTTGGAGCAGTACGGACGAAGTTATTCAAAGTTTACCGAAGACAGTTTTTGCAGACATAACAGTTTTGGAGACAGCATTAGCGAAAGAGTTAAGGGATTATTTTTGCTTGTCAAAATAATGACTTAACATTATGAAGGGACATCCTAGATGTTTACTCTTGGATAAAGATTTTGGAAGCCGACCATATAAAGTTATTTGCTCTAATAACTCATATATTAGGCATACTTGAAATGTAATGTAAAAATATATGTGATATATGTAAAAAGAAAGAAAAGGATAACTTGCGATAGTTGTATATTGTGATAGCAGCAAAGGCTATTGATGCGAAGTTGTAAGCAGTACCATACTACAGTCAGAAACATTTTTGTATTACCTGTTTGGGCAGTGAGCTCAGCTGGTGATCAGGTTTTGTAATCAAACTCCTAACAGAGTTAAGGCTTCTAACAAGGCCTAAAGTCCTTTAACCAGGACAAATCTACTATATATTGTAATTGACTCTTAACAGGGTCCAATATCCCTAACAGGATACTTTTGATTAGTGATCTTTGTGGGTACCATCCCCACCTGGGTTTTCCCTTGGCCAGAGCTTCCTCGAGAACATATCATGTGTTATGAGTTCTTTCTATTTACTGCTATGTTTGTTAATCAGCTTGATAATCTTTGTATGCACTAAAGTAATCTGTTATATCCATAAGTGGGCAAAAGAAAAAGTTTGTGAAATACTGATTCACCCCCCCCCCCTCTCAGTATTTCCTATTTCTAACATAATCAGGAAGGGGACATGACAGTCTGCCCTTCCCAAAATTGCTTGTCCTCAAGCAATTCAAACCTCTAGTATGAGTGGTGCCTTGCTATGTCGATATCCAATCCAATGATTCTGAATGACAATTTCAACTTGAGGTTAGAACCGTAATATATTCATAAATATAACCTTATCAACTTGGAAATATTTCATCATATTATTCAATTTAAGAACAATTCAAAAAGATAAAACTTATCTTCATTTGTTGTAGCACTTATGTTCTCCTCCATTAAGTGTTGTTTTTCTCAATGATGAATAAACCAAGAATGTCCTTGATCAAACCTTAACACTCACCAAGAATTTCTCTTGATCAAGCTTTGATGTTCACCAAGAATGGCGACGCTCACCAAGAATGCCCTCTGCCAAGCATGGCGACGCTCACCAAGAACGCCCTCTGCTAAGCATAGTGATGCTCACGAAGAACGCCCTCTGCCAAGAATGGAAATGCTCACCTAGAGCATCCTCTACCAAGCATGGCGACTGTTGGCATTGAGTGATGGTAATCGGTAAGCCTACTACCGCTGCAAGTATTGTCATTGACTGGCAAAAGAAGATAGAGTTTTGTCACCTCTATTAAAGTTTAAAGATCCAAGGAGATCTGCATGAAAGGAGGATGGTTTGGCAGATGGTGCCATCATACAAGACAGAAGTGACTGTAAGCAAATACACCAGACACTATACAAAGCATCAACAAACCGGGTATTGTATACAACAAGGAAAGGAGGATTCAACCATCAACCGAGGAATAGGCTACAACCGGTGTAGTCAAGCACAGAGAAAGAAACAACAAACCGGTGTCAACAACACAACTGAGGAAACTGCGACTGATAAGTCAAGGAAGGGACAGTGACAGGTCAAAGACTCTTACCTGCTCACAGCATGAGAATCTCAACCGATCTAGTAATGACTCTGGTATGAACCGAGGAAGTCATAGTCAACTATCTGTTCCAACCAACTCTTTGACCGGGATTTTCTGCACTAAATCCCGAAGACTTTGAGTTAAACTGGTGATCAATTTGAGGCGCATCTGGAGGCTTTAAAGCCGGAATTAGTGGCTTTAAAACAAAGCGTTATCTCTTATGAAGAAAAGTTACTTGACACGCAACTATTGCTTTCTTCATAAAGCAGATAAAGCAAGGGCATGCATCAGATATTTCCTAAGCGAACTAGTACTCCACTGAGTAATGAATCTGATAAGGATCTGTAATTAGGTCATGCATGAGGAGCGCAATTAGGGCTAGGGCTCTATATATTCTTCTAGCTGAGGAGAATAGAAGTTGCCTTCATTCTGCCGAGTAAAAGAGTGAACCTGTATGTTCAAGAAGCCAGGAGTGAAAAGAAGAAAGAAGAAGTGAGAAAGAAAAGTGTGTAGAGAAGCACAATAGTAGAGGAGAACACACCTACAACAACCGGTGATGCTTCTCAATTGAGCACAAACAGAGATCTTATTAGGCTAAGCATAGCCATCTGTAAAAGGTCAATCCCTCTATTGTTCTCTAGCAATTACAATAGTTAAATCTCAGTATTTGGGTGGACTCTAACAGGTCCCTTGTATCAAATCCCCTAACTGGGTGACATCTTGAAAGGTGTTCTAAGTCCTCTAACCAGGCAGGCACTAACCGGCCTTATTGTAACAAATCCCTTAACCGGGTCGCACTTAACAGTGTGTTGTAATCCTTTAACCGAGAAGGCTCCTAACAAGGCGTACTCCGGAAGAGTACAAAATTTGTGAGGTCTCCTCACACCATGGTTTTCACCCTAACCGGGTTTACACGTGATAAATCTGGTGTCACTGTGTGAATGTTTGCTTGCTATCATTATATGCTTAAATCTATCTTGGCTTACAGTTACGAGTATACTTCACTAGATTTAAAGAGAAAAATTTTGGAGGTGTTGATTCACCCCTCCCCTCTCAGCACCGGTTGGGACTATCAATTGGTATCAGAGCCAAATCTTGTTTTCTTTACCGCTTAACAGCACAAAGAAAAAGTCAAAATGATGAGAAAGGAAGGACCAAAGTTTTCAAAAGAAAATTTTACTCTGTGGTGCAACAGAATGAAGCTGTACATGAAGACCACCAGAGATCAATATTGGATCATGTTACCACTGATTACAGTGAACCCACTGGCACCCCGACACCCAATTAATTGAAGATCAAAATTGAGCACACGGCTGCTATGGATATGATAGCTAGCACACTACCTGATCATGTCTATGCTGAGATAGAACATATAGAATCTGCCTTCAAGATGTGGGCCAAGCTGCAAGTGGTATATGGAGGAGACCTAAATGTTCAAAGAGCCAAGGTCGAAAGCCTCAGAGGAAAGTACGATGACATGAGGATGAATGAAGGAGAAGACATCAAGCAATACAGCAACCGGATCAAAGAGGTGATCAACTCCATTAGAAGCATTGGAGGAAAGGTCAGTGAAGAGGAGGTGGTTAGCAAAATACTGAGAACTGTCAGACCTCAGTATGCCATTAAAATCTCTGCTATTCAAGAGCTCAGATCGGTGACCAAAGATCAAGTCACCCTAGACTCCCTAATCGGTAAGCTGGCTGCTTTTGAATTAAGTAATTTTAATAATAGCTTACCCATTTAAGAAGCAGCATTTAAGTCTTCTATCAATATCTCCTCCACCAAAAAGGGAAGAGAAATCGGTAACTGCTCTACCGGTAAGATTGGTAACCTTGTTGAGAATCTGCTCTCAAAGATGGAGCAAGATGAGTTTGAAGCACTCATTGCTAGCAGATTCCCTAGAGGGAAAGGAAAGTATAAAGGCAAGCTTCCTTTGGAATGCTTGTCCTGCAACAAGATAGAACATATTGTTGCCAAATGCCCAAATAATGATAATAAAGATAAGAGAGACTGGTTCAAGAGCAAAGCAAAGAACGAATGCTATCTTGCAGAGGAAGGAGTCACAGATAATGAGTCTGAAGACTCTAAGGATCCAGAAATTGCATTTGTTGCAATAAAGGAGGAGAGCCCAGTGGTAAATGAAGTAGCACTCATATCTAGATCTCATCAGCATGATGATTGGATCATTGACAACGGCTGCACTCACCACATGACCAGTGACAAGAACAAGTTTATCAACTTGGAGCTCAATGACAGCGGATCAGTTACCTTTGGAAACAATGCCCCCTATGCCATCAAAGGTAAAGGTTCTATTGCACTCTGTAACAACGCTGTCTGTGAAGATGTGTACTAGGTTGAAGGACTCAAGTACAGTTTAATGAGTGTTGCACAACTGAATAACAAAGAATTCCTGTTAGAATTCGGACAAGGTTCCTGTATAGTCAAGAATCAGTCTGGAACCCATGTTGCAACTGGTAGACAAAGCAAAGGTAATCTATTCTACCTAGACTCAATGGAAGGAGCTTGTCTTATAACTTCAGTCAAAGGAGAAACAAGCAAAATCTGTCTTGTTTCCAAAGAAGACAATAGCTGGCTATGGCACAAGAGACTCTGTCGTTTATGGCCGACATTTACTAGGAATGCCTCTATGGCCGACATTCATCAAGAATGCCCTCTATGGCCGACATTCACTAGCAATGCCCTCTATGGATGACATTCATCAAAAATGCCCTCTATGGCCATTTACTAGGAATGCCCTCTATGGTCGATATTCACTAGGAGTGTCGTCTATGGCCGACATTCATCAAGAATGCCCTCTGTGGCCGACATTCACTAGGAATACCCTCTATGGCTGATATTCACTAGGAGTGCCTTCTATGACCAACATTCATCAAGAATGCCCTCTATGGCCGACATTCACTAGGAATACCCTCTATGGCCGACATTCATCAAGAATGCCCTCTATCAAGAATATCTTAGATCTCTGGATTCCCATTAGGAATCTCGACATTCATCAGAAATGCCCTCTACCAAGAATATCTTGGGTCTTTGGTTTGACATTCATTAATAATGCCCTCTTTAATTCTGCTATGAATGTTTATAACTTTTCCATAAAATTCTCTTCACTATTTTTCTATAATGAAGCTCTTAAACCTGCTTTAAATCTGATCACATTTCTGCCATAATATGATCCATCAAGTTCTCCCTCGATGTCTTCTACAACTCTTCTCTGATCTGTAATAAATTTCTTACAAGCTTATAATGCTGGTGTATGTCTGATAAGTAATTACTATATTTACTCATTAGCTGAATGATCTGTTTTGATTGATGAGTGATTTGATTTATGAATGTATTGTCTGGTTCCTTGTTTTATCTTTTACCCTGCAGGATGGGAGGATCATGCTCTGATACCACTGTAATGTCCCCCTTTCCAGCCCTACAAATTTCGGCACTACTTTCTCTAAATCGCAAGATAATTTGTATCTAAGCTCTTGCAAATACCAGCTAGTTTCCTTAAGTCAAGACATTATATTTTGAACACATTTGTATAATGAATGTTGCATAATCTGATGAATTCTGATTTAGTCTTTTTTTCCTCTAGATTCTATCAAATTTCATATAAGTATTGAGATACAGATCTACCAAACAAGTTTGTCCTGGAATTGTTTCACATATACATATGTAGATATGAAGTTGTGATGTTCCCTATTCGTGTTAATAGTTCTATCTCCTCATTTTTTGTAACTCCTGTTTGATCTAGTGGCTCAGTGTAGAATTTTTAATGCATTGATTGAATGACAAATTGTTGGTTGTATACAAGTCTCCTGCTCTGTGTTCGATCAATAGACTATACACGTCTTGACTGCCGTCAATCATCTTTGGTGATATACTTATATTTATTCTGTAATGTTTCCAAAAATCTCTTCTTCAATTAATGAGTACGGAGAGGTTCTATCCCGTAGTACTGTATTTTCTGACCATATCTTATAGAATTGAGCGGTCACCTTTAGTGCTGACTGGGTTTGTTGTTCTTTGCTGACTGTCCTGTCCCTGATGATTGTATCTTCTGCGATGATGATTCCACTTTCTCAGTGCTCGCTCTTTGTCCTTCTTGATGGCTGTCGTCAACTGTAGCCTGTCATTTCTTTTTCTATGTTTTCTGACTGGAGACTGATGGATGTGTACTGATTGGATGATCAGCTGTCAACTTCCTATGCTTTTTTTTACCAAGCTTGAACTGCAGGTGAGAAATGGGAAATATGGGTCGGGAGCGATGTTTCCATCCTTCCAGCCTTCATCTTCTTCCCCATACTCATCTCCATTTATCCAGATTATGTATTGTATCAATCACTAAGGTCGCGACCATTGTATTAGTTGGCATTTGGTTTTTACTGTATATTTTAATATTTGATATTTGTTATTATATATTCATTTTTTTATGCATGTTATTATATGGTATATATCATATAATATAATGATGTATTATATTATAATATTAATAATAAATCTATTTATATTCAAATCATTATTAATATATTAATAAATAACATGTTAATAATATATTATTATTATCTATTAATAAGACATTATTAGTATTATCTGTTGTTAATTACTATTATAATATGTTAATAATATTATTGTTAACATGTTATTCTCATATATTGTAATTAATATATTATATAATTTGTTAATAATATATTATTATTAGTAATTTTAATATTTTAGTCCTATAATCATTATTTATTATTATGTAGCTTTATTCAGAAAGGCGACATGACAAGGAGCCTGTTAAAACAGTAGCATCGATTTGATTGATATAATCAAATAAGCTACCTTTGATATTATTCTATTATATATATATATATATATTCAACAGCGGTCTGTTTTATCGAGCGGATGTATTAATCAAGGTAATCGACTCATATTGTTTTAGTTACGTAGTCGATAATAATATTGTTAATGTTACGTAACTATCGGTGGATAGTTAACGTAACATATGCACATATGTTACATTAACTATCAATCGATAGTTAAGCCTAACCACTGCAGTAATCGATATATATACACGCCGCTTCATATGAGACATGTCCGTGAACAAACATGGCTCTACGTGGCCTCAACCACGTAGAGTCATGTCTCTTCGTATAGTTGCTATGAATCATATTTATTGTATTATGTGTTGAAGAGGAAAGCAATCAATCACCACGGCATCGTCTTCTCCTCTACAACACACAGCAATATAAATCAGTAAAAATATTAACAGAATATAACACAATAATAAACAGATTTTCTCTATCAAAGAGCTTGTATTCCTAACATGGTATCAGAGCCTCAATAGAAGAAAATTCGTTAAAGTTTAAAATTATATTCTGATTATCTATAAAAAGGAAGGAGAAATTAAAATGGCCAGTAGTATCAAAGTAGAAGACAGACTCGAACGTGCGTCTAACTTCTTCTCATGGAAAATTCGAATCCTTACCCTACTTCAAGAACTTGAGTTGGATTCTTATGTTGAAGAAAACAAAAGCATGCCTGAGGAAGAACTGGAAAAAGCAACTTGGAAAAGACGTAACAATAAAGCAAAGAAAATTATAATCGATGCTATTAAAGACCATATTCTCCCCTCCATAGCAAGACTTAAAACCGCCTATGAAGTTTTCAAGACTATCCACAAGACATTTGAGATTAACAATACAAGCAGATTGCTTACTCTCAAACAACAACTGCTAAATCTCAAAATGAACAAAGGGGAAACAATTACATCTTACTTTCATCGGATTTCAGAACTAAGGGATCAACTATCCACCATTGGAAATAGTGTTGATGACATGGAGCTAACACTAATAGCTCTTAGAGGATTACCCATCACATGGGAATCTTTCATTCAATGTATAACTGGACGTCCATCTCTACCCAAGTTTGATCAACTGAAGAATGATTGCACTCAAGAGGAATTTGGATTAATATCAAGAGGAATCAGGCCTACCAAAGGAAATGAGATTCAAGCTCTTCACACCCACTCAAACTTCAAAAGCAATAAAAGGAAGTTCAAACACAAGAAAGGAAACTCTAACACAAACCATGTGGGGAATCCAAATAAAACTCACAAACGAGACTTCTCGAAAATACAATATTTCAAATGTGATAAGTTTGGTCATACACATAGATACTGTCCTGAGAAGCTGAAAATACAAGCAGCATTAGCAGAAGTAAAAGGAGTAGAAATATCACTATTCTTCTTAGCGTTATCAAGTGAAGTTAACTCAAGCAAAAATACTTGGATAATTGATAGTGGAGCTTCTCGACATATAATAGGATTCAGAGATTAATTTGAAACCTTAGAAGAAGATTCCTTCGAAGAAGTTACAATTGGAGACAACTCCACCTATCCGGCAAAAGGAATCGGGACCTGCTCTATCAAGCTGAAATCAGGGACTGCTCTACTATTGAAAGATGTTCTATTTGTACCAGGTATAAAAAAGAACTTAGTCTCCATCTCTAGCTTAGTCGATCAAGGCTATCACATTCCAAGAAAATAAAGTTTTAATATGGACAAAGAACTCCAATATTAAAAATGCTATTTCCTTAGGATATACAGATGGAAGCTTATACAAAGTAGGAAATAGTATCAAATCAGCTCTAAGTCATGAAGTATCCAATACTAATGAACTCTGGCATCGAAGACTAGGTCATATCGGGTTTAGTACTCTTCCCTCCCTTAAGAATATTGCTACTGGGATCTCAAATTTAAATTCAAATCATTCAAGCACTTGTAAAGGATGTGCTCTAGGTAAAAATATAAAAAAATCCTTTCCCTCGAGTGAACATAAAACAAAAGGTACATTGGAACTCATTCACACTGACTTGTGCGGACCTCTGTCGACTCTCTCACTAGGAGGTTATTCATACTATGTGATCTTCATTGATGATTATTCCAAAAAAACATGGGATTTATTTTCTTAAACTAAAAGAATCAAATGCAGTGTTATCCAAATTCAAAGAATTCAAAGCATTAGTTGAAAACCAAACTGGGAGAAAGATAAAGATCCTAAGGTCAGATAATGGAGGTGAATATATTTCTGAAAATTTTAAAGAGTTTTGTATATCTGTTGGGATTAAAAGGGAGTATACAGTACCTTATAATCCTCAATAGAATGGAGTAGCCGAAAGGAAAAATAGAACTATCATTGAAGCTGCTAAAGCCATGATGCACAACCAAAATCTGCACACTTTGTTTTGGGCCGAAGCATCGAACACTGCTGTATATATTTAGAACAGATGCCCTCACTCTATTCTAGAAAACATCACTCTTGAGGAAGTCTTTACAGGAAAGAAACCTGATCTAAGTCATCTTAGAATCTTTGGATGTCTTGTTTACATTCATATTCCCAAAGAGAAAAGAACCAAACTAGACCCTTCCGAAAAAAGATGAATATTTGTTGGCTACAATGAAACTACAAAAGGGTACAGGGTATATATACCAGGACAAAAATCCATTGAAGTTAGTAGAGACATCAAGTTTGAAGAGGACACTGCTCTAAAGATTTCCATTTCCACTGAAGGAGGATCAAATGAGAATCAGAGGGAGAACATTACAGAATATGATGAAATTGAGAATCAGAGGGAGAATGTTCCTCTAAACAATGAGAATGAAAGAGAGAACATATCAGAAAACATTGAACCTGATTCATCTCATCTTGAAGATGTTGACATTTCTATCAACAAGAAAAGACCCTTATGGGCTAGAAAAATGTTTGAGGAAAACAATGTTGAACCTGATGAGATATCCAAAGAAAATAAAAGAACAAGGAATCAAAAATGTTATCTTGCACTAATGGCAGAACTGACTAAAATAGAACCGGCTAATGTAAAAGAAGCCCTAACATGTCAAGCATGGAAAGATGCGATGATTGAAGAATACCAATCTATTATTAAAAATGATGTTTCGGAAATAGTTCCTAGACCAAAAGGGAAAACTGTCCTTTCCTCTAGATGGTTATTCAAAATCAAATATGCTTCTGATGGCAGTATTGAAAAACACAAAGCCAGATTTGTTGCCAGGGGTTTCTCTCAAAAGGCTAGAATTGATTACGAAGAAACATTTGCACCAGTTGCTCGCTACACATCTGTAAGAACCATCACAGCCATTGCAGCATCCAAAGGATGGAAGATTCACCAAATGGATGTAAAAACAACATTTCTAAATAGAATCATAGAAGAAGTATACATAGAACAACCATAAGGATTCATCACCCATGACAATAATTATGTTTGCAAATTGAAGAAAGCACTCTACAGTCTCAAACAAGCTCCCAAGGCTTGGTATGAACGTATAGATAAGTATCTATCCAAGTTAGGGTACTCCAAGAATGAAGCCGATCCAAATATATACTTCAAAATGTCCAAAGGAGAAATGGTAATTATAGTTCTATATGTTGATGATCTCCTAATTACTAGAGAAGATCATCTTATTGCAAAATGCAAACAAGAACTCGCAAATGAATTTGATATGAAAGATCTAGGATTATAGCATTCCTTCTTAGGATTAGAAGTAGTACAGAAAGAAGACTAAATTTTTCTAAATCAAAGGAAATACACCTTGGATATATTAACCAGATTTGGCATGAAGGAATGTAAACCCTTAACCACTCCTATGGAAACAAATCTTCATAAGCTCAAAGAAGATGCTATAGATTCAGAGCCTACAGACTCTTCCTACTATAGACAACTAATTGGATCTCTTATGTTCTTGGTAAACACTCGTCCAGATATCTGCTATGCCACGAATGTATTAAGCCATTTCATGTCCGAACCTAAGAAGATTCATTTATTTGCTGCTAAACATATTCTGAGGTACTTATGCGGTACAACTGAATTGGGTCTGAAGTATGAAAAAGTTGAGATACAACTCCAAGGATTCACCGACTCCGATTGGGCCGAAGACTCTATTGATCGGAAAAGTACTACAAGATGCTGCTTTAGTCTCGGATCTGCAATGATTTCATTGTTCAGTAGAAATCAGTTAGCAGTTGCTCAGAGTTCCACCGAAGCAGAGTACATGGTTGCATCTATGGGTGCTCGTGAAGCAGTATGGTTAAGGAAGCTTCTATTTGGATTGTTTGGTAAGCCACTACAACCTACAATAGTTTACTGTGACAATCAAAGTTGCATTAAACTTTCTGTAAACCCAGTTTTTCATAACCGCTCCAAACACATAGAGATTCCTTATCACTATATAAGAGACAGGGTAGACAGAGATATTATCAAGCTCGTCTACGTAAGTACTGAAGAACAGAATGCTGATATCCTTACCAAGCCTCTTGCGAAGTTGAAAATCGAGTACTTCAGACAGAAACTTGGTATGATTAAGTTGTGATTAAATTGCTAAGATTCTATCTCGTTATGTAATTTATATATTCATGAATAAAATTGAAATTTAATATTGCAATATTTTGTGTATTGAAAGATGACGATCTTTCTTGTGTGCAAAAATCACTATTGTAAGGTGATGATCTTCAATTGCTTGATTTTGGTTATCCTCTAACCTAGTTCCGAATTCAGTCGGGGGTTATGATAACAAAAGGTTCAAGTTTTGATTCGGATTGCGCCAAATATCTTGATACCTATATGCTATAGTTATCCTCTAATCTAGTTCCGAATTTAGTCGGGGGTTATGATAACAAGAGGTTCAAGTTTTGAATCGGATTGTGCCAAATATCTTGATACCTACATTTATCACTAAATCCAGTTCCGAATAAGTCGGGGATTGTGATAAATTTTAACAAGTTGAACTTGTGTTCTGGATTATGTCGGAAATCCTGATTGATTATATGAGTAAAATACTAATCCGAGTTAAAATCGAGGATTCAATAAAAACTCATAACTTTGCTTATCAATCCACTCTCGCTAAGAGGGAGTGTTAAAACAGTAGCATCGATTTGATTGATATAATCAAATAAGCTACCTTTGATATTATTCTATTATATATATATATATATATATTATTAATTCAACAACGGTTTGTTTTATCGAGCGGATGTATTAATCAAGGTAATCAACTCATATTGTTATAAGCATGAGATTTCCACAATCCATTAGTAATGAGATGATATTTCTGGATTCGATTGTGTGTGTATTTTTAGCATCAACGTTTCGGATCACACTCTGTGATCCATCATCAGGATAGAGAAAGTGCCAAGAAGAATAGTAAAAATGCAGACTTAGCTCCTCACAAGAGAAATATGAAGGGAAAGGGGGGTGAGAAGACCACTTAGGTCTTCTCACCCCCCTTTCCCTTCATATTTCTCTTGTGAGGAGCTAAGTCTGCATTTTTACTATTCTTCTTGGCACTTTCTCTATCCTGATGATGGATCACAGAGTGTGATCCGAAACGTTGATGCTAAAAATACACACACAATCGAATCCAGAAATATCATCTCATTCATATTGTTATAGTTACGTAGTCGATAATAATATTGTTAATGTTACGTAACTATCGGTGGATAGTTAACGTAACATATGCACATATGTTACGTTAACTATCAATCGATAGTTAAGCGTAACCACTGCAGTAATCGATATATATACATGCCGCTTCATATGAGACATGTTCGTGAACAGACATGGCTCTACGTGGCCTCAGCCATGTGGAGTCATGTCTCTTGGTATAGTTGCTATGAATCATATTTATAGTATTATGTGTTGAAGAGGAAAGCAATCAATCACCATGGTATCGTCTTCTCCTCTGCGATAGACAGCAATATAAATCAGTAAAAATATTAACAGAATATAACACAATAATAAACAGATTTTCTCTATCAAAGATCTTGTATTCCTAACAGAGCCATGCCATTGTAGAGACATGTCTCCTTGAGGAGGCATGCCTATACAATGTCATGCCTCCTCATAATAATTACAGTTGTTTATGAAGCAGCACTAATAATAACAACACCCAATCTCATAGTGATTACGATCACTAACAAACTGGTATTACACATTGGGTATCAAGTATGAATACCGATCGGGTATTACACACCCGATATTATCAGGTATTATAAGTTTATCGTACACTTTCATTTTCGGTAATAAGGGAGACATAAATAATATTCATTTGTTAGATTCTTATTTTCATATGATGTTTAATATACTAGATCATTAATATTATGAGAATAAATCATAACTACAAAATGTGAATAAATACCTAATTATATGTATATATATAAATATAATAATAATAATAATGTTTATTAATATTATATATATATATATATATCATTTATTCTCACAATATTAATGTCTATAATATTTATCTGATCGAAGCTAAAAACATCAACACTCCCTCTTAGCTAGGGAAGATAAAAATCAAATGTAAATCACAATAAGTTCATAAATTGTGAAAGTCTGTCCATAAATTCTTTTACCAGAGATATGATTTGACCAAGAATATCAAATCTCATGATATTCAACATAACTCAAAGATTCATAAAAATATCATTTCATGATATTGAGAGCATTGGCTTGCAGAATATCAACTCTCGAGATATTCACCAAGTGCTCAGAGTAATGGCCTACCAACATCAAATCTCATGATGTACACCAAGCACTCAAGAGTTCATAAAGATATCATCTCATGATATCGAGAGCATTGGCTTGCAGAATATCAAGTCTCGTGATATTTACCAAGTGCTCAGAGTAATGGCCTACAAAATATCAAGTCTCATGATATCCACCAAGTACTCAACAAATGTTCATAGGTAATATGCACTTACCATAAGAACATTCACATCATCTATCATGATCTGTTTCAGCCATCACAAGATGTCTATCACAATAGAAGATGTCATCTATCATAATCTGTTTCAGCCATCACAAGATGTCTATCACAATAGAAGATGCCATCTATCATGATCTGTTTCAGCCATCACAAAATGTCTATCACAATAGAAGATCAAGTTATTGTAAGATCATCACCTTTCAATAAATTTAACAAATACAAGTGATAATCATTTGGAAGTCGTCACTTCCTTATGATTTACTCATTTACAGCAAGAGATGAGAGGAACATCTAAGACATTTGGATGAAGTATTAGTAATCATGGAGTCGCACGCATTGTTTGCAAAGAGGGCCAAATGTGAGTTTGGGATGACCGAGATCTTGTACTTGGGTCACGTCATCTGTGCCCGAGGGATTTAGGTGCACCAGAAGAAGATTTGGGCAATTCTTGACTAGCCCCCACCCAAGATAGCCTTGGAGCTGCATGGATTCTTTGGACTGTGTAGTTATTACAAAAGATTTGTAAAAGGATTTTCCAATCTTGGAGCACCACTAACAGATCTGACGCAGAGGGGAGCCTTCAATTGGGATGAGCAGGCACAACAAACCTTTGACAAATTGAAGGAAGTCATGAGTACATGTTCGGTACTAGAAACTCTAGACTTCACACGACCCTTTGTCTTGGAGTGGGATGTGTCAAGAGAAGGCATTGGAGCAGTATTAATGCAAGACCCTCACCCGGCCATCGTGGTTGAGAGTCGAAAACTCTCGAGAGAAGAATGACTGTACTCCATCTCTGACAAAGAGATGCTCGTCATTATGCTCGCATTGGCCAAGTACTGATAGTACCTCGTTGGAACAAAATTTGTTGTGAGAATAGACCACAACCACCTAAGATATTTTCTAGAGCAAAAGGACTTGAACGAGCGGCAATAGAAGTGGGTGAGCAAAACCCAAGCCTATGATTTTTTCATTGAGTATGCGAAGGGAAGAATAATGTGGTGGTTGATGCTCTATCAAGAAGACCTGTCATATGTTCACTGTCACAAATCTCGGCAGATTGGAAGGCACATTTGTTGGTTGAGTACTCCAAGAATTCATTTGCGTGTCAATTGATGGAGGCCAAATACAAGATGACAAATACAAGGTGGTTAATGAAGTTATTTACTACAATGACCGAATCTATTTAGTACCCGATTCAAAGATGAAGGAGAATATTTTGATGGAAGTTCATGACTTGCCTCTTGCAGGACACCTCGGGTACCTCAAGGCATATAGGAAAATTCAGGAAAGGTTCACTTGGAAGGGCCTCAAGGATGACATACTACAGTACATGCAAGAATGTTCCACTTGCCAACGGAATAAATCCAAGCGTACCTTGCCTGCCAGATTACTTTAGCCCCTGCCAATACCTGACCAAAAATGGGAGAGCATTTCAATGGATTTCATCACTGGACTTCCCGAGGTCCAAGGCAAGGATTGCAATAATGTCGTGGTGGACCATTTGACCAAATATGCCTCTATCTTTTCCATTCCCATAGGATTTCATGCCGCCCAGGTGGCCAAGTTGTTTTTTTGAGAGGTGTTCTGCTGGCATGGCCTTCCGTGGAACATAGATAGTGACAGGGATAGTCGTTTCCTCAATACTTTTTAGATAGAACTATTTCACTTGGCAGGAACAAAATTGTTTGCCAAGTACAAGCTACCACCCACAGACGGATGGTCAAACGAAAATTGTGAACAAATGGTTGGAGGGCTACCTCAAGAACTATATTTCAGCACAACAGAAGGTGTGGGTCTGTTGGCTACATTTATGAGAGCATTGTTACAACACTACCTATCACATGTCAATAGGTATGTCACCCTTCAAGGCACTTTATGGTTATAAGCCTTCCTCATTTGTGGATTTGGCATAAGGCGACAATCGTGCACCGAGGGCCAAGGACTAGCTGCTCGACAGTTTGGATATCCTGAGATCTCTCAAGGACAAACTCCAAAGGGCTCAAAATCAGCAGAAGATGTATGTTAATCGACACCAAGTAGAGAGGAGTTTTGAGGTAGGAGATTTGGTTTACCTTCGGCTATAGCCATACAGACAATCCTTCGTGAAGAAAAGCAGTGCCAAGAAGTTGAAGCTACGCTTCTATGGACCTTGCAGAGTGGTTCGGAGGGTGGGTGAAGTTTCCTATGAGTTGGAACCTCTTGAGGGAAGTCGGAATCACAATGTTTTTCATGTTGCATGCATTAAAAATGCATTCGGTTAGCGTGTCATAGTGCCTGAGGAATGTCCACCCATTGACGAAGAAGGAAAACTTATTTTGGAGCCTGCAGAGATCGTCGACGTCTGAGAGAAAATGCTAAGGTTGCGCACCACCAAGGGGTACCTAGCTCAATGGAAGGACCCGTCGTTGGAAGATGCTACATGGGAAAACGAACAAGTCTTTGAGCATCCTAGTCTACAATTGCTTGAGGGAAAGCAATTCTTAGGCCCGAAGGACTGTAATGTCCCCTGAAAAATTAAATAGTTAATTAAAATTAATTGTATGGCCCCAAAACTTAATAATAATATCTTTCAGGCCCTTTTTATTAATTAGTTAGTCATTAATGTTTTGGTTGTGTCAGCCCGTTTGTAACCCTTCGGGAAATTTCCTGGAGCCCATTTATAAGGCCGTGTTCGGCGTAGTTGTAAGTATAGTGAATTTTATGTTTTCTTTGTATTTCCTCTGCATGGTCTCATTCATTACACTTCCATAATTTATTAAACAGTGTGATCCAGGTTAATCCTGGTCTACCATATATTGGATAACATAAATAGCATCGGGAGGCAAGCCTGAACTAGTCGTATGAGTGGACACTCAGGAAGGACCGTGCAAAGTTGTCATAAGAGTGGTCGTACAATTGATTATTCTTACCTTACAGAAGTGAACGAGTTTGTCCTCATCACACATAGAGATCATACTGAATGTGTGTGGGGCCTACCGCAGCATTATACAAGTATTACACCGTACTATTAAGAGCTACAACACCGTATGTCATCCTTGGTCGTACGGGTAGAAATCCGTACGCAAAAGCGATTTATCATACAGAAGCCATCCGACTAGCATCCGCAATACACGAAAAGTTGACCAGGCCATTGATTGAAAATCATAAAGTGGAAAGAAGTGTTGTACGGATGAAGAGAAGGGACCATACAGAGAGCTGGGCCGTACATGGAAGGGAGTTTTTATGGAAGGTGCCAATGGCAACGGGCCACACCAGTCATACTCCTCTATTGGTACATTACAATTTCCTTCTAGAGGTTAGAGTTGTTCAAAATTTCTCTTCATTTGAATCAGTTTGGTACACTTACTATTTATAGTAAATCATTTATCCGACATTTTTATATTTGGCAAGGCACCTGGACCCGCCTCAGTTGTTGTGATGACCCTTGGCATCTTTGTTGATTAGGTATTCAAGGATTTGCTAATTATAGAAAATCAGGGGTTGATAGAAGTGGACCCTTACTATTTTTAATAAGGTAGTTGGATGTGTAGTGGGAACAATGGTGGATCTCCTGGTTCTGACAGACTCGAGAGATTGTGAGAATTTTTGGAGTTGACATTTTAATTATTAATAAAGTAATAATTAATTAAAAGTTGCACATCATTGAATGCTATTTGACTTTATTATTTAAAGGGATTATTTAATGATTATAAAGTCAAACTATGAAGTGCATATGAGGAATAATGTAAAGTGCCAATTTAAAAGGAGATATAAGTAATTATCCTAGTAACCCGGGGACGCGTCTCCCCCCAAAATCCCTGTCGTTCCCAGAACAAGGGGACGGCATCCCTGTCGGCGCCACTGTTCCGCCGTCATTCTCGAGGAGACATGGGGACATCGCGACGTCCCCATTGGGGACTTGGGGACGCTCAAGCGTCCCTCGATCCTAAAGGGGACGCCCAGAAGTCCCCCGTCATGGCAAGCCAAAAAATACAAGTTTTTAATTTTTTTTAGTTCAAGGGCGGGAGGATTTATACAAATATAACATTTAAGTATGTCTGATTTAAGTTATATAAGTATAACATTTCTTATAAGTATAACATTTTAGTATAACATTTCTTATACTTTAAGTTATATTTGTATAAATACTTTCGGGATGTTTGAGATAGGTTCCAGCTTCATAGGAGTTAAGATGCAAATTCTAGATTTTGGGGGTTTCAAAAAAGTCCAAACTTAGCCAAATTTCACGATTCAACAAGCCTTCAACAGGGTTACCTCCTACAATCCGTCATGGCTTTTTAAGGTCAAACTGAAGCTGGCAAAAGGATTCTCAAAGGGTTTTAACTTGTTTTATCCCAAATCACTTAGTTTCGACCCCATCTCTATGACAGACTTAGCTTAGCTCTCGCCCAAATCCCACACAGACATGACCTCCCAACAGGCCAAAATCACTCAAACCTCATTTGTTGGACCTAGGGACTTGACAACAGCCACCAACAAAGATATAAATGTTAGATATTGGTCCTATTGTGTTGGATATACATGTTAGATATAACTTATTTCTAACATTTATATCCAACACAAAAGGACCAATACTTCAACACTATACTTTTACATCTTTATGTCTTATATTGTTATACATGTTTTCATAACTAGCATTTTAAGTACCACATGTATAGTATATACTATATACACCCCCCTCGTCCCTCGCCGTCGTCCCCAAATTGAGGCCCCTCTGTCCCCCCGTCTCGGAAACTTGTCCCCCCGTCCCCTAGGGCAGTGTAACTATGGTAATTATTAAGATATACTTTATATTATTTTTATGTGCACCAAATAAACAGAAATATAAAAAAAAATTATATTTCAAACTTTGCAACAAAAGCACATATGTTCTTTAAGTTATGCGAAGTGTAGGCTTTAAGCTTCAAGCTCAATTTTTATTTGGAGAATTATAAACACCTTCAAGGAGGAAATCAATCTATTCCATTTGTGCATTTGATATTTTGTGAATTTGGTGACATGGGTGAAGAGGAATTGTTCCAAGGGTTTGAAGAGTTACAGCTTGGATAAACGAGGATTTTCTTCAGAGTTTACTAGCACTCAAGGTGTTGGAAGAAGCAGTGATATTTGCTATTGTGTGTGGCTTATTTCAGAGTCACATTGTGCATTGGAATTGGAGAAGTATTGTTCAGTTTTAATCACTTAGCAGTAGATTATTGATAATAAATACCCAGCATTAGGAGGTGTGGCTCATAGCGGCTGAGATTAGCATTCCAATTAGCAGTTGTACCTCAAATATACTACCCCCAGGTTATTTATTGTTTCCACAAGGGTTACAGGAAGTGATGTGAGCAATAAAGGGAATTTGTTTGGCATTTGGGGCCTCTAACATCTTCAGTTGTATGCATTGGAAGGGATTGTTATTTGTATGGAAACAATTCTATGAATGTCGAATAAATAACACAACCCGTGCTTACCAAGTTTTTATATTATTTTCTTGATAGTTTAAAGTCTCCATACATTGCAAATCGATTCATTGTAATTAGTTTGGAAATGAAATAACGAGTTGCAAGGTTGCACAATAACTATTTCATGAAATGTCAAGCTGTAATTATTCGTTTCAGTTTATATTGAATCACTAGTATGCATGCCAAGTGTTTGTAGAAATGCCTAGTGGCTGTAGGTGTACATTGGGATGCATTGCAAGTGTTTGTCTTTGTGTCAACTAACTGTACTATTTATTTCTGTCATTTACATGTTTGTGAAAGGTCTAAAACAGCTAGTATATCATTTTTATAACAACCTTGCATTGTTAGAAGCATTCAATAACTACATTAGCAGCCTAGAAACTCAAAGAAGACAATCAAAAAATTCATAATAGTGGTTTCAGACATTGTAGGATAGATGTTTGATAATATTCCTTGAGCTTCATAACAGCAAATTGTGATCAGATTTACAAGGGATATTATGGTGGTACCAGAACTTGCATGCTAAGTGTTTGACAAAATGTCAAACATTCAAAATTTCAAAACAATATCTATCATTGGTTTAGCAATCTAGTGTTTTGTCAGAGTTAGAACCACAGGGTTTTCTTACAATGGTATTAGAGTAGTTTCTTGCCATCCTATTGGGGGGTTGGTAAAAAAGTTTATATTGATCCGACATATGACATGTGATTGAGCAACATTCTTGTAATTGCTTCAGTCATGGAAATAATTAGGAGATTACTTAATCAGGGAAATCAAATGAAGGATACACCACAGAATATAATGAGTGTCAGAAGTAAGTGTTTAGCATGTTTGAGAAATATAACACTCTTCCTCAAAATGTTAACAAAGATTTATCTTTTTATCATTTTATGAACTTTCATCCAAAGCTATACAGTATGACTGGTTCAGCAAAGAAGCAATATCACAGGATAGCTCATGACCTATTTGCAAGAGGAGTTGGTTCGCAGGGGAACAGGCAAATGGTGTCTGGTGGTAGGAGAGGAAAATTTGAGGAAGAAGTGGATATTAATAATTCTGATTTTTATGACAACAGACTTAGTATGGAGCCCACTTATGAGATAGCAGTCTTTCCATATGTGAAAGATGGATGCATGGAGTTTCCCTGTGTAGACACTCAAGATTTGAGTGTGAGAGATGAGTTATGTGATGCATATGCAAGCCACAATGAGTCTGATTTTTTATATCAGACCTTAGAAAATAAATCAGAAAACTTTGTGGTTGGTAATAGGCCCCAGGATCATAACTTGGAGGGACTTGTAGTTGCATTAGAAGTGGAAGTGTGCGAAAAAATGGTCAAAACAACAGCTTCCACTTTACCTGTTGAGCCATCTTTTGAGGTATATAGCAGCAGTACCTTGGTTGATGATGTGTGCGCTGATGATAGCACAAATGATGTTGATCATGAGGTGAGCATTGCAGATACAACTTCATATCATAGTATAGACTTTGATTCAGAGAGCTTGAATGGGAACCATGAATTTCAAAGACATCATTTGATTGGGCAACTAAAGGTGACGGACAGTCAGATTGCCACAGCCATTGAGTATTTCGATGTTTCTCCTCAAATGTTGGCTATTAATGGTTGGACCACCGCTATGATAGATGAGCATTGTGATGGTATTCTTTCCCTTACAGAGTTTCATACACTTCAAGAAGCCATCAGAATAATGAAACAAAACTATTTGCAGTTATTGACTGACAAACAATATCTTCTCGAGTGGGGTCGTACTTGTAATGATGCCTCGAAGGGAAAGGAAGAGGAGGTTGATGAGCTCACTCATGAGCTAGGAGTGACTATGGATTCATTGGAGAGAGCGTAGTTGGCCCTTGATGAGTCTCAATCACAGTTAAATGAGCTTATCGTGGAACTGAGTTTGGCTCAGTCTTCACCAACTATGGATACAACACAATCGTCTATAGTGGCAGTTGGTGATGACCTTATATCCACAAGTTATGATTATGAGAAGGTTGAGGATGCGGCCACACTTATCACAGTTATAGGTGTAGTTGATACAATTGGGATGAGTGCATCTGTTGAGAGAAGCAGAGAACCACATGTTGCACCAGGTTCTCCTATGGTTACATCCACTGCAGGTGTTGTTGGGGATGAATATTGTGATTGCATAGGGAAGAGTACTCATTACTACATTTCTGATCCATACACAGAGGATTTGATGATGCATCAATGTGGATTAGCTCCAAGGTTGTACCATCCTCTGGGGGATGAGTATTTTCCATTTGCAATAGATGGGATTAGTGGCTACAAGTTGAATTACTTGCAGAGTTAGCACATCCATGGGATCCTTGCAAAGGATGGAGATAGTGGTAGTGATACAAACACTTTCAAATGTTCTTATCTCCATAGTACAGATGGATGTGGTTTTAGTGTGCTTTGGGACTCGAGTGATGACAGGGATGGCACTGCAGTTTGGGTGGGTCCTATTGATTGGCTTCACCACTTTGGACACGCTGAAGTCGAGTTTAGTGTTGAGTAGCAGGACTCTGAGACTGTTCTTTTTGGCAGGCTTCTGTTCAGAGTTTGGGATCCTTCTAGTGCATCGGGATTTCAGAAAGGGCTCGCAGAGGAGTTTAGGGATGTGTACATGGTGTCGAGTACATATGGTTTTACTTTTGACCCTCATGTGCATGATCTCTTTCAGGTGCATAGTTCCATCGCACATGTGTTAGACAGTGTGCATGACAACTCACCTTGTGCAATTTTGGGAAGCAAGTTTTGCCAACCTTTCGAGTTGCTTCCCTATGAGATGTTCACTCCTGCGACATCTACAGTAAGATTTGTTTCAATTTGGCAGGTTCTGTTAGTTAGGTTGGTGATGATGTTACAGGAGCTAGTTGGTGATCATAAGGACATTACACAATTCTACTCTTGAGATCCAAGTGGATTGAAGTGTTATTCGTTTCTAAGATTTCTTGGGGACAAGCAATTTCAAGAAAGGTAGACTGTAATGTCCCCTTTTTAGCTCACCATGGTTGGTGGTTTGGATTAGCCTATCAGTGACCCACGTAGGCTAAGTCAAATGGTTAGAGGGTCCTGATTGGTATTTCAATAGGCCAATTTCCTTCCAAAGGTCGGAGGTGTTCAGGATTGTTCTTCGTTTGAGTCAGTTTGGTACACTTACTACTTATAGTAAGTCATTTATCTAACATTTCTATATTTGGCAAGGCACCTGGACCGGCCTCAATTGTCGTGATGACCCTTGGTATCTTTGTTGATCAAGTATTCAGGGATTTGCTAATTATAACAAATCAGGGGTTGATAGAGGTGGACCCTTACTATTTTAAGTAAGGTGGTCGGATATGTAGTGGGAACAATGGTGGATCTCCTGGTTTTGACAGAATCAAGAAATAGTGAGTATTTTTAGAGTTATGATATTTTAATTAGTAATTAAGTAATGATTTATTATTAATTAATTAAAAAGTGCACATCATTAAATGTTAATTGACTTTATTATTAAAAGGGATTATTTAATGATTTTAAAGTCAAATTATAAAGTGTATATGAGGAACAATGTTAAGTGTCAATTTAAAAGGAGATATAAGTGATTAGTAAGATATACTTTATATTATTTTTTTGTGCGCCAAATGGAAGGAAATATAATAAATTATTATATTTCAAACTTTGCAACAAAAGGACATATGTTCTTTAAGTTATGCGAGGTTTAAGCTTGAAGCTTCAAGCTCAATTTGTAATTGGTGATTTATAAATGCCTTCAAGGAGGAAATCAAAATATTCCATTTGTGCATTTAATATTTTGTGAATTTGGTGACATGGGTGAAGAGGAATTGTGCCAAGGGTTTGAAGAGTTACAGCTTGGAGAAATGAAGATAAGAAACAAGGTGGCTATATCACAAATGAAAATGTCATGGAGAAGATTTTGATGTCCCTACAGGACAACTACAATGACAAGATCTCGACGATTGAGGAAGTATATGATCCGTAGAAGTTTACCAGAGAATAGTTATTTGGCACCCTAATTGCATTTGAGTTGAGGAAATTCGGTAAAGAGAAGAGCAAATCTGAGATAGGATTTAAAGCAACAAAGTTAGAAGAAGATCAAGATGATGACGAAGATTCAGATGAGATGGAAGCAAACTTTGCAAGGATGCTGAAGAAAGGTATTGGAAAATACTAATGTATGTTATCTCTTAAATGTTTTAGATATGGAAAGGTTTGTCATTTGGCTATTAGGTGTCTGGAGAAAGGTCCTAGGAAGAAATTTAAAAAGTTTAATAAGAAAGCTTACTATATTAATGATGATGCTAGTATTTCAGATTATGAGTCAGAAATAGAGGATTGTTTGTTCTATGTTGAAGAAGAGGAAAAACCCGGGGTTTATATTTCTAACATTTGCTTGGAAGTTGATGATAATGTTGAAATTGTTTTGTATGTTAAAAGAAATAAGAATGAGTGGTTGACTGATAGTGATTCTAATCATATGACTGGTGATAAAAGTAAGTTTTTAACACTTGAGAAATATAACGGTGGTCCTGTTAGATTTGGTGATGATTAGGCACCATATATTGTCGGTGGAGGTTCAATTACTTTTGATGGAATGCATAACACTGACAACGTTTATAATGTGAAGGGTTTGTGTCACAATCTTTTAAATGTTGGACAGATGAGTGAGAATGACTATGATGTTGGGTTCATGAATGAAGGATGCGAGATTTAGAAGAGATCCGAAATAGTGATTGCAATTGGCAAAAGGACAAGAAGGAACATTTATCAACTTGAAGGAGCTACAGAAGGATGTTTACTATCTCGGATTGATGACAATTGGCTTTGGCACTAGAGGATGTGTCACATCAATTTTGACAATTTGGTAAGAATTAGTTCATCATGTGCAGTAAGAGATTTACCTAGATTTACTTAAGAAACATGGTGGATCTTGAAAATAAAGCAAAATAATGATCAATCAATAATTCATAAATTACAAAATTCAAATATTAATCACTAAATCAAATTCAAATTATTCAATGCATTTAAAGCTTCCTCACATGTCAAAAATGCCACATACATATGTGAGACTATTGAGAAAGTCATACATGAGGTGGGGAAAGAAAATATGGTTCAAGTGGTGATGAACAATGGAGCAAGTTATGTTTCAATAGGTAGACTTTTGATGGAGAGACACCCGAATACTTTTTGGTCTCCACGTGTGGCCCATTTCCTTGACCTTGTATTGGAGGATATGGGCAAGCTTGAATCAGTCAAAACATGAGTTGATAAAGCCAAAAGCATTTGCAAGTTTATCTACAATCATGCATTGGTCCTTAGCATAATGAGGCAATATACGGGGCATAAGGAGTTGGCTCTTCCTGGTATCACAAGATTCACCTAAACTTTTATCACATTAAAATCCTTGATGCAATCAAAGCCAGCTTTGAGGCGCATGTTTGTTGGTGAGTCAATCAGAGTCTACAAACAAGGTGCTAGTGTCAATCATATACAAGTCATGCAGAATGGAGCAGGAGGATTGAGAAGAGAGACTTCCTGCTATACTATGGTCATACTGCACCATGTACAAGGTGACAATGGGACATACCCCATTCCAGTTGATGTACGAGTAGGAAGTCGAGCGGAGTACACCGTACCAAGCTTAAGAATTTCCAGGTAGAACAATTTAGGTAATGTGGAGAGCTTGTATGAATGTCTTTTGAATCTCACAAAGTTGCATGAAGAGAGGATGATGACACAATGGGCGATGGAAGTTTTGTCATGATAAACACCTCCTATGAACGAACTTTCAGCCAGGACAATTAGTTTTAAAATACTATGGTCGTAATGAGATCAAGCCGGGAAAGTTCAAAGTTTGTTGGCTAGAACCCTATAAAGTGAGGGAAGTTGGTCATAACAGAGCAATTGAATTTCCCAAACTTGCCTCTACCACTCTATGAGAATCCTTGCCTAACACCATACGGAGGTGTGTGATTTGTGTTAGGTTGGCATAGCCGTTCAAAAAAGTTGTGCCACACGGATTTGTGTAGTACGGAGGGTTGTGATTGTTGTATTAGAAAATTGGGTTGTACAAAATTATATTCTATGGAAGTTTCTCATGATTGTAGTGTGGAAGTCATTCTCTATGTGGAAGGGAAGTGCGGCCATTGTGCGGGTTGCCATTGTCATGCGGAAGTTTGCAGCAAGGGTCATCACTATTGCAAAAACTCTCTTCCATGCAATTACCATACAAACCAAGCCAACCAATCAAATCATATGGGTCCCCCATCCGACATCAAAACACCCCACCACTGTTGTCGTACAAAGAGGAACATTACATCATTTTTCCATATAGCAAGTGTGTAACTATTTAGAGAAGCACTCGTGAAAAGTTAAGTTGGCATTATTAATTCTTAAAAAGCAGATGGTGAAAGTTTTGGTAATCCAGCACAAACAGAGAACCGTTACAACAGCAGTCAACAGAAGAAGCGAAAACTAAGAATGGCAACTTACAGTGGCTCCAAGTAAAGAAATCGCAAACTCGTGTATAGGGAGATGAAAGAATTACAGTGGACACCCTCACCTAGGAGGGTATGAGTGGCGTGAACAGCGGTACTTGGTGCCAAGAGACAGATGATAGCAAAGAGATAAAGAAGCTGCTCAAATATTCAGAAATGGAAAAAGCCATCCAAATGCCAGTATTTAATGTCAAAGAATTCTAGCATGTACTGAAGGCAGTGGCCTTGTGTTACGACAGTCACTCACACAAGACAATCATCCCCTAAGACATTTTTTAATTCAGCACTATTTATGTTTGGTTCAAGAACAAGTTCATATTATGATTGTACAGACATTACACTTGATTAAAAAAACTATATCTTTCTGCCATATTGATGTTTTATTCCTGAATTACTATATTGAACATGTTAATAGTTATATTCCTAATTATTTTGTAAGTTAAAGTATTCACCATAGGAAGTACACAATGAGATAATATAGATTATGAAGAAGTTCATAAAGAACACCGAGATTAAAGATCTTAATTTATTACAGCCTAAAGACTCTCCCATAAGTAAAAAAATTTGAGCAATATCTCTAAGTTTCAGCGTTATTTCAAATGTAACCAATAACATTTTTTCTACCAAAATTTCCTTGATAAATACAATAGTTGAGGTCCATTGGACAATATGCTTTTTTTTATTGCAATGACCTTTTATCTTTTGACTCCAAAGATTCAATTAGTACGAATGAACAAGATTAGTAGTTAGCAACAACTTGTCATATCAATCCAAATCATGAAACAAAATCCCTAGATGCAATTTAACTAGAATATTTATCAATAACCAGATATAATGTAGAAAAAAATTGTGAAGGTTGATTTTACAAAATACCTGCAAGCTACTACGCATTTGCAATCGACACCCTGAAATAATATCATCTTCTGTAATCCTTGGGTTATTGCTCTCTCGTGAAATAGCCATTAGCAAGGAGCTTACCAAAGCATTTTTTATATAGCCTCCAGTCAACTCATACCTGAAACTTATAATTAGGATACGTAGAACACCTCAAACATGAATTGATGATTAGTCTCAAGTCTAAACAAAGCAGAAATGAGTAAGATTACATCAAATGGGTCATTTTGTATGCCCCCACCTTAGTGAAATCTTCATCCAATCAATGTTTTCATCAACAGGGAGGCGTTCAGATGCAAGCTTCCATATCTTGTATCGTTGTGTATGATCTGGTGCATAGAAGTCAATCACACATCTACAACAACAAAATACATGAAAAAAATGTAAGAATAACACAAATCATAAAAAATGTACTTTGAGATTAGGCTCTCATACAGTTTAGCAAAATGAATAATTGCGTAATAATGCTTTACAAATGCTACATGTCAAATAGTTTTCTGTTGGTTTGCCCATAGTAAGATCTGACCTTTCAGGCAGGAAAATAGGCTTTCAATAGATCAGCGTATCTTCAGTCCTAATGATAATAGTTGATTACCTATGAAAATTCAGGATATTCTAAATGTAACACTAGGTTAGGGGAAATTGTCTTGTCTAACCAGTAACATTTCAATGTTAGTTTGTGTATGGAAAAAGCATTTTTTCATTCACAAGATTCAATTACTAACTACAAAGCTTGTACGGTGTAATTCTTAAAGAAAAGCATACACTATCATGGAATAAAAGGGAATGATGTCATGTTTTGAAAGTGCACTAGTATCAGTAAAATATTCTAATTTTATATATACAGTAATCTTTTACTTATTCTACATTTCCTTATCTTCACTCTAGATATTATATAAAGTAATATTATTGTAAGTGGATGATTAATATCATTCCATAATCAAAATAGAAATAAAACAGTAAATCAAGTTCTGCATCGCTTTGAGTTTATACGTCTTGTAATTTGTTATTCACCGTAACATAGGCTTTAGTTTGGATAAATTATTTTTCAATATATTAAAAAATTAGTGCCAGTTATTTATTGTTCATCCATATTTTGGAGACTCAAAATAGTTACAAAGATTACAAATCCAATTGTAGATCGTTTTGAGTTGATTATATGTAATGTCCCCATTTTTCAGACTATTGGAATTAGTTTGGTTTGGCGACCCTTGCAAGCAAATCAGGCGATCAGAGGGGGTCAGTTGGCAAAGCCAGTGTTGGGATTCCGTTCTGGAGGTTCAAATTACCAGGTTTGCTCTTCATTCGGGTCAATTTGGTCAACTTACTATTTTTAGTAAGTGGTATTTTGGGTATGGCCAGGATTAGTAGGGCGTCTGCACGGAGTGTCAGATGTTTTAGAATCGAGTTTTAGGGAATCTCCAATTTGAGTGACTTACTATTTATAGTAAGTCTATTTTTGGCAATTGGCTATTTCTGGCAGAGCAGTTGAAGTTTGAGGCTTTGGTGTCAGAAACGAGTTTGATGCTACCAATGGGTTACAGTGGCTTTTATTTTAAAGTTATTGTTATTAAATTAAATTATTTTAATTACTTTATGACTTTATAACTTAATGTTATAAAATGAAGTTGTGATTAAAAAGCCTCTTAAGTGAAAAAAGTGAAGTTGAAACTTTTTCCAAAAAAAGCTATATATTCAATTCGAAAAAGCACTTTCATTCACCCATTGATTTTGATAAAACTTTTTGTTGAGAGAAATCGATTTAACCTGGAGAGCTAGGGTTTGAACTTGGTCTTCATTCCTGGAAAGAGTTCTACAGCTTTCACTCGTGCTTGGTCTTCAGCTTTTGGAGAGAGCATTGAATTACTACTGAAGATTTACTAGTTGGATTAAAATACATTGTATGATTTGCAGATTTGTCTTGGTGATGAAATAAAGGCAAGGTTGTACGGTTTTTTGTTGTTGTCATACTGCTGTACTAGGCCGTACATGTTGTACGGCATTGATTTGCTTTGCTGTTTGAGGCTCGGTTTTGGTCAAGGATACAAACCGATCCTGTTTGGTGCCTCATAAAGATGTTGCATTTGGATTTATGGGGTTGCATGAGGTATTGGAAAGAGCTACATTTGGACTTTCTGGCTGGCTGCGTGACTTCTCTAGCAGCTGCATTGCACTCTCCAAGTGCTGCGTATGACTTCAAGGAAGTGGCGTCACTTGTTTTGGAAGATTGTATTAGTAAGGTGCTTCCTATTAATTAATACTTGTAATGATTTGGATAATTTCTTAGTTGTAGATGAACTTGATGAGCAGTAGAATAATTTTAGTGTTGTATGTTGTTAAAGTAAATTCCAAGACTGAATTTTGCAAAAATATAATTGGCGGAGTTCTATTCAATTTGCAATTTAATTTGAGTTTTAAGCTAGTTAAAGCTAAGAGCCAGCAAAGCTCTTTATAGTGGTATCAGAGCATTTTTCCTGCCATCCTGTGGGGTCTGGATTCATTTATATTCTGAAGTTATTTTAAAAGTGATCAGCACTTCCACTTTCCCTAGCTATGGATAAATACAAGAGGCCCAGTTCTGGAAGTCGCCGTAACAGTATAGGAAAAAGAGAGGAATTAAATGCCTTAGTAGAAAGTATGGAAAGACTTAGGCTACATCAGCAGAGATTGGCAGAGAGTTTGTCGGATTCAGTGACAGTAGACAGGGCAGCGAGGCATATGGTCTCTACTTTTAGAAGGCCGACTTCGAGATTGCAAGGAAGAAAGCTTGAGTTTTCCCCAGCAGGTGCCCATGATGTAGATGTACCTATATTTAGTACGGCACCTGCTAGTCCTATCTGTAGTGCTAATCTTGGATTTATTTCACAGGAACATGTGGATGTTTCAATACCCTTGGTTGACAACAACGTTGAGCATCAACAGGTTGAGGCTCCTAGAGTAGTCGCTACAGTTAGTTTAGAGCCAGCTGATGATGTAGTTATCACTGAGTGTACAGACTCTTTCGTGGAGGGAGTGGTTATTGGAGACTTTTATGTCAGCTGTAGTAGTGTTGCTCCAGTTCAGGAGGCAGTTGCTTCCTCAGATGGGACTGATGCATGTATGGAGTTTCCCAATGGTGATGTTGGTGATCTAGGCATTATGGCGGGGTCTAGGTGGTTTGTGATGTTGCTTGTTTTTTTTCCTGATTGCTTGAGGACAAGCAATCTTGGGAAGGGAGGACTGTAATGTCCCCGTTTTTTAGACTACTGGGATTAGTTTAGTTTGCCGACCCTCGCAAGCTAATCAGGCGATCAGAGGGGCTCAGTTGGCGAAGCCAGTGTTGGGATTCCATTCTAGAGGTTCAGATTACCAGGTCTGCTCTTCGTTCGGGTCAATTTGGTCAACGTACTATTTTTAGTAAGTGGTATTTTGGGTATGGCCAAGATTAGCAGGGCGTCTGCACGAAGTGTCAGATGTTTCAGGATCGAGTTTTAGGGAATCTCCAATTTGAGTGACTTACTATAGTAAGTCTATTTTTGGCAGTTGGCTATTTCTGGTAGGGCAGTTGAAGTTTGAGGCTTTGGTGTCAGAAACGAGTATGATGTTGTCAGTGGGTTACAGTGGCTTTTTCTTTTAAAGTTATCGTTATTAAATTAAATTATTTTAATTTAATAACTTTATGACTTTATAACTTAATGTTATAAAATGAAGTTGTGATTGAAAAGCCTCTTAAGTGAAAAAAGTGAAGTTGAAACTTTTTCCAAAAAAAGCTATATATTCAATTTGAAAAAGCACTTTCATTCACCCATTGATTTTGATAAAACTTTTTGTTGAGAGAGAAATCAACTTTTCCTAGAGAGCTAGGGTTTGGACTTGGTCTTCATTCCTGGAGAGAGTTCTACAGCTTTCACTCGTGCTTGGTCTTCAGCTTTTCGAGAGAGCATTGAATTACTACTGAAGATTCACTAGTTGGATTAAAATACATTGTATGATTTGCAGATTTGTCTTGGTGATCAAATAAAGGCAAGGTTGTATTGTTTTTTGCTGTTGTCGTATTGCTGTACTGGGCCGTACATGTACGGCATTGATTTTCTTTGTTGTTTGAGGCTCGGTTTTGGTCAAGGATACAAACCGATCCTGTTTGGTGCCTCAAAGATGTTGCGTTTGGATTTATGGGGTTGCGTGAGGTATTGGAAGGAGCTACGTTTGGACTTTCTGGCTGGCTGCGTGATGTCTCTGGCAGTTGCATTGCACTCTCCAAGTGTTGCGTATGACTTCAAGGAAGTGTCGTCACTTGTAGTGGAAGATTGTATTAGTAAGGTGCTTCGTGTTAATTAATACTTGTAATGATTTGGATAATTTCTTAGTTGTAGATGAACTTGATGAGCAGTAGAATAATTTTAGTGTTGTATGTTGTTAAAGTAAATTCCAAGACTGAATTTTACAAAATTATAATTGGCGGAGTTCTATTCAATTTGCAATTTAATTTGAGTTTTAAGCTAGTTAAAGCTAAGAGCCAGCCAGGCTCTTTACATTATATATACATTTTTTTGAGGAATATATCGTATTTAACTTTGCATTAGATTAAAGAAAATAGTACAATATTAACAAACAGAGGAGAGGGTTGTAGAAAAAGAAGAGCTACAAGTCCAACATAAGGGCCTAGCCCTAAAGAAGCATTACAAAAACAAAGGTGAAGTCCAAAAGAAGCTAAGCAGTTATGGCAATGTTAGGCAAAGGAGGATACATTGCCAAGGGTAAAATCATCAATTCCCTCCCAACTAGTGAGAGAATTGTCTTCAGAATTCTCTTCCAATGGCAGTTGAGTGTGAACCAGTACTAGTGTCCTGCCAAGGAGAAAGTAAATGCAAGGGCTGAGAGCATCCTCCACAAGCAGCATAGTTCCTAGGATTGTAAGGCATGGGACCACAAGAGCAAGATGCATGGTCTACACAAATATCTCATTAGGAAAAGTGACTACATCCACACTGACACCCATGAGGAGAAGTGGACTTGGAAGGGACCTAGGTCACCATGCATGGGCCATTATCCCAGTGGTCCAACAAGTCTTGGAGATTCCTAACTTCAAGTGCAACTTTACTAGCTTGCACTTAAATCTACATGAGAATATTAGAGAAAAATCTAAGCTTTAGAATACAAATAAAAAAATTTATCGGTAGTATTGCGATCAAACAATGCGACAATCCTATACTTCCAAATGCTAAATAGAATTTCCAACATGAAAGTGTGTCATATCTGAGTAAACTAGTGAGGGATTCTACAACAATCCCTAAGACGAATCATGTGCCATGAGAAAGGAGTAGGCATGAAGGGCCTAAAGAATTTATGGATCCAATTCCAAGCTTCTTGAGCTCGAGTACAAAACCAAGAGAGGTGCTTCATAGAATCAAATTTTCCACAAAAAGGAAAATTCCAAGTGGGAATGCCCATGTGAGTGAGATGAATTCAAATAGAAAGACCTTTGAGACCACAAGTCTATCTATAAAGATGTAAGGTCAATCATTTCGCTGCTGATTTGACAATAATAAGAGACATCAAATCAGTGCGTAAATATAATATCCGAAATTCAAGAAACCTCATGACACATGTAATGTCCCCTTTTTCGTGAGTGTCATTTTTCAGAGGATTAGCCTATTTCCTGACCCTCATAAGCTAATTCTCACTCCAGAGGTCAAAGATGTTTAGGATTGCTCTTCGTTTGAGTCAGATCGGCACACTTACTATTTATACTAAGTGTCTATTTTGGCTAAGTCAGAGTTTTTATCTTTAGCAGGGTACCTAGACAGTTTGCTAGCAGTATGGAGTTGTGGTGACATATACAGAGCTTCCAGTTTGGGACTTACTATTTATAGTAAGTCAAATTATGGTCAGAGCTAATTTTGACAGGGGTACCCAAACTCATGATATGCACAGCGATTAACTTATTCGTCAATTGGCTCAGTTTTAGGGACTTACTATTTATATTTAAGTCAGTAGATGTTAGAGTGGTACCCTTACTATTTTTAGTAAGGCAATTGGATGCACAATGGATACAATGGTTAACTCCCAGGTTCAGATGAAAACAAGAAATAATGATTATTTTTGGAGTTATGTTATTTTAATTATTAATAAAGTAATACTTTATTAATAATTTATGATAAAGTGCAATTATAAAGTTATATTTTCACTTTATGTGAATGGGACCACTTAATGACTTAAAAGTCATTTAATAAAGTGCATCACAATGATATAATATAACTTTATGGTTTAAGTGCACTTTATTTAAAAGGGAAATATAAGTGTTAGTAAGGTATTCTTTATATTGTGCACCAAAAGGAGGGGTTGTAATTGAATATTATAATTGAATTGCAACAAAAGAAAATGGTATAAAAATCTAAGTAATTTTAAGTTTTGAGAAGAGTACTTGTGAAGATATGTCTTAGAGAATTATAAAAAGCCAAGGCAAGGGAAAATGGATTCATTCATGACTTGTGCTTTATGCTTTTGTTTGGAGAAGAAGTTGAAACAAGGGTTTCAGATTTTGAGCTTGAAGAATTGTGAATTCTTCCAAGTCTTTTAGCATAGTGAATTGGTGAAACACCCAACGAATTATGCCAAATCTTCGGCTTCATCCAAAGGCTAGGATTGATTTCAATTGTTGGAGGATCTAGAGTGTATAAGATTCTTTTAATTTCAGAAATTGAATGCAAGTGAAGGAGGTCTCATTGAAGACATTGCAGCCTGCACTAGCAGCGTTTCAAATTTTTAAAATGCAGCCGCAGGTACAGGAAGTCATGTGAGTCTGTAGTTGAGGCGTGGGTTGTTTGAGAAACATGTTGGGGGTTTGTTGGTGCATCATTATAATGTGGTTGCGGAAATGAAAAAGATAATTATGGGATGCTAAAAACATATGCATGGGCAAATGAAGGTTTTTTAGTGCGGGTGCAAAAATCATCATATGAAGTGCAGGCATGAAAGTTTTTTTTTTTGGGAGTGCATCAAATGTGTGTGTAGCAATGTTTCTTTTTAAAAGGAAGTTGTCGGAAGTTTTTAAAAGGAGATGCAGGCCAAGATCATCAACTATTGTGAGGAAGTGTGAAGGGACTGGTATTGTATAGACTGAGAAAAGGAGTAGCCGAAGACAGGTTAATAAAAATCTGTGTGTGACTGTTAAAGAGGAGGAGTTAGTCTCTTGAACATTTTTTTCGAACAACTCTCAGAAGGTCTGATAAAACCGTAAGTATCAATTTTGGGTGATAAGAAGAGGGCAATGGACATGGAGTAAAACCAGATACTCGAAAAACATCAATACTTAACATAGGGGGAGACACTGCGTTAAGATGACTACCAACATACTCACTTAAATCACCTTCTTGAAAAATCTGCTACAAGAAGAAAATCTCTGGAACAAATACTAAAAGTTTCATGTACTTTGGAGGACACAGTGATTAGTTATTGAAAAGAATTTCAGACAAAACCGAGTCAAGAACACTCTTTGGTTGCCTATCTTGGTTCAGATGTCTTTATGTCTACAATAAAGACTCAGAGTTAATTTTTCTCTTGATTCAGCCCAATTCCTTATTTATGAAAAGGTTGTTGCCTTTCTGAAAACAGGTTGGAGCCTGTTCAGTTGAATATAAGCAAAGAGTTGTAGCTCTAAGTGTAAGGGGTTGTAGTCCACTTTGATTAGTGAAGCTGTGGTTTTTTACCCAGCTCGGGTTTTCCACGTGAGAAAAAAACTTGTGTCCTATCTCCTTCATTGAGTGTGCTTGTCTGATTTATTTCTTATTGAAAGTTCTAAAAATACTGATTCACCCCCTCCCCCACTCAGCATTTTTTGGTTTTTCACGGGCTACAATCCACACCGTAACGACTCCAAGACCACTGCACGCACTCCATTCACTTCGTACGTACTTCTGCATCAAACCGTACTACACACATCGATTAGGTTTGGTTCAACATACGAACCATAGGCTTGACCATATGATCTAGATTTTTTCTATACAAACTCAAGACCTCCACTCCACCAACAACACTAGTGATCAGAAGTTGGCAAACGTCTGGAACAGAACATTATAGTTGTAATGACCCTTGCCAATAGGGCACTAAAAAAACTCTCAAAAATGCAACTAAAATGTAGATAGAAAATTATTTTGCAATATATGAGTTCGCTGTCCCAAAATTTCAGAATAATAGATAGCAACCAAATACCATCTAAAACACTATCAATGATGTAGGAAATTGCTCAAAACCATATGCCATTCATATATCAACAATTTGCAACAATGCCATACATATTTCAGCCAATAATATGATCATCAAACCCTAGGTTTGCAATATAGATAGACTAAAAATTACAATGCCTTTCACTTGCAAAATACTAGCCTTCCTTTGATACCAATAATGCCAAATGGCAAACAAAGACAAGTACAATTTAAAATAGTAGAGTGCTGAAGCTATATTTTGTACTCAGCTGAAAACATACATTTCTCAGAAAATATGTCAAATGCCAAATGAGAAGTGAGGAACCTGATTGTAGATGGTTGCGATAATTTTTACCAATGCTGAAGATGCCAACACCCAAGCCAAAGTCACCCCAAATCTGAAAATGTACTTTCTTGCAGATTTTCGAAAATGTCTAAGAATTTTGAAAATTCCTTAAAAATAAATCATGGCCCAAAATGCACCTATCTTTATCTCCTCGTCGATAAAAATCCGATGCAAAAATACCCAGAATGATATGCTGAATAATGAGGAAGATATGAGCAAAAATGTGGTTCCAAAACCCTATCATGAAATTCTGAAAACTGAATTAGACTTGTAGCAAAAACTTTTTCGGATTGCTTTTTCGCTCTACTTTTTCGCTTTGCTTTTTCGGATCTGCTTTTTCGCTTTGCTTTTTCGGATCTGCTTTTTAGGACTGCTTTTTCGGATCTGCTTTTTCGGACTGCTTTTTCGGATCTGCTTTTTCGGACTGCTTTTTCAGATCTGCTTTTTCGGACTGCTTTTTTTCCTCTTGCAATCAAAAACTCAAACCCTCAGGTAAGTCTGAGGACTCCAAATAAGCTCAACTTGGAATGGCTGAATACCACTTCCAAAGTGCAACCCTTCAAAGGATATTTCACCTCCTCAGTTATGCAAATCCTTAAGAAACTCCATTCCTAAAGATCAAATGACAATCTGTAGACCAAGATGGCGCCACAAATGCTCAAAGAGAAAAGTAGTGTAAACTCAAGTCATGGAATGTCCAAAATGAGAGGCCAAGCACTCTATTTATTCACTTTTCTAAGAAGCCACTAGAACTTGTAGAAGTATCCATAAAATATTCTTATAAAATCCCTTTATAATGCACTTTTATATAAAAAGTAACTTTATAAAATAAAAAGTGCAACTCAGCTCAAAATTGTAACATTTTGGCCCCACAACACATTATAATAAAAAAATATGATAAACACCATTTCTCCAAAAGCAAATAAGACCGTCCAATCCCCAAATAATCATCAAAATGACTCTCTCACCATAACCATCTGCCTATGAGAGTCCATGATAGGCAAATCCACTGAAAAATGACATGTCACTAAAGAGGGGACATGACAATAGTGGTCTCAACAAATTAGGTTGACTTAAGGTGACCTTAATCGTCTCAAGGATCCTCTGTATAAATCTTGAAGGGGCTTGGTCCAGCTTACACAAGCAAACATCCAATATATCTAGAGGGAGGTCAATACCATCACTACGTTCCTTTCCTATCCTTTGTAGTGCCTTCAACCACCACTCTCCATTGCTACTGGGCGCCATAGTGTGATTCAAATCCCAAAAATCTCTCAATCATCCCAATAGGCTGGCAAGATCACCAGCTCTGATACCACAGTTGTCCCGAAGGCGATCTCTTCCCGAAGGTAATCTCGTAAGATGTCCCTAAGTTGATTTCGGCCCAAAGGTGATCTCTACTTGAAGGCAAACTCGTCTTAAAGGCGATCTCGACCCAAAGGCAATCTCGGTCCGTAGGGGATCTTGACACGAAGGAAATCTCGACCTGAAGGTGACGTCGACCCGAAGGGGATCTCAACCCGAAGGGGATCTTGGCACGAAGGCAATCTCGACTTGAAGGGGATCTTGACTTGAAGGCAATCTTGGATCAAAGGGGATCTCGACCCGAAGGCAATCTCGACCCGAAGGGGATCTCGACCTAAAGGTGATGTCGACCCGAAGGGAATCTCAACCTGAAAGGGATCTCCGCCCAAAGGCAATCTCAACCCGAAGGGGATCCCAACTTGAAGGTGATGTCGACCTTGAAGGTGATGTCGACCTGAAGGCGATCTCAACCCGAAGGGGATCTCAGCCCGAAGGGAATCTCAGCCCGAAGGGAATATAATGTTCTTGATGGCATTGGATGGAGAAAGCATGCAACATACGACTCTCACACCCTTAGGAAAATGCGGCAACTTCTCTGTAGGCCCTTTCAAGCTATCATATGATCCAAGTTAGGTCTACTTTCAAACTGGCCTGTACGATTAATATTCCTCATGATGTTAATATGCTCCATAAAGTCAAATAGTCCAACCCTGTACGATCCTTGACTCCCACACAACCCGTACGCTACCAGACTTACTCCGTACAATCAAAGATGTTGACTTTGCCTTCCAAGTCTGTGAGGTGATGTCCGTATGATGGGTATAATAGTTTGTAGCCATATGGCAAGTTCTGAGTATGATTAGTTTTCCACGTACGGTAGATTGGTTCCACCCGTACGGTAAGTTGTTGGTTTTTATAGTTAGTCGCACAGTGATGGTACAACTTTGGATGAATGTCTTGTAATGTATCGAGACGATGATTATTATTGTGCACAGAAAATTACTAAATCGAATTGCCGCATAAGCAAAAGGACTTCAGGTTCAATGATAGAACTTCAGATTACAATCATTCGGAATACTTCGCACAATCTCGGACAAATATTAGGTATCGTTGTTTATTACAAATTGGTCTTCTCGAGAACACTTCACAAATTTGGAGCACGCAGTGAAATATTGGAATGATATTTCCAATGGTAGACTAAGGTGGTTGTAAACCACCGAAACTGCAATAAATCAAATAGGGAGGATCTTTCACCTCTGAAATGGTGGACAACAGAACTCCAACTGGAATTCGCAAAGACAAATATAATATTCCAAGATGCATATCAACAACTACCTACATGCCGGTCATAAATACCCCTTCGGAAAAACTCCCGAGGGTTTACAAAAGATCACCGACACGGCAAACACCTACGTACAACAATAATAAAAATGAGCCCCTTTATTAATTAATTAAAGGTCCTTAATAATATCTTTTAAATTGGGACCAATAATTAATTAATTTATTCTCTATTAATTCGGGGACATTACAAAAAGTTCATTGGAAATTAATCATTTCAAGCATTGTTATATGTTTTCCAATATTATTGTTAAAGAACAAAAGAAAACATATATTCTGAAAAATACCAAAAAATACAAACTTAAAAGAAAAAACCATTTCTAGCAGTATTGATTAGAGTTAGAACCTGTTGGGGTTCTTACAATACATCACATGAGGAGATATCAAATGGATGTTTACTACAATAACCCTCATTAGCAAAGCAATGTAATGAAAATTGAAGTTTGCAAAAGGAATGATATATATTTACGTTATACGTCTATGCATTGCCTCATCAAGGTCTAAAGGGCGGTTAGTAGCTAGCATAATAATCCCTTCATGTCGTTCCATTTCAGTCAGCAATGCATTGAACAATTTATCACCACCTTTTTCTCTCTGCAAACAAGAGTGTGTGCATTAGCAAATAAAGCACCTAATACATAACTGAAAATGAATTCATCATTTCCTGCAAGTTTTAATCATTTATACAATTGTTTCTTGGAACTTTTACCTTTTTAAATAGAGCCTCGCATTCATCAAAAAATATAATTGCATCATTCATATCCACATCTCGAAAGAGTCCACGAAGATCAACAGAATGATCATCATGTTTACTTCCCCCAAATACTGATTCAAGTGAATGAAAATCTACAAGAAGAACACGTTTCCCTGGCCACATGCAAATTCATTATTTATGATTTCAAACATTAGATATAATCTCCTACATCATTCTGCACTCATGCCACTGCCATTATTAACGCTTGAGGAAAAATAAAATGGAACATAACTGTCAAGAATAATACAAACCTAAATGATGAGCAACAGCATCAACTGTCATAGTCTTCCCTGTTCCTGATGGACCACATAGAAGAATCACTAATCCTGCACCATATGTGATAACATCTTCAAGACCAACTTCTTTTCTGAAATTCTTGAACTTTGAAAAGTTATCAATGTTCCTCAACAGCATTTCTTTCTGCTCATCTGGAAGAACAACTTGTTGCATTGACACCTGTTTAAGTATAAATAAGAAAACAGAATTGATCTTTAGGCCTTTTTTTACATTTTATCTTGTACAACAGAAAATATGCACCAAGGGCATGGAATGATACATCTGGCAAACCAGAAATATGTTATTAGGAGGTAACTATAACATATTCGCACCAAAATGTATGTGTATGATAGAGCCATATATATATCCACAATAGGCATGACGCATACCTTGGGCTTGTATAAATGGCTTCCTTCAATGACCTCATCAATTTCAGTATCAAGACCAACAATCCAATCCAAAATACGACGATCTAGATCTACCTGTTGGTCCATTAAATCCCCACTTCCCCGTGTGTAACTGGCAGCCCTAAGCCTAATCATTCCCCTTGAAACAAGTATGCTTGATTTATGGAAGTGTGTACGAGCCAAAACCTACAAAAAATCATAAGATGATGAAGATTTGAAAGTGAGGGAACTATTGAGAAAACAATATGAAATAAGATATGTTTATCAATTTACTGAATCTTAAAACTTGTGGAAAACATATCATTATGTTGTTCTTTGTATGCACTGCTCAAACAGGCTGAAAAAAGAAAATGAGAAAAAAATAAAGCTTTAACTTTCACTTTTTTATACTATAGGACAAAAGCAAAGAAATGAAACGTTTCACAATAAGCATCCAAAATTAAATTGATGTCCTGCATATATGCATTTTCTTTTAATAGATAGAAATTTTGAATCTTGTTTACAAAACATTTGATCCATCAACCTATTGATGGATATATAGGTACAAGACAATATCAAGAAAGCAATGGTAGTTTTTAACTTAGGAGAAAACTTATCATTTAACAATACAATACCAGACATGGAAATGAACAACAATAAAAACTATGAAGTTAAATCAGACTAAAATAGTTGCTATGCTATATATCATAAAAAAGACTTTTCATGATAAATGTGTATGTCACTTAAAAAATAGAAAAAAATGTACTATCTCTACCAGAATTGTGAATATATATTGATATTATATAATACAAAGTATACCGCTATTACTACATCCAACCACTCATTCTCTCTCGTCATGCTTCGGGCTAATAAAAAGCTAAATATTCAATTATATAGTGCTCTACTTGTAGACCATTGATTTAGAAATGTTTTTATTATAGCCAACCCATTATGTTTTGGCATTAGGTAGTGATGTAACTTCTTGTATTTGGTGGTTGTTGTTGGCTAAAACTTTTGTAAGCCGCTAAGACTACACCTTACAAAATTGTAAATTTAGGCAACGGTATAGTGAGATAAATCTCTTCTCTCTACAATAGGGGAGGCTCCCTTCTTACCGCAGGTGGCTTCAATAGGACTTCAACTAAAATTAAACAAAGGGGTGATTCGTCCAATCTATTTCTCTTTTTTCAAGAAAGATTCACAAGTAACAACTTTCTAACCCTACAAAGATCTCCTACTACTATGATAATACTAGTGACTCGGTAGTTGATGTAAGAACAACTCCTAAGGCAGCAATTATAATTATATTTGGTAGATTAAGAACAAAGGCCCAAAGTCTCTTGCTATTAATCCTATTTGAAGAATAACTAGAACCAATAGTGAGGCTCAAAGTTTGTCACTAATAATCCTGAAATTGAAATAAAACACTCAAAGCTGGAGCTCAAAGTTTGTCACTAATAATCCTGAAATTGAAATAAAACACTCAAAGCTGGAGCTCAAAGTCTTCAACTCCTAGTATTTGGAGCCACTATTAAACTATAGCGATTCTCCTCTTGTAGCTCAAAGTCTCTCGAACGGCGAGTTGAAACTCAAGTGATTCACACAAGTTAAACCATAAAGTGAACTCAAGAACGATTAAATAATGCAACATAAGAAAACATCATTCAATCACAAGACTTGCAACACAAAGTTTGGAAAATCTCCTAGTTGCCGATTCAGATTCGGGGACGGATTCAGGTTCGAGAATCCGGTTCGTAGATTCGTGAAAAAAAAAAATTCCCGTTTTGGATTCGTAAGGATTCGTGTGTGTGTATATATATATATGCATTATATATCCATTACGGGCGATTAATATTTATATTTATTATTCTTATATATATTTCTATATCTTTTTTAAAATAATATTATAAAAATATAAAAAATAGTATAATACATATTATCTATTTAATATATTTTATACAAAACAATATGTAATTTTATTTGTGTATATTAATAATTAAATAATAACTAACATATATAAATAAATAAATAATATAATATTTTATTATAAATAAATAAAATATAATATAAGTTCAAACATAATACAAATAAATAATATCAAATAAGTTAATAACATAATACAAATAAATAATACTAAAAACATTTCAAAAGATAAAACAACAAATTCCAAAATATAACCGAAGCCATCGAATGGAAGCCATCGAACGGAAGCCATTTTTTGCAGGGGGAAAGAATGTTGTCCCAGCTCAGAAATCCAACGCTGGAGTGGACTGTATCGCTGGAGTGCATATTCTTTGTAAACACAAAACTGTGCAAACCCTGCCCGGATCCGTCCCGGATCCGACGCGAATTGGGACCCGGATCGGACCCGGACCCAGATCCGGGCTTATACAGGCAAATCCGGCAACTAGGGAAAATCTTGCTCCTTTTATTCACTTCTGAGAATTTGCACAATGAAACACAAAGTTTTCACCACACAAGTATTTCCAACATAGCTTTCTTGCCTAAAACAAAAGATGATTATTTACAATGGGCTCCCTCCTTTATATAGGAAAAGAGGAGAGAGAAAAGTGGAGAGGATCAAGCAAATGCTAGTTCATTATCTTAAATAAAGCATTAGTGACTGCACATTTAGCATAAACTGGCCACTTCAGTTTGATAAGACCAAATGCAAGTAGAAGGGGGTGAGTGAGATAAGGTAGAGCAACTAATTATATTAATTTATTGTATGCTGACTGAATGCTCATTTGAGGTGGAATGGAGCTTGAATCCCATTGGGAGTGAGGCATGTGGAGCAGGAAGAAAGGCATCTCAGGTTTTGGAGGTTTTGGAACCCCAGTTTTCCAACCATCAACACTCAAATTGCTGTTCATACTCAAAGAAGGTGGAATGAGGATTTGAAGGGAGTCATGAGGTTTGTGGGAGGAAGTGATGCCTATTAAGGGGGTCTAATGTCTTCTACATCAGCTTTCACACAAGTTCTTAACCATTCTACATAACTCAGGCTGCAAACTTAATCTTTATCATCTACATTATTCTTCCAACAGATGTATCAAATAAAATAGACAAGTAAAAAAGGTAGAGATGCGAATTTATATATATCTGTAACAGCAGTCTCAGAATTGTCTTTTATTTTTTTATAGTCAAAATGTATATTACTTCAACCCTATTCATATATCAAAATTTGATGAATTTATTTTGGTGAAATTGTATTGATATAATATTCCAGTTCTCTTAGTTTAAAGCACGTAAATAGTCAGCATCTTTGCATTTATCATTACTTGGCATTTTGTCAAACGTTTGTCCAAATTACAATAAAAACTTAGCCATCCCATTACAATATAATTCCAGCGCCAATTCAAGCAATATCATACTATGTTTTTTTAACTTAATTTTCAATATATGCAATAGTATTGGTGTTCCTTGGTTAGGAGTTCCAAATTAAATTTCATTCAAATTGGAAATCTTTCATCTGATGAATACACAAAATTCTTTGAAAGACTTAAACATTACCATCAAAATCAGAAGTCATTTTTCGATTTCATATTGCCAATGTGCTGAATATTCACCAAATAATGTACCCCACTATGGTTTAAATGAACCCATAATACCTGTTCCTTGAAGGAATCGAAGAAGATTGATAGAAAGTCTTTCACCTAGTGAACACAAAAGTAAACATTAATGATAAAACATATTCACATAAACAACCCCAAAGTACAGCAATCTAATAACTTTTTATTCACAGAGTAACCTAGAGAATAAGTTGGAAAGATTGAAGAGACATTGCAACATACCTGCAAACATTTACTTGAATAATAAAACCCATCTCCAGCATCACCTTGAAAAATACTTTTCACAACTGGTGATATTGATACAGCTGCAATGCGAACCATTGATTTGTAAGTTATCATTCAATCATAAAAGATCTAACAAGGTTTCCTATTTACCAGTGAGCATAAGGATAACTCCTTTCTCAAATGTATCCAATCCAAGCTTTGTAGCAAGCACCTGAAGAATACAGAAACTTGTTGTTACCACCATGATTAGTTCCATCAACAACCTACCAATTAAAATCAACCTATCTTTGGGTATGTTATGAATAATGGGCACATTAGCATACTTCCAATCGAGGAAGCTCCTTGTATCCATGTTTGAATGCTTCCTCAGTAAGTTTGATTCTCTCCTCATGTCGACTTAGCACAAACTTTAGCTTTGCATGCAGTTCACGAATACTTGTGTCCTTGAATAAAAATATGAATAACATGAAAGAATGTATAGTTAGAAAAAAATACTTGCTCCACTTGAAAAGGCATAAATCCATGACAATAATTAACAACAAATGCATGCTCCAGAAGTAAATTTTTGGGGGCAAACCACCACAAACTAGAAATAAAAAAATCTGTCAATTTAACCAACAAAGGCAGGGAAATATTTAATAAATCAATTTAAAATGTTGCATCGTCAAAGTTTAGAGGGAGAGAGACAAAGCTCCAATCTGCCTCTCATCAATATGTTTTCCGTTCTCAAACTTCATTGGTGTTTTTCCAAAGAGAGTAAGGGATCTTTATGTTTCCAGTGGAGATAGAAACGAGGTGAAGCCTGGTTGAGAGATAAGATTTAAACTCTTTAAAGGATAGTAGAGATATTTTTCCAATTCTCTTGCAGTGAAGAATGCTATGGTTTTTATTTTCTCATGTCATCTAAATCGCCTTGATGGTAACCCAGTGATAATTCTGCCTTCACTATTCAATTATTGCAAAGTTGTAGGTGATTTTGTGTAGTCACGGCAATGGTTTCCTGTGGTCTAGGAAAAGTTCATATTGCAATCATGGTTCATCCCATGGTAAAGCTCAAAAAGCTTGGTGGGATTGAATGTGTGAAATAAGGCAAAATTGGAAACCTTATCTATTCTGAATTTGGCATCTGCAGATCCATTTTGTTTATTGGCTCATAATGCAAGAGCTCCAACCACTTTGAATATGTATTCTAAAGTGTGTGTGATGTCCATAGATGTTACCTACACTTGTGGAGGATACTTCTAAAGCTCTAAGAAGGGTATTGCACACAGTTTTCACGAATTGTCATGGGCTTGCCATTTTTCTCTCCATGCCATCCAAAAAGTGTCCTTTTGTCATCTCAGATATTGCTTTGCTAAAATCTTGTTAGTAGGGGAGGGTGTTCTTAAGGAGATGACCTATTTAATTTTTCCGCATGCAATAGTTCCCTGTTCTAATTTCTCATCTTCCTAGTTGGCCACCTGTCTCTTAGTACTACAACTTTTGCAGGCCAGTACTTCTTTCATAGCATTAGTGTGATGTCATGTTAATATGATATTATGAAACACTTGTTCAAATCGAACAAAATATACATGAACTAAGACAATTTAGTTCCATATATATAAACAAGTTTGATGCAAAGGGTGTAACAGAAGATTCCAGGATTTAGTCAAGTAAATCTAAAATCTATTCTAGGGGTTTCATAGATTTCTTTAAAATGAAGCAAATATAATCCAAAAAATTTAAGATAGAAAACAACAAATCATCTTCTTGTACTACATCTATCCTTATTAAAAGGAGCAGATTCCAGGATTTAGTCAACTAAACATAAAAGCTGTTCTGGAGGCTTCATTGATTTTTGTGAAATCAACAGGCAACATAATAAAAACACAGTTAAGATAGAAAACCAGAAATCCTATTTTCTTTTAATACATCTATCCTTATCGACAAGAGAAGATTCCAGGAGTCGGCCAAGTAAATCTAAAAGTTGTTCTGAGGGATTCACTAATTTCTGTTAAATCAAATAGACAACATAATCCAAAAGTTTTAAAATAGAAAACAAGATATGCTATTTTTCTTGTAAGACTTTTATCCTTATTAACAAAATGAAAAATTAAGAACAAACAAATAATAATCTCAAATTGGAGTAAAATGATATCAAAAAATGTCCTTTTATTAATATCGAAGGTTGCTATTCAAAAGAATTAATATAAATATCTAACTCTACTTACAATAAATATCCTTTATTAATACCTAAGGTTAATATTAAATATCCTTTATTAACATAGGCTAGAGAGATTGATTTTCAAAAAAAATTATATAAATATCTAACTCTAATTACAAAGTATACCTAGCCTCAAATTTTCTTCCATTTCACAAAACAGGTTTCATTCTGGAATCATTTCATAACTTACATTGCTTAACCGGGAGGACCGCTGCTTCTTGCTAAATGCTTCTTTCAAATCCTCTTTATGGCGTGCCTTTGAAATACGAAGTTTCAAAGACAGGACTTGGAATGCATCATCCAAATATTCAAGACTTGAACTATAAGGGTCAAGCTCACTGTCTGAATCCTTTGGCTTCTCATTGTAAATGGAGGAAGATGTTGAAATTTTGCCATTTTCTAAACTTTCAATCTGGTGAACCACATCAGGACCTTTCATTTCAGAGGCAACAAAATCTAGGGGTTTTTTATGGGTCGATGTCTGTATTTGATTGATCAATGTATAAGGGTCAACAACTTCGGAAATGATATCCTCTGTTGGACGTCTGCCAGCAACCTCACCTGTTGCCTTACCATCTGGCATGCTCTTACTGGCATATTTTGAACAAGGTAACGATGCTGGAATAGTTGACATTATCCCAGGAACCTCAAGTGGAACAACATGCTCAATTGTTTCCCTGGGCATTTTGTTTTGAATCTGCAAAGAAACAAATCTACTTCAGTAAAATGAGAAAGGAAGAACATCAAAATGTAATAAGAAATATGCCTTGGTGCCCAAAACATTTTAGTGAAAAGTGTAGTTACACATCTCAAGAATCTGACAACATGCTGTCCTTCAATAAGATGTTAATGACAACCTTTATTGTGATGCATTTCAACATCCTTTATTGTAATCCTCTATTGAAATTTTGAATGTTTTTAATCCTCAAGTACGTGAAAACAAATTCACACTTCATATTTCCAAAGACAGTTGACACCACCAAGTTAGTGGATCAAGAAGGGAGGTCCATATAGCAGATTTGTCTAAAATAAAAAACTACGAGACCTGTCTAAAACTACTTATTAGAAACTGGGAAAAAACATTGACACAATAACTATGATATTTGCATAACTTATTCATTATATCTTGAAGAGCTTCAACTTTTGATCAGTATGTAGTTAGCAGCCTTACCTATTAAGTATTGGCCATTTGTTCCAAATAAATTAAATGCAGTTTCCAATTTGTTGAAAACACATTTAACACTACTACTGTTTTCTTTTAAAAAGACTAAAAAATATTATATAGATATACTTACAATGAGAATAGATTGCTCATAAATTCTAAAAGCATTAAACTTTCCGATTGCCAAATACCATGTTATGAAATAGTGCAAAAAAGGAGGTTCTGAAGTTTCAGAGATAAGGAATTTTAAGGATCCTTACTGCAGGGTCCCATGAAATCACAGCTATTTTTTTCAGCAGGCACTCCTCATATTTTTTAGAAGATATTTTTGGAGATAATGGTCCCATGATATTTTTACTTTATTAAATTTGACAAATTAATAAACTTTATTATTTTTTAATTACCAGATTTTGATGATACCTGCTAAAAAAAGGAGGGAAAACTAAATGCAGCCATGTGGAAAATTTGAGGCTAAAAAGTAATCTAGATTCTAAACTCTCTGCCCTGAATTTGATTGTTTCATACCATTCATAAGAGCTGTTTTCTTCCCTGTTTGGGAAAGCTCCCATGGAACCAGATAATTTTTCAATCAGTTCAGACATTCTGATGAGATCTAGACTGACATCTTTCCAGGACATCTAAATTCAGCCTCTTTGATCTTACCATATTCAGTTCTCAACTTGTGAAGAACTTTCATAGACTCATCAATTGTCACCAATCCTTGTATCAACAATTTCTCAAGAAAGGCCTTTGTTGTCCTACCTATTAGAATATTATTTTATTACTATTTAATGCTCATCTTTGTATAATATGTAAAATATGTAGATAAGATCGTTTCTCCGATCTTCTTCAGTTTCTTCTTAGAAACTTGCTATTTTTGTATCCCTGTATATTCTATATCATGATCATTCTGATCATTTGTTAATACAACAACAAATTATTTTACTAATTACTTCTCAGTAATATAGTAACAGAGCTAGCTTGATCTTTTCAAAAAAATTCTGGTTGTTTTTTCTTTGCAGAAATTAGTCTCCAAACTCATCTAGGGTTTTCGCGTCTTCCTTGACGCCATTTCTGCAACACGTGGGAGTTCCATCTCTGGTCGTTCATGTTTCCTTCTGCAATATTCGAACACGATTTTTCTTAATCTCTTTTTCGAAGGTCCGTTTTTCTGCTCAATGGCACTTCTTCAAGCATTTTCTGCTTGCATCTCATCAGTGAACGTTGTTTTTGTGGCCCCTAAACTCCTGCAGCCCAAGGCCCTTTTGTTTTCTGTGTTTATGAAGCCTGTTCGGCCCACGATTTCTTCTGCAAATCGTTTTTTCAGCTCCTTGTTTCTGGTTTTTTAGGGCCGACAACCATTGTTATGCTTTTACAAGCAACGCCCTTCAAATCTGCACTCCCACTATGATTTTTTCAGATTCGACGTAAAATTTCATTTTTTGCAAACCACCATCCTCAACCGACGAGGGTTTTTTTCATAACCTTCTGATTTTTTGGTCGGGTTGCAAATCTGATTATAGATTCTTGGTGGGTTTTTCGAAAGCTCAACTAGGTTTCTTTCAGATTTTTTTGGTTGCCTCAAATTTTGTGCCAACTGTAATTTTATTCTGAATACAAATTCCTTGTGGATTTTTTGAGAGATCTTCTAGGTCTTTGTCAGATTGTTTTGGGTCAGCCACAATTTTTTCTCGAAATCCATGTCAGTCGTACTTCATTGTTTTTGAAGTTTGTACTTGCATCTGTCAATGTTTTCTACATTGGGATTCATGTTTCTAATTTTGTGCTATCACCTCTTCTTTGTTTTTTAGTTTTCATGCATTGGGAAATGTGCAAGATGGCATCATTGACTAAATGTTGGAAGGCAATTAGACATTCAAAGGCAAAAATTATAACACCTGGAAGCAACGCATGCTGACAATCTTCGAATATCGCCGCCTTGATGTTCTTGTTTTGGGAACAAAGACATCCTACCATAGCCGCATCAGACTAGGACAAGTTTGATGATCAAAATTGAGAAGTTTTCGTGCTTCTCAAGATCTCTGTCACAGATGACCAGCTGCCTCAGATTCCTTCTGGCAAGTCAGCATCATAAATCTGGAAGCATCTAAAGGAATTGCATGACATCCGACAAGAGCCAAGCATTCTTCCTGAAGAACCAGTTGTTCTCCATCATGATGGATGAACGTATGTCCTTAGAGGAGCATCTCGCAAAGATTAAGGACATATGAGATCAACTCGAAGCTATTGGTCGAAAAATGGAGGAAGAAGATATGGTAGTCATCACCTTGAAGAGTCTACCTAAACCTTATGACCAATTTATCTAAACTCTCAACATTACTTCAACTAATGTTGATTTGAAATTTCCAGAGTTGTGCAACAAACTCTTGCAGCGGGATCATTGGAAACAACAGTTTGGTAGCAGTGTCACTTTGTCCTGCTCAAAGCAAGCCTTTGCAGCCAAATCCTTTCACAAGGATAAAGGCGAATCTCAGTCATCTTAGCAAAAGGGCTCTAGTAAGTCTCGTGATGGTTCAAAGAAGAAGGTTTAGTGTAACTATTATCATAAATATGGCCATATGCTCAAGGATTGTCGCAATCGTTTGGCTTCTGAACAACGGAAGTAGGGAGGGTCTCATCCTAAGGCCAATGTTGTTGAGCACACAGAGCAGAAAGAGACTTCCTTTAACACCTTCATGACTAAAAGACCTGCACACCATGTGAAATCTTCTGTCTGGTATATAGATTTTGGTGCTTCTCGGCATTTCACTCACAAGCATGATTGATTTATAGAATTTTCTCCTTATATTGATTTAGTCATATTTGGAGGAGGTGAAGAGTATACCGTTGTCGGCAAGGGAAACATTCAAATGCAGTCTGGTGCGAGGAATCTCATTTTCCTCAATGTATACTATGTTCCTAGCATGGAACTAAACCTACTCTCAGTGAGTCAGATCATGCGGCATTCTCCTCATCATGATGTGGTGTTCAGTGCACACAAGTGTTCGATTGTCAATCTTGTCACACGCACTACTGTAGCTATTGGCATTGAGGATCATGGTCTATATAGACTTGTAGATATGGATGATTCTCTTGAGCATGCCTTCGCAGCAAAATCATCTTCTATCATCAATCTCTGACATCAGCGATATGGTCACTTGAACATTCATTATCTTTCTCAACCTATTTGGGAAGATTTAGTACATGGCCTCCCTGAAATTCAAACTCAGAATCAACGTATTTGTGGAGCTTGTCAGGTTGGGAAGCAACACAGGACACTGTTCAAGGATGGTGACTCATGGCGAGCCTCTAAGGTGCTACACTTGGTCCACGTTGATGTATGTGGTCCAAGGAATACTTCTTTTGTTACTAAGTGCAGGTATTTCTTTCTTTTTGTTGATGATTTCAGTCGTAAAATGTGGGTGTACTTTCTTAGACAAAAATCAAATGTGTTAACTGTATTTCAAAAATTTAAGCTCGTAGTAGAAAAAGAGTTTGGTTGTTCTATTATAACTCTTAGGTCTGATTATGGAGGGGGGGAGTTTTGTTCTACTGCTTTCTCCACTTTTTGTGATACACATGGCATAAAACATCAGTTAACCACACCATACACCCCTCAAGAAAACGGCATTGTAGAACGCCACAACCGAACCATTATAGAAATGGCTAGGTCAATGATGGAACACGAAAATGTTCCTAAGAAATATTGGGCAAAAGCAGTGTTTATTGTTGTCTATCTCCTTAATCGATCTCCCACACATGTTGTTAAGGGGAAGACTCCTAAGGAAGCTTGGACTGGTCGCGAACCCAGGATCAACCATCTGAAAGTTTTTGGCTCTTTAGCATATGTATAGATTCTAGATATCCAGCACTCCAAGTTGGATTTCAAGAGTCAAAAGCTTATATTTACAGGATACAATGACAACAATAAAACTTATCAGCCAATTGATATCGACACTAATTGTCTTATCTTCAGTTGCAATCTTGTCTTTGATGAAGAACGAAGACCATTTCAGCTTTGCTCAACTAAGCAGAATTCTAAGGATTAGCCTTTGAAGGCTTCTAATTTGGGTGTTCGTCTTCCATTTGGTTCACCTGATGGGAGGGATGATGCAGATTCTATATTTGATGATGCACTACCTGAATTTCCTCCGAATGATGCTAATCTTCCACATGTTTCAAATCCTCTTCCACCTCCATCTCTAGTTATTCCTCCTCCATCTAATGTTGGCACATCTACTCTCTGGCCTAAATGGTGGGCTAAGACCATCGGTGATCTTAGTCCTGATGAGCTCATTGAGGGTAGATCTTCCAGAAATAAGGGCAAGCAGAAGAATACAGTTAACTATTCTCTCATGGCCAACATTAATAGTATTTATGAGCCTCAAACATTTGCAGAAGCAAAAAGGATTCCAGAGTGGGAACAAGCAATGGATGCAAAATACCAAAGACTTCTCAAGAACAACACCTGGCTTATCTCTGATCTTCCTCCGGGGAAGAAGCCCATTAGCTGCAAATGGATGTATAAGCCCCACAGATATTGAGCCCAACACTTTTCAAAATCTCTAAACAATGCTTGAATTTTTCCAGCAGCCAACTCCAATCTGAAATTGAATGCCAAGATAAGATTATTCTTCTCTAGACCCAGCCGTCTAGCATCCAATGACTCACATGGGTTTGCAGCTAAGTGTGGCTGCCTCAAACTCTCTTCACAACAATTACCAAAGCTACGATTTAATCACTGATAACTGCCTAGGGTATAATGGTGCTATCACCATCAAAAAAAACCTTTAAACTAACTCAAACTCTGTATTGATTCTTCTCTTGTAAGCTCAACTTGAACTTCTGAATGAAGCCCACACTGTAGAAAATCTCAATGTTTATTTCAACACCTCATATGCTTGTAAAAACTTTGAAGAATTCACAATTCTCCAAGTCTGAAATTCTAAAACCCTTGTTCCAAATTTCTCTTCACACAAATCAATAATATCAAATGCACAATAAAATGAATGAAATGAAATCCGAATCCCTTTTTATAATATTCAATTTCCATTTGTCTTCATTTCCTTTAATTTACTTTAATTTCATTTCTCATAAAGCAACTTTATGTTATAATGTAAAGTTGACATATAATAAAGTCACTTTATTAATTTAAACTCCCCTATTGCTCCAAAAATGACCTTTTCATTAATATAATGATGTTTTGACACATAGGGTCCCTATTTTATGTGCTCAAGATTTAAAACTTCTCAACCCGGTTCCAACGAGCTATAACACCAAGGTGCCCAATATGCAATCCCAATAAAAATAGCAACCTCAACCAATTTAATTAAATAATAATCATAATTCACCCATCTTGCGAAAATGACTGAAAAAGCATCAAAATCGAAATTTGACAGCACAGGCGTGATCCTGATGAAGAAAGACGATGAATGAACCTGACAGGGTGACTTACTAAAAATAGAAACTCCCTCCAAAATTCTTGGAGCCCAAACCAGAAGCCAAAAATAAAAACTGAGAGCATCATTCAACTCCTCTAACTCATCTAAGCTCATCGGAACCATCCCTTGACTTACTATAAATAGTAAGTCCCACCAAACAGAGCCATAACCCTCAACAGGGTCCTCTAATCGCCAATATTAGCCTACAAAGACCCAATAATAGCCTAAATCCATCCACTTGTTAGCAATATAAGTTGTCATTTGTGTACATTCACAACACCATGCACCGATAAGGGTTCACCGGTCACTCACATTACTTAGAAGACACCGGTAGACAAGGAACAGTGTGTATGCACTGGTAGACAAAGCAAAGTGAACACACCGGTAGACCGATCTAAGTACACAGTACCAGTCTCAGTGTGCATACAAAGTTGAACCGGGTACAAGGTTACACCGGTCTAAACTGCCTTTAGATCCGCACCAGATTTTGCAGAGCAATTTGAGATAACACCGGATTATACAGGACATCCACCGCTCAGAAGTGGAGTTAGCTTTTTAACAGGAGTTAACTTTATTTCTACGGATGTTTTGCAAGGTAAACTCCAGATCATAACGCATAGCTTTTTGCTAGTTGCATGATTTTTGGTAAGTTTACAGCCTAGCGGTTCTATGAGTTAAGGGTTTCATTATGGTAAACTCTTGTATAAATACAAGTCATAGTACACAAGATAAGTTGTTGATTATTGGTGATAGCATAGAGCAGAGGAGAGATATCTTCTGAGAAAAGCGATACAGTCACTGAAGTGAAAGAGAGCAGAGGTCAACAGCCAGGCAAACCGGAGAAGAGATCAACAGGTATGATCTGATCAAACATTCAGTGTCATAGAAGATCATTGTTTTGTAAAGTGTGAAAGCAAGTTAAAATCCCTATATCAGGGTGGACCTAATCGGTTCGTTGTAAAATCCCCTAACAAGGTAACATCTTTGTTGATGTTCAAAGTCCTGTAACCAGGCAGCTCTTGACAGGGTTTAGATCTTAACTAATCTTTTGTAAAATCCCTTAAACGGGTAGCACCTTAACCAGTGCTTTGTAAGCTCCTAACAGGGCACCTTCATTCGACAGTAGTGAAGTTGTGAGCTCTGTGTCACCGTGGTTTTTCCTTCTAACCGAGGGTTTCCACGTATAAATACTTGTGTTAATTTGTGTGATTTTTTTATGCTTGTGAATGATTGTTTTATTATGCTTATCAGTAAAGGATAATTAAACAAGAAAAGAATTACTGCATATCAAAAGTATTTACTAATTCAGCCCCCCCTCTCAGTAACCGGTTTAGTAATAACACCGCGATCATGGCCATGCTAAAAAGGGGACATTACAATCAGCTCTTGAAGATAATGGATACATGGTTACATTTATGGAGGGTAAAGTCCTAGCATGACCAAAGAACTTAACCATAAAGAAGGCCCAAACTATAGGCATAAGACAAGGACACCTATACAAACTTTGCACTAAGTCAAATCAAGCCCTTATTCATGAGACTTCTGACTCAAATGAGATCTGGCATTGAAGATTAGGCCATATTCACTTTCGTGCCCTAACTTCTATGGATAAATTTGTAACTAGACTACCTAAACTAAATCAAACTCATAATGGGTTATGTAAAGGGTGTGTCTTGGGGCAAAATACTAAGGGTCTTTTCCTAATAGTTTGAGTAGAACTAAAGTTGTATTAGAATTAGTCCACTCTGATTTATGTGGACCCATGTCTGTACCCTCCATAGCAAAATTTTTGTATTACGTGATTTTTTTTTTTACTTCTCCAGGAAGACCTAGATATACTTCCTCAAGTGCAAGGAATCAAAAGAGATCCTTAAAAGGTTTAAGGAATTCAAAGCTCTCACAGAAAATTTTTCCGGGAAGAAAATTAAGATACTTAGAACAGACAATGGGAAAGAGTAAACTTCTAAAATCTTTAAAGAATTTTGTGTAAATGTAGGGATTAAGAGGGAGTTCATTGTACCCTATAATCCCCAACAAAATGGAGTTGTTGAGAGGAAAAATAGAACTATTGTAGAAGCATCGAGGGCAATGCTTTATGATCAAAACTTAGAAACCTCATTTTGGTTTTAAGCATCTAATAGAGATGTATACATTCAAAATAGATGTCCTCACTCACACTTGGATAACAAAACTCTTGAAGCCTTTACTAGTGTAAAATCTAATATCAATCACTTAAAGATATTTGGTTGCCCAATTTACATCCATGTGCCTGAAGAGAAGAGGTTGAAACTAGAACCTTCTGGAAGAAAAGGAGTTTTTGTAGGCTATAGTGAAAGTTCAAAATCTTACAGAATATACATGTGGACAAAGACAAATTGAACTAAGTAAAGATGTCATTTTTGAAGAAGACATTGCCTTTAAGAAGGCTAAGAGTTCAAATGAGATAGAAATACCAGATTCATATAAAGGTATGGAAGAGGATCCTACTCCTGAGTTTCAGAGGGAGTATCCAGATGAAACCACAAATGAAAGTCAGATTCCTCCAGAGATTCAAGAAGAGGAACCGAACAATAATCACAAGAGACCACTTTGGGCTAGAAAGATGATACAAGAAGCAGAAATGCTTGCAGCACCTAAAGGGACATTCAGAGAGAGCAAAAGACCTCGCAAATTAACATATGATGCATTAATGAGTGAAATCATTAATTCTGAACCTACTGGTGTTACAGAAGCTCTTAAGCATCAAGTTAGGAAAGATGCTATGACAGAAGAGTATCAATCCATTCTGAAAAATGATGTTTGGGACATAGTTCCTAGACCAAAAGAGAAATTTGTTGTCCCGTCCAAGTGGCTCTTCAAAATTAAACATGCTGCAAATGGCAGTGTAGAGAAACATAAAGCACGTTTTGTCGCTAGAGAATTCTCATAGAAGGAAGGTATTAATTAAGAAGAGACATTTGCACCTATTGCCCGATATACCTCCGTTGGAGCAGCCATGGCTATTACAGCAACTAAAGGCTGGAAGATCCATCAGATGGATGTAAAAACTGCATTCTTGAATGGGACTATTGAAGAAGTCTATCTAGAACAACCTGAAGGTTTTTTGAGTCATGATGCAACTTCACGTGTGCAAACTGAAGAAAGCCTTATATGGGCTTAAACAAGCTCCCCAAGCTTGGTATGAGAGGATCGACAACTATCTATTGGGTCTAGGATTCTCCAAGAATGATGCAGATCCAAATCTTTACTTTAAAGTAATTAATGGTGATATGTTGATACTAATCCTATATGTTGATGATTTGTTAATTACAAGAGATCACCTTATAGTTCAATGTTGATATTTATTATTTATTGTTTATAAGATATTCTTTATATGAGTGGTATTTTAAATTAATAATAAATATAACAAGGATATTTATTATTACTTGGGAGGGCCCAAGTCGGCCACCCTTGGAGTGGTTTAATTTAGAAATTATACTCATATATAAGAAGTTCAATTCTTGAGAGAAAGATCATCAAAAACATAATATGATCTTCTCTCCTCAAGGATTGAAATCCTTTATATACTATGAATTTGCATGAGTGCTGGAGTGAATACCTTAATGCTGGAGTAAATGCATTAATGCTGAAGTGACTATGTGAATGTTGGCAGATCCAAAGACAATTCTGTCTGCCCTAAAAAGGCGAATTAGGACAGTCATCTTGGAGTGAATTCCAGGCAGCGAATTCACTCCAATCTGTGATCAGACCAAGAAGCTGCGACCCTTCCTAGAGGCTGTTAGTATATTGCGATATACATCTTAAGGATTGGATATATTTAAAGGACTGTTGTAGGGCAGATTGAAGTATTTTATACAGTGCAGATCTAGATGTTGTTTTCAATCTGATCTGTCTGCTAAATCAAATCAATGGAACAAGATCTTGAGAGAGCAGACCTTGAAGGAATCATATCCGGGTAACATCTCACCTTGCTTGTGTATATTATATCTTATCCTGTGCTTAGTGTTTGGAAGACTTCTATAGTTTGATCATTCCTAGGTGAATCTGAAAAATACTAACATGGTATCAGAGCCTAGATTGAGTAAAGATCTTTTCAGATTTAGGAGTACAAACTAACTCTTTCAAAACTAAGAAACTTTATGGACATCATGGATTTAATGTCTAAAGGCCATTTGCTCCAAGTACTTGGTGAATATCATGGATTTGATATTCGTTAGGCCAATGCTCGAGGATATCATTAATTTGATATCTGGTGGATCAGGGATCCACTTCTTAGCATATGGTGGACATCATAGAATTGATGTCTGAAGGCCATTTGCTCCGAGTCCTTGATGAATATCATGGATTTGATATTCGTTAGGCCAATGCTCGAGGATATCATTAATTTGATATCTGGTGGATCAGGGATCCACTTCTTAGCATATGGTGGACATCATGGATTTGATGTCCGAAGGCCATTTGCTCCGAGTACTTGGTGAATATCATGGATTTGATATTCGTTAGACCAAGACTCGAGGATATCATAGATTTGATATCTTGTGGATTAGGGATCCACATCTGAGTAATTGGTGGACATCATGGACTTGATGTTGGTAGGCCATTACTCCAAGCACTTGGTGAATATCATGGACTTGATATTCGTTAGACCAATGCTCTTGACAACATGGACTTGATGTTGGTATGATGTCATGGACTTGACATTTCTTGAGTCTTGGTGACTCGTGGATTTAGTTATCCACAAATTGGATGGTATAAATCATGGACTTGGTATTCTATTGGCTGAGTCAAGAGGACTCGAGGATCTAAGTTATTCACAAATTGGATTTGATGATAACTTGTGTTTGGAAAGTATCATGGACTTGATACTACCTTGAATATCATGGACTTGATATTCAAAAGAGTCAAGGTGACTAGTGGATTTAGGAAATTCACAAATATCTGATATCATGGACTTGATATCACTTATGGTTGATAAGCATCATGGACTTGATGTTATCATGAATATCATGGACTGATATTCTTGGGTCATGAAGACCAAAGGATCTAGGAGATCCACATTTGGATGGTAAGCATCATATGATATGATGTTTCTCATATGAATATGAGATATATGGTTATGAAGAACAATTGTGTTCTCATTATACCTTGTAGATAGAGATCTACTATCATAGATGAGAGATCTATGGCTTCATTGGATTAGGAATCCATTTCTGTTATGTCTTGAGTCTCAGAGACTCATGGATTTAGGAAATCCACATCCGGTTGGTAAACATCTTGTTACCATGACTTTCATATGGGTATAATATTAACTTATTTTATAAATAGATAATGATATGAAAATAAATGTAAATATTACTTATTATATGCTTAATATATATTAATATTATTTGATATACTAATATATATCAAATAAATAATTAAATAAGATTTAATAATAAATAATAATTAAATGACAAATAATATAAATCAATATATATTAATAAAAAATGTATATAGTAATATATAAAAAACATTAATATCATTAATACTGAAATCTCATAATATAATCTGAAATATATTATAATAAATATTATATGTTAATAAAAGTATATATATTAATATATACATCAAAACATTAATACCAAATATGCTGATTACATATTTAATATATTTTATGGTGATCATTGTTATTAAAATATTAATATAATTGATTAATTAATATTTAATATTAACTAGATACTGATCACATATTTAATATATATTTAATATATATTTTATATTATAATTACAATTAAGAGGCATGCGATTCAATAAAACCATCACAGCCTCATGAGTGCCTACCATTTGGAAGGGTGCAATTAAAAGATATCTCCCTAAGAAAGAACGTGTCTTTTCCCCAATGCCAAGGGAGAATATTAATAGGATTTGGAGAGGTCTTTCTGAAGGATGAAACAGAACAAGTACACTAAAAAGCATGCTCAGCGATTGGTAATCCATTGGCACGGTCAGCATTGAAATCCCAGTCAGCAGTCAAAACACATTCAACAGTAATCAGCATCCAATATGCCCAATCAGCATATTTACTATTTACTCAGCCATTGATAATCAATAGTGTCGGCAGCAACACACGGAAATCGTGGCAAGAACAGAATATAATAAAGGGACTGACAGTAAAAGCAATCAAACAGCATATATATTAACGGCAAAGCAATAAGTCTCCAGCAGTATGTATCTTACTTGATGTGATTATATGAATGGTGTGCCATATTCTGAGCACCGTATTATATATATTATCATGTGTGATTCACTGTTTCTTAAGCACAGAATAATTACTGCACAATATCTGGTAACTATACATATATGCACACACACACACACACACACACACACACATATATACATATATCATGGATCTGGTATGTATACCTGTAAATGGCGTATGTCTGTTGGTTATACTAATTGTATCGTAGTAATATAAGAAGATACTGACATCAGAATTTGTGTAGTTTTCAATTGTAAAATATATTTACAGATTTTAATATACTTATAATTATAATATGAATAAATGATATAAATATGATCATTACCTCATGAGATAAGGTAAGGCCACCGCTAAAATATATTTATAGATTTTAATATACTTATAATTACAAGATGAATAAATGATACAAATATGATCATTACCTCATGAGATAAGGAAAGGACTGCGGTGGAATGGATTGTGCTACATCATACAAAGGCACTAGGCAAGGCCTACGGTGGAATGGGCATGGGCTACATCATACAAAGGCACTAGATAAGGCCTACGGTGGAATGGGCACAAGTTAGGGTTGGGCTAGGACACCCTTCTTGTAATATTTCCACCCACCTTTAAGAAAATCAAAAACACTAACAATACATATTATGGATTGGAACTCTCTTTGTGAAATAGTAAGGTAGATTATATCAAGTTTTGTATATTTTGCTCTTGTTTCCCTTTTTTGATGATGCAGGATCCAAAATCAGGAATTATCTTGTAAAAAGGCATTTTAATTGGTAAAGTTATATCTCTAACCATCTTACAATTCTTGTTTTAATAGAATATGTGATTCTAGGGCAAAAATTAGGGCAATCCCAAAAAGGGGACATTACAAGTGAGTTGTGAATACATTTTGAATGAGGGGTTGGTGCCTCTAAGTAAATGAGAGGTTAGTGCCCCTAGTGAGTAGATGCTGACAAAGTGAATGAGGTTGGTGCCTCTAGAATTTAAAATAAGCAAATTAATACAAGCAAGATTTTTGCCATGGTTTCTACCGCAAGGGTTTCTATGTAAACCTTGTTGTTGTATCGCTTTTGTCTTCTCATATGTGCTAATTTAGAGTTAAAGCATTATTGAATTGAATAAATTTGTAAAAGGTTGTTAAAAGAAATTTTTATTATACTAATTCACCCCCCTGTCAATATAATTATGTGCTCAATAGGCTTATAACCCACAAATAAGTGGCATAGGTATTGCAAAAGTTTGATGAGGAAGAATTGCATTCAACTAAGTGTAAATGGCACACTTAATGGATACCAATGCTAGTCTAAAACTCCAATCAAGGTGGCAAAGCCAATTAAAAATTGTGACCAAGCATATGAGGAAAGAAAATAAGTGAAGCACAACTTTCAAGTGGATGTTCCATCAGAAAATGGCAACTTATAGTGCCAAGTGGTGAGTAGAATCTCAACCAACATCATATGTTTTAAAGGCAAAGGGAAGTAATCACACTTTTCGCTTGGTGAATGTCAACTCAAAAGCATTACTCCAATGGTAAAGACATGTTAAAATTGCACCTAGCAAACATTACAAAATTTACACTTTTTGAATGGCATCGCCATATGGAAGTCCCAACAATGATAAAAAAAAGCAACTTAAGTGAGTTAGGTGTCATTTTGAGGTGGTGCACCACATGATAACTCTATCGTGCTTCTTAAATCAGCAACTTGAGATTTTCAATGGTAAGTTTAGTGTTTTAAAACATAAATCAATGAAACGTAACAAATGTTCCATGTAAATATCGGTGTCATGTCCCAAAGGCCTTCTAAATTCTCCAATTGCTACATTGTGGAAAAAAAACACTCTACATGCAAACTTATACAGGACGTACGGCAATGTTGGAGGAGTCCGTATGGAATTGGGAGGCTGAAGTGCACAGACCATACGATGTACGGAATGCTTCTGGACCATACGGTTGGAAACATGTCGTACAGTGTGACTGTTAGGCCGTATAGATTGGAAGGTCATACGGTGACGTTTGTCTGGGATCGTACAGTTGGAAGAAGTCGTACAGAATGATTGCATGGGTCGTACGATTGAGAGGAGGTCGTACGATGATGTTTTCCTAGGTCATACAGTAAGGAGGATGTCGTACAATGTTTGATAGGGTGTCTCTTGCCTTGGATGCGCACAAATTCGTTTGTCCTTTGCTTTTAGGTATTGAATATATCGACTTTGTTGGTCTTAAGCATACATAGAACACTAACTCAAAGCATAATCTAAATACTCATATATGCAAGGAAAAACAATGTTTCTTAATGATAGCACTACGGATTTTGCCAGACCCAAATAGAGAAACAACCAGAGTAGGGTGAGGGTTGAATCCCACCGAAACTGCAAATACCAAATAGGGAGGGTTTTTCACCTCCGAAATCGCAGCCCGCAGAATCCCAACAAGAATTCGCAAATTACAAATAAAATATCAAAACTCCACATAAGAATTTCATCCTACACGCCGGACATAAATACCCGTCGGACAACTTCCAAGGGTGCACAAATAGAGCCAACAACTACACCTAAGCCAAAAATAAAATATGGGCCCGAGAAACTAAATCGATCGGGACCCAAATATAATTATTATTATTCATTTAATGACGGGGACATTACAGTCCTCCCGTCCCAACAATTGCTTGTCCTCAAGCAATTTCAAGCTAGGGTGTTCCAAAATCTCCTCGCCTTCCAAGCTGGCATCTTCTACTGGTAGATCCTTCCAGCGTACACGAAATTCTTTGACCGTGTGTCCTCAATCTTTTCTCCCGAATGTTGACGATCTCTGCTGGTTCTAATACTAACTTCCCTCCATCATTGAGGGGTGGCAGAACTGTTGAGACCATGACATGTTGACCCATGGCTTTCTTCGGGCAAGAAACGTGAAAAACGTTGTGGATTCGGCTTCTCTCAAGTAGATCCAATTCGTATGCAACCTCACCCACCCTCCTAGTCACACGATAGGGTCCGTAGAAATGCGGCCTCAGCTTCTCCTTTCTAGAAACCTTCAGAGAGGACTACCTATATGGTTGAAGTCGGAGGTACACCAAATGCCTAACTTCAAAACTTCTCTCGATCCGATGCTTGTCAGCATACATTTTCTGTTGATTTTGAGCCCGTTAAAGATTTTCCTTGAGGGACCTTAAAATATCTATTCCCTCCTGTAGCCAATCTTTGGCCTTCAGCACGCAACTGTCACCTAGAGCCAAGTCCACGAATGAAGAGGGTTCATACCCGTACAAAGCTTTCAATGGTTCCATCCCAATGGACATGTAATAGGTGGTATTGTAACAATACTCCCCTAGATGTATCCACTTGACCCATGCTCTCTGTTGTGCAGAAACATAGTTTCTAAGATATCCTTCCATCCATTTGTTCACAATCTTTGTCTGTCAGTCAGTCTGTGGGTGATAACTAGTGCTTAGCGACAACTTCATCCTTGCTAGCCAAAACAATTCTTTCCAGAAAGTACTAAGGAAGCGGTTATCTTTGTCGCTAACTATGTTTCAAGGGAGCCTATGCAGGCGAAACACCTCCCGGAAGAATAAGTCTGCCACCTGTGAGGCCTGATACTCTGTTGAAATGGCAAAGAAATGCGCATACTTGGTTAATCTGTCAATCAATACAAAGATGCAGTCTTTCCCTTGCGCCTTAGGAAGCCCAAAGATGAAATCCATTGAGATGTCCCAATTTTTCTTCGGAATTGGTAATGGTTGAAGTAAACCCGCTGGCAGAGTGTGTTTGGATTTATTTTGTTGACAAGTAGCGCATTCCCAAACGTACTGTAAGATATCATTCTTTAGACCCTTCCATGAAAACCTTTCCTTGATCTGCCTATAGGTCTTCAAGTACCCCTGATGCCCGGCTAATGGCGAGTCATGCATCTCCTTCAAGATTTTCTCCTTCAATTTGGATTCAGGTACCATATAAATTCCGCCTTTGTAGAGAATAATATCATCAACCACCTTATACCTGTCGTCCTGTACTTCTTTGTCCAGTAGTTGGCATGCAAACTTGGAATATTCAACCAACAAATGTGCCCTCCAAACCATCGAGATCTGAGATAAGGAACATATGGTCGGCCTTCTTGATAATGCGTCAGCCATCACATTATTTTTTCCTTTTACATATTCAATGTCAAAGTCGAAAGCTTGCACTTTACTTACCCATTTCTGCTGTCATTCGTTCAATTCCCTCTATTCCAGAATATGTTTGAGGCTGTTGTGATTTGTACGGACGACGAACTTGGCTCGGACGAGGTACTGCCAGAATTTTGTCAAGGCATGCATGATGGCAAGCATTTCTTTGTCGTATATGGAATATAACCTTTCGGCCCCCGAGAGCTTCCGACTTTCAAATGCAATTGGGTGGCAGTCCTGCATCAGCACGGCCCCAATACCCTCTCTAGAGGCGTCGCACTCCAAGATGAAAGGTCGAGTGAAATCTGGCAATGCAAGAACCAAACAAGAACTCATAGCCTCCTTGAGCCTTTCGACCGTTTGTTGTGCCCGTTCACTCCACTGGAAAAACCCCTTCTTCGTCAGATTGGTGAGTGGCGCACTAAGCTGTGAGAATCCCTTCACGAACCGTCTATGGTAACTACACAACCCAAAGAACCCACATAGTTCCGAGAGAGTTTTTCGAGGGTGGCCAATCCAAGATAACCTAAATCTTTTCTTGATGTACTTGAACTCCTCATCTACTGAAAATGTGCCCTAGATATAATATATCTGTCATACCGAATTCACATTTGGATCTTTTGACGAACAATAGTTGTGACTCCATAATCCCGAGCACTTCTTCCAAATACCTTAAGTGCTCCTCCCATGTCTTGTTGTAGATTAGTATATCATCGAAGAATACCAACAGGAACTTGCGCAGTTGTTTGTTAAAAATGTCATTCGTGCAAGATTGGAATGTAGCTGGTGCGTTGGTCAAACCGAATGGCATGACCAAAAATTCATAATGCCCATAATGACAATGAAACGTTGTTTTCTCCACATCCTGTTCTCTCATGCGGATTTGATGATACCTCGAACGGAGGTCTATTTTGGAAAAATAGACCACGCCGTGCAACTCATCCGGCAACTCGTCGATCCTGGGAATAGCATACCTGTTCTTGATGGTCATTTTGTTCAATGCGCGGTAGTCCACACATACGCAACCTTCCGTCCTTTTTAACCAGCACTATTGATGATGCAAAAGGACTAGAGCTGGGCCTAATCCAACCCTTGTCAAGAACTTCTTGTATTGTCTTTTCAATCTCCTCTTTAAGCCTCGTAGGGTGGCGGTATGGCACGGTGATAACAGGTTTGGCGCCAACCTCCATCTCAATAGGATGTTCGAACCCACGGTGTGGTGGTATGTCGGGGAAGACCTGGTGATGTCTATCCAAAACTGCTTGAAGCTCCTCATCTTGGTAGTAAGCCCTTTGTCCCTGTACAGGTTCTGGTGAGACGAAACAGTGTGCGGCCTAGACCATGTTGTCGTGTCTAAGGATTGCTTCCATTCGTCGGGCTGAAATTTCCTTTGGCCCTCCATTCGACATCCCTCTCAGCACAACCTTCTTGTCGTCCACGTCGAAAGAGAGCTCCATTCGTTTGAAACTCTGTGTGTATTCGTCGAATGTTTCCATCCACTGAATGCCCAGAATGACTTCCATGTCGTCCAGATCAACCACAAAGAAATCATTCGTCACTGTGTGGTTTCCCATGGTGATGCTCAGTTGCAAAACCAAATGGGTGCATCTCAACAGGTTTCCTCCCACCACCTTGACGTCAAATCCTTGGTGTGCCTCTATACGCAAACTCCATCGGCTAACCAGCGATGAGTTAATGAAGTTGAGTGTGTCTCCACTGTCAAGCATGACCACAACGCGTTACCCCTAGAGGGTACCCAGACCCGGAATACAATACACCTCGGAGTCCCTACCAGAGCTGCAATGGTGCCTTCTCTCTTCAAGAGTGTGGCGATCCTTTGCGTGATTGATGTTTACCTCCCCAAAACCTTGATGTTCATCCCCTTCGGCCTCAGGTGCCTGCTCCTCACCGTCGGACAACACCTCAATGTAATGGATTTTTCCTTTGCCAAGGCATCGATGTCCCGGTACCCATGGCTCCTTACAGTTGAAACAGAGCTTCTTCCTTCTGAGCTACAGTCGAGTTGTCTCATCCAACGGGGGTTTCTTAGGTGGGGGTTTGTTGTCTTTCTCCCTTTGAGCGAGAGGTGGTTTGGACTGTGAGTAATATTTCGTGGAAGAGGAAGAAGATGTCGCCATGTCGCGTGACTTTTTAATTGCCTCCGTAAGTGTGATGGGGTTGAATCACTTCACCCAACCTTTCAAAGGTTTCGCCAACCCTTCCATAAAAAGTATCACCAATCGTCTTTCTGAAATATATGTTACCGGGACAGACATTCTTTGAAATTCCATTATGTAACCGTCGACTGTGTCGGATTGCTTCAATTGAGCCAACTCTTTGAAATTTAGTTCTGGATCTCTTCCATCAAAACGGTCTATCAATCTCTCAGTGAATTTGGCATAGGATGTTATTTGATCATGGCCGAGAGTAACCATGCCATCATGCCACCATTCATGGGCTATCCCTTCCAGATGCAATGCAGAAAATTTGATGGCCTTGTTTTGAGGCTAGAATTGCTTCAATTGAGCCAACTCTGTGAAATTTAGTTCTGGATCTCTTCCGTCAAAACGGTCTATCAATCTCAATGAATTTGACATAGGATGTTATTTGATCGTGGTCGAGAGTAACCATGCCATCATGCCACCATTCATGGGCTATCCCTTCCAGATGCAATGCCGCAAATTGGATGGCCTCATCCTCTAGCATAGGGTTGAGTTGGAAATATGTGTCTTCCTTTTGCACCCATGCCCAAGCTGTGATGGGTCCAAACCCATCAAAAGATGACAGACTAACTTTGCCAATCTTGCGTCTAAGATCGTCATTATAATAGCCATGCTTGTTTCCGCCAGAGTATCTCATTCTCAGATCAGCATAATCTTTATAGGATATATCTCCTTCCATATTTGCATTCCTCCAATCTTCTAGGAGTTGATCTTGCATTTCTTGGAAAGTTGGTTAATCTTTGTGCTGTTCTTCCGCCTGTGGAGGGAAAGTTGGCATCGATGGTTGAGAGTGTACGCTTTGGGAGTTTGCCTTTCCTGAGACAGAATTGTCACTTTGTTCAACAGATATCTTGCCTTCAGCCAATTTTCGCAGTGTCTCTTCCATGAGACGCTGAGTATCGTTAATCTGTGCTTGGTCCTAGTGAGCTCTCTCAAAAGAGCCATGACTTCAGCGGCAAGATCTTGTGGGTCCGCCATTCTACCAACTGAGTGATACCTTCTTCTCTTCCTGGTATAAACTTGCATTCACTACCCACAAGCTGGAAGAATTACCAGCTCTGATACCACTGTAATGTCCTGAAGACCTTCTAAAACGTCCAACTCCTACGCTGTGGGGAAAAAACACTCTACATGCAAACTTATACAGGATGTACAGCAATGTTGGAGGAGTCTGTACGGAATTGGGAGGCTAAAGTGCACAAACTGTACGATGTACAGAATGCTTCTAGACCTTACGGTTGGAAATAGGTCGTATAGTGTGACTATTAGGTCGTACGGTTGGAAGAAGCCATACGGAATGACTGTCTGGGTCGTACAGTTGAGAGGAGGTTGTACAGTGATGTTTTCCTAGGCCGTACGGTAAGGAGGATGTCCTACGGTGTTTGATAGGGTCTCTTGCCTTGGATACGCACAGATTCCTTTGTCCTTTGCTTTTGGGTATTGAATATATCGACTTTGTTGGTCTTAAGCATACACAGAACAGTAACTCAAAGCATAATCTGAATACTCATATATGCAAGGAAAAACAATGTTTATTAATGATAGCACTTCGGATTTTGCCAGACCCAAACAGAGAAACAAGTAGAGTAGGGTGAGGGTTGAATCCCACCAAAACTGCAAATACCAAATAGCGAGGGTCTTTCACCTCCGAAATGGCAGCCCACAGAACCCCAATAGGAATTCGCAAATTAAAAATTAAATATCAAAACTCCACGTAAGAATTTCATCCTACATGCCAGACATAAATACCTGTTGGACAACTTCTAAGGGTGCACAAATAGAGCCGACGGCAACTACACCTACACCAAAAATAAAATATGGGCCCGAGATAAACTAAATCGATCAGGACCCAAATACAATTATTATTATCCATTTAATAATGGGGACATTACAATCGGCCAAAACAGAATGTTACCATTTCACGCTCTTGTGGCTCCCAGGGGTCTCACGTATTTGTAGACTTCTACTAATGGCTTGCATGGAAATAAGAATGTGGCAAGAGAGAAAAGGTTTGTTTGGACAAATGGCAATGCAAATCTTTAAAAACTAATGGGGGTTTTGGCAAGGGAGCACTGCAAGGTCGGGCATGGCGGTGGTACTCACCTCCCTTACTCTGCTCAAGGTATCACACAGGGCCGTGTGTTGCCCTCGAATGAGAAGTGCTCTTCTTTTTTTGAGGGGGCTTTAGCAATGAAGAGGGGTACAGACCCGGCTAGGACGCCCATCCACGAGCTATTACTAATCACGCAGTAGGATTTGCAAGTAAAGGGGTGAAGTTATTGGCTAGTCTCATTACAATGGAGTTGGGAGAGGAGGTGGAGGAAGAGGCAACGCACAATGTGGTTGTTTTCTCAGAGTTAGGTTTGATCGGTCATTTCAGGGGTATATGGCCAAGTTTGCAAGATCTACATAAGTGGATCTCGGAGTTTTGGGATCCCATTCTGGTTAGGAGGGTCCAAATCTACCCTACTACTAGAGGCTCTCTCATTGTGATTTTTTAAAATATTCAAGATAAAAGGAAGATTTTATGTGATTTTCAATGGTGCTAGGAGGATAGCTTTTCTAATGCTGAAGCCTTGGCATCCAACTTTTTGCCCCACCTCCTAAGTTTTTGATAGGATTTCGCTCTAGGTAAGGCTTCCCAACCTCTCTTTGCATTCTTTGTTCAACTCTTGTTTTGAGGCTATAAGTAACTCTTTAGGAAATTTTTTGTGGCGAATGATGGCTCCTCAAACCTTCTGCATTCTACTTTTGCACGTATTTTGGTGGATATAGATGTTTCAAATGGGTTTTCAAAGACTTTAATGATTAAAACCTCAAAAGGAAGTTGTGTGTAGCATTTGGATTATGAGGGAGTTCCCTTTAGGTGCAAAAGGTGCTTTCAAACTGGGCATTTGGTTGAGCAATGTGTCAAACAAAGGAAACAAAATGTTGCCTCTTAGTGGAAAGATGTAACTGTTGACCACTACACAGTGGAGAATAATGAGAAACAACAAAGTTATTCTCAAATTGTGAATGGGGTAATGCAGCAGCACTTGTATGATAGACTATTTAAAGATAACCTTGAGAACAATAACGATAAGGATTTGAAGCAAAAAGGTGTTGCTATGCCGAAGGGAAGGGAAAAAAGGGGACCTAAGGAATGTAGTAACTCAGTGGAGGATCCTATGGTTGGGGAAGACCTGCGTCAACAAGAAGACAACTCCTCTGCTAGGAAAGTGTTGTTTCCCAAAGATCGCTCTATGGCATGGCAAGCAGAGGAAGCGAAATTCGAAGAGGGTTGGCAAGCTATCAAAAGTAAGGACAAACGTAGGAAGAAGGATTCATTTGATATGACCCTCTGATCTCATACGATAGGTAGAGCAGGAAAATCCTTGTATATGAGACTCGGAATTTTTGTGTGATTTGGTTAAGACTTGTTTATGAGTCTATGGATCTGTTTCTTTTCTTGGGAAGGCAGTTTCCCTGATTGTAACCACCTCTGGTTTGGACCACTGCTTTTCCCGATTTATAATAAAAATCCATAACTTATCACTGACCAAAAAAAACAAGTGTTCCATGTAATTTTGTGTGCTCCTTTAATGGTGTTAGGGAGAGGCAGGAAAGGGAGCGGAGGAGGAATTTCAACTAACAATGCTACAAAGGGGAAGGTTGAAGACGAAGACGATGAGATGAATGTTTGGTTATCTGGGACTACTTGGTGTCGTTATCCTCTACCTTTTCCTAGTTTGGATCTACATTGTTGGTGGATTCCTTGGCTTAGGTCCATGGAGTGCTTGGGCTTTTCAGTTCATGGTTCCCTTTTTTGGGTGCAATTGAGGACTTCCTCGGTGTTTTGGGAAGATGCTTTCCGGCCTTCCTACATTTCACCTCCACTATTTTTTACAAGGGATTTCTTGCTCCTTTTGGTGTTGAGGGTGTTTTGTCGTTTACCCTCTTTTCGTCTACCAATTCTTGATCAAGGTTTGTGTTTCCGGTGGGATCCATTGCCCATGTCTGTTCTTTTAGCAGGGAGGTGAGTTTTATTGTTGCAGATGTTGGGTTGTTTGTGGCTTTTGTTTCCTAGTTCCCCGTTGAGTGTGGCAAAAGGTTTCTTCTATGTTGTGGGAGGGGTTGATGTTGGGGTCAAGGGTGCAAAGTTGGGTTTTTCTTTAGATCCCTTGTTTATGGGGGTCTTTCTTCTAGTCCAATGGTTCTTGGCAGCTATGTTGGTGGAAGAGGTTGGTTTCAAGATTTTTAAGAAGAGATGCTTAGATGTTCTTTTTCCTTTCCCCTTCCTCGCTTGGTGTTGGGTTTCATCTACTCTGGAGTTGTCCTTGTCTAATGTTGGAGTAGTCTTTGCTTCTGTTCTATGCCCTAGTCCCTCTTCTAGTGGTCTTTTGGTTTCCTTTGGGGTTGCTCCTTTGGATGTGCTAGAAGGTGTTTCTTCTTTGGTCAGTGGGTTCTTGGTTGAGGAGTTGGTGGTTATGGCTGGGTTCAACTTTCCTGCCAAGATGTGTTGTGATGATCTCACACCCCTCCCCTTCCTCTCTCTTTGTTGGGTTTCTCTTTCTGTGGAAGTGACCCTTTCTTGTTTTGGAGCAGGTTTAGTTTTTGTTTTGTTCACCAATCTATTGTCTGGCTGTGGTTACTTCTAGTGTTTCTCCTGTGCTCGACTTGACAGATCTTTGGAGCATTTTTTTGTGGGTGTTGGGGTTTGACTCACCCTTGATGTTACCTAGTGTTTTCTAGTTTTATTTTAGTAGGGCTTGTGTTGTGTGTGCCTCTATCCATCCCCATGTGACTCTTATGGAGGTGGAGTACTCCTATTGAGGTGGGGATGTTTCTTGTGGCTAAGGACTGGGAGTGGCTATCTTTTCTCCTTTCTTCCTCTTTTTCTTTTCCTATTGAGATGGAGCCATCTTTTATGGAGGTGGAAACTTGTGTGGTGAGAGAGGTCGGAAGCGACTTTACGGGGGTTTTTTATGGCTTTGGCTACTTGAACGCGGGGTTGGATAGAGTGTGGCTCCTCTTCCTAGTGGCTTCTTCCTCTATTGTCCCTATTGAGGTAGGTACCTCTCCTATTGAGGTGGAAAGGGGCTTTGCAGAATAGTTCTAGATTTGCTGGTGCGGAGCCTTTGTTGACAACTATAGATTAGTTTTGGGAGCCATTTCAAAACCCAATGCGAAGGTTTTGGGAGCCTTTCAAAACCCTCTATTCCACATCTTTGTGTGGGAGATTAAGTTTTTTCCAATTAGTGTAATGTATTTTATCTTATTGCTTCTTGAAGTTAAGGTTATGAGAGACTTGTTAAAACCCATTGTTTAGGTTAAGGGAGCCTAGAAAAACCCTTGGATCACATTTGAGGTCAAGGGAGTCTATAAAAACCTTATGTATTAAAATGAGAGGATTCGGATTACTATTGATGCAGCTTGAGGTATATTTGACTAGTCCCTTCTAGGCTGTTGTTTCTTAGTTTTTTGTGAGTTTTTGTTTGAATGTGATCTTTCTTTTGCAGCTGTATTTTCTCATGGGTTTCAGATCCCCATCATAATATGCTTGTGTTGGGAATAAGTGTTCACATACGTGACAATATTGCATCATAGGATGCATAAATAATTAAGCATAACATAATTAGGGGGAATTGGTATACGTGTTGAAAATATGTGTCATATTAAGTTGTTGAGAAACAACTTATATAATTAGTCACAAGGTTTGTTATAGTTTGTTATCTTATTAGTGGTACGTTTGAGTTGTTAAAAACAACTCAATATTAATAGAGAGGTTGTTTGGGTTATTCCCTATAAAATAGGATGTGAGGAATCCTATAAATATGTATTGTATTTCAATGAAAAGCATAGAGAGAAGCATGACATTATTGTACTATTATTCATCTTATATATGTTTATGCCCATATTTAAATATGGTATCAGAGCGGGTCTATATTTTGCACCTATGAGGAGATAATATTGGCCTTTTGAACGCCCTTATTGAGGTGCATAAAATCTAATCATGATCATCAGTACATGATATTCCATGTTGCAGACTGGGTCAATTGAAGGTGATTTTTGAAGCCCTCACGTTCTCTCCATAAAAATAGTTTAGTGTTGAAGGGTCGATGTGGTGTGGGACAAAGATTTGATGAAAAATTTGTCAACACTTGTTTTCAGAATTTATGAAAATTAATTATCTGATATTCTTGCCAATAGTTTTTGAGATGTCTCATTTCAATTTTTTTTAAGTCTAAGAGCTGCGCAAGAGGCCGATCTAGTTTTGATTGTCATGACTTGCCGTAGAATGTGTAATTGAGTTTGAAGTGATGATGACTCGTGCCATCACATAGACAGTGCGTATATCATGCATATTTACCTCTGTCAGATCTAAAATAGCTTTTTTGGATTGGTGTTTCCTCTCTATTGGTGTCTTCAATGTTATGAGGCTTCAAAGTAATAGACGACCAATTTGAGATCTTGAAATCCATCTTTATGGTGATACTAGACACAATCATATCAACATTACCAGCTTCTGAAAAGGTGTATTTCCTTTGTGTCACATTCTTGTGGTTTAATAATTATCGGGATTGGTTGACATGGCATAATTTTCTATGTTGAGAAGATTCCTCCTTGGGCACTGTAGAAGATTCCTCACTTCTTTGACGATCAAGTAATTTGGTGGCATTCGTTACCCCACCCTCTAGTACAGTGTTTACAATAAGACATTTGATCCCGTTAATTCCTTGGAGCTCGTGTTGGTGAAGCATTGTATGATCAACAATTCGATTTCCAGAAGAGATCGGGCTCTATACTTGGATCGGTTTGCTATTGATTGAAGTTCCTTCATTCTCATTTGCAGCATAGGATTGCATGTTTGGAGATCGAGGCAAAGAGAAATCCAAGTCAAAGAATAGGCAATCGTGGTTGGATCATGGTCAATTTTTTTTGTGTTTTATATTGACTTCAGAATAAGAGCAGCGAGAAGCCTTGAGGACTTAAAGAAAGGAATGTCATACATCTGACATCGCAAGGCAAGTAATTCATGAATCAAAGTTGTCTTTTAATTAATTATAATTTTTATTGAAGTCAAATTCTTGTTATAGATATTGTGTTACAGTCCAAAATGTCTTAATAGTTCTCGTTGCGATATTCTATGTCATAGTAGAAAAGTCAAGTTCTATTATTTTAGAATTGGGTCCATCTTAATAAGTTTAGCATCATCAAGGCCCGTCATTTTAGAATAGGCTTCATTTTCAAGTGTCGTAAATTTTTTTGTTATTAAAAGAGTGTCTATCAAAAATCAAAAGCGTCCCAAAAAAAATTAAAAAATGAAAATAAGAAACATTCCCTGAACTGTAAATGGATGCACTATCGTTTGTACACAACACCCATCTTGAGGTGTTTTTTGAAACTATGCTTCAAAGTCATATTTTCTAATTAATTAGCCAAAATTGGACGCAAGAGGCAACGCAGGAAGTAGGACAATTAGCGTCATCTCATTAGTCACCAACGACGGGGCCGTTATCAGCTTTGGTGGTATGAATAAGTGGAAATTTCACATTGTGGGGGGGAATAATAATCAATGTTCTATTTCCCATATCGTGCCAAAAAGACTAAAGCCAAGATCAGTTTCCAAGTGGCAACGACAACCATCTCATATCATTTGTGATCAAAGTGGCAATGATCATTAATGGTGGCTACATACGCAACAACAAGGACTTGGTTCTCATTTTATATTGTGGTTGGATGTGTATATCCCCAAACACATTTCTTGGTTGTTAGTGAATGGAAGTGTTTGCCCCCATTCACGAGGTGGTGTAAGTGATTGGATGTCTTTGTCCCCAGTCACATGAGTTGGTAATTATGATTGGATGTGTGTGTCCCCAATCATAATTGTTGTGAACAAATGTGTGTGTCCTTGTTCATGACCTGGTTTTTGGATAGATTTGTTTGTCCCTATCTAAAATTGATATAAGACCTTGGATAGATGTGTTAGTCCCTATCCTTGGATCCATGGGTAGATGTCTTTGTCCCTATCCTTGGACGAAAGTACTAAGCGTAGTGAGGCTAGTTCCACTATTGCTTGATAGGAGTAGATGTGTTTGTCCCTGTTGGCATATTTAAGTTGTCATTGGATAAGTTTAAAAGAAAACATCAATCCTACCGGTAAACCGGTACCGGTAAACCAAACAGAGTATATGTACTAGTAGACCAAACAGGAAGTCTACAACCAGTCTTATAAAACATACAGGGGAAGTATGAACAACCGGGTATAAGATTGATACCGGTTGACTGCATGAGAACACCAGATCATGTGGAGTTGTTTCAGTTAAAACCGGATTATATGGAGCATTCACAATTAGAACTGGAGTTAGTTTTTTTAACTGGAGTTAGCTTTATTTCTACGCGGATGTTTCAAGGTAAACTAAAGATCATTTTGCAAGTTCTTTGCATGCATGATTTATGGGTGAGTTTACAGCTTGGTTGAACTATGAGAAGTATTCTTTAATAAGATTAATGTCTTATAAATACAGGTCACGGAATACACAAGAGTTGTTGTTAAATATACAGAACAAGAGAGAGATATCTTCTAAGAGAGGCTATGGTCACATGAGGTGAAAGGCAAAGAGGTTCAACAGCCAAGCAGAGCGGAAAGGGTAACAGGTATGATCTTATCAGACAGAAAGCGTCATAACAGATCATTGCTTTTACATTGTTAAGCATATTCAAATCCCTCTATCAAGGTGAACCCTAACAGGTTCGTTGTATAAATCTCTTAACCGGGTAACATCTTAATTGATGTTGAAAGTCCTTTTGCAAGGCAACTCCTAACAGAGTTAAGATCTTAACAGGTCTTCTACCAAATCCCTTTACCAGGTAGCACTCTTACAAGTGCTTTGTAAGCTCTTAAAAGGGCACCTTTATAACTACAGTAATAAAATTGTGGGTTCTGTCCCACCGTGGTTTTCTCCTTCTAACCGAGGGTTTCCACGTATATATGCTATGTTGAGCTATGTTCTTTCTATTTCTATTTATGAGTGGTTGATTATATTTTGTTTATACTGAAAGAATATATACATAAGGTTTAATTGAAATAGAAATTGTATTTACTGATTCACCCCCCCTCTCAGTAACCAGTTAGGAATAACAATTGGTATCAGAGCCACTTGTTTCTCAAAGATATAAAGCTTAACCGCTTGAATAAAAGATCATGGAGGGTTACAGGTATCACAAGCAGCTTGAGGAAGCCAATGACATCATTACCTCTCTTGAGAATAGGCTAAGAAGATCCCTTGCTAAAAGAAAGGAGATAGCTCTGTAGTTGAGTGAGAGCAATGAAACAATTGACAAACTCTCTGGGCAAAGTGGATCAGATGAAGCTGAGGAGGCAGTCTCTGAGCTTACGGAAAAGAATCAGATCCTAACCGATCAGATCTCCAACCTTAAAAGAGAGCAGGAAGATAATGTCCTAAGAATGACTGAAATAATCAAGAAAAAGAGGAAAGCTGAAGATGAAAGGAATAGTGCAGTAAAATCTCTGGCAGCCTTTGAAAGAGCAAGAAATCTGGCAGAAGAAGCAGTAAGAGAAAGTGATCTTGTCGTTTTTCAACTTGAAGAAGACATGCAGATACTTACACAAGAAAATGCAAACATGCAAAAGAATTGCCATGATAAAGATGATGCATGCAAAAGGCTGGCAATTGAATTGTATCCACTAAAGCAGCAAATAAAAGGACTCGAGGAACGAAATGAGACACTTAGAAGATACAACGAGAGTTCAAAAAAGCTTGATGAGCAACTAAGAGCTCAAACAAAGCACAAGGATCCCACAGGACTTGGGTTCACCGATCAAAGCACCAAGGAAACCGATGAGTCATCTCGTGTCAAGAAAGGCAAGAAGGAAAAGAAGAAACTGGTAGAACAAAAGGGTAAAAAGACCTTCAATACTTCTTGCAATCACTGTGGCAAACCGGGCCATAAAACAAGTGACTGTAGAAATTCACTTGTAAAACCTACTACTACCAACAGTTATTGCAGAAACTGTTGCAAGTATGGCCACAGGACCTTTGAATGTAGGTCACGTACCAATAGTGTGTCCAGTGGAAGCAGGGGAAGCTTCAAAGGTTACTGCTACGCATGCAACAAGTTTGGACACAAGACCAATGAATGCAGATCCAAAACTATGGCATTCAAATCCCCACCGAGGCCAAAATTCCGTAAGAGGAATGAGAACCGGAGCACAACCAATTGTGCTAACAGTGGGATACATAGCCATAATGACTCCTAGTGTCATTCACCAAAGAAAAGAAGGGTAAATCCATGGAAGGCAACCGGGATAGTCCGTTACACCTGCAACAAAGTTGGACATCTGGCCAAAGATTGTAGGAACCGGCCAGTGAACAAAAGAAGAGGATCGATCAAACCGATGAATAAGACCTTGTCTCCCAATCAAGAGGACAAGGTAAAAGAGACCAAGAAAGAAGTTAAGAAGATCTGGTTCAAAAAGGAATCAAAGAGCTCGGCTAAGGAGAAGACAGAGGGAAGATCATCATCTGCTGATGGTGATATCTCTTCAGAAAACTGAGCCCAAAAGGCTTAGAGGGAATTGGTAGGCCATCTACTGTTCCCAGTAAGACTGGTGAGCATTTGACTCAGACAGTCAGTAAGTAAAACCGGTAGAGGGTACCGGTCTGATTTGAACCGGACAGGTAAGTGCGGTCATTACAACCAAAGTTTAATCAACAGATAAATATTTGGAACCGGTTGTCGAAGAAAAGATTAGGTCAGGTAATTAATGATTTAGCCATTAACAAATTGTTACCATTTGGAAATTACCGTTAGACCCTAAGTCTATATAAGTAAAGGAAGATTACTCATTTCACTTTATTTTGCGAATTGTGTTTTGTGATTTTTTATGATTGAGTAATATTCTCTTGCTTTGATTCACGGTCATTGATAAGTTATTTTTGTAAGACTGATCAAGCGATTCTCTGTTAACCGGTCAAATAGTGATGGCATCATCTTCTTATGTCATCAACCTGATCTAAGGTAATCAATTCGACCAACCTGTTTACGATATCATGGCAATACAGAACAGGGAAAATGACATGTCTGGTGCACTCTCATCAATACCTAATGGAGTTCTGATGACCGAAGATGTCATAGTGTTTATTCACACTAAGCAAGAAGAGCTGGGTGAAACTTTCATCCAAAGCGTGTACCTCTCGTTGTGCCAAGATGGAAAGCTTCCGAACAAATATGCGAAGCTAGTCTCCTCAAGATTGATCAATGGAGTATGTTATCCAACCGTGTTTCGACCGGATTGGATACGACTGGTTCTCAGTTGAGTGCACGAACCTGGTTTCTGGGTAGCGAAAGGCAGATGCACTCCAATCACCAAGTAGGATCTACATAGGGTTACCGGGTATAGAGATAAAGGGGAAGCTCTTACCCTCCGAACCATTTTGAATGTTGTTGTCGCAAAATTGACAAAATCAAAGTCTGACAGTCGGCTGATGACTGTAAATGACATTGAAGATGAGGGAGTTTTGTTTGCGTCTGCAGTGATAGGCTACAAGATCTATCAATCGAGCAATCTCAACAGTGTGTCGGGAGGAGCCATTCACGCCGCACACCGGATAATGCATGACAACGCGCAATATGACCTTTGCACCATGCTTAGAGGGCATATTTTTTAAAATCTAAAGACACTCGGTATCGTAAAGAAGTTCCTGAAATATAAAACCCTACTGGTATGCTTATTCTTTTATTATCAGAATTACTTTCCGGGAATAGGCAAGGTGACATGGGAAACTAGCAAACCAGTAATGATTCAGATCAGTGACATGGCCAGCAAACTGGGAAACCAGTTTAGTAAAGTCGTGAATGACTATTTTGATCCATTCCAGATGAGGATGCACCCTAGGGACAGGATTCCCTCAACTATTGTTGAGTCTTATAAAGACGAGGTGTGTTTCCTAGTCACCACCGATCACTGTATCATTCAGGCTGTGGAACCACGAACCGAGTATGCACCAAAAATGGGGTATGAGATATCTGTAAAACAGCCAAGGCATATGCAAGTGCCCTACAAGAAAGTGATCTGGATCTGTCAGCCTACCGGTTTGGGACCTTTGAAGAAATTTAGGAGAATCTGAAGAAAAAGGCATCGATTAAAAATGTATATGTCAAAAGGTCTCCCACTCTGAGGAAGAAGAAATCAACTGAAGAGGAGCCCAGGGTGCAAAGAAAGAGAGCACAACAAGCACCCAACCCTCAAGGGGAAGAAATAGAAGAAACAAAAATTGAAGACACAACTCTGCTCCGCAAGAGGAAATTCTGCAAAATCGGTCAAAGAGGATGCACTGAGAGGAAGAAAACCCACAATTGATGAATTTGTGAAAGGGTTACAAGATACAGGTGGTATGGTCTTAGTCGGAAGAAGGTATGAACTGGCCAATAAAGAAGATAGAAGAAAAATAGAAGTTGTGGTTCAATGTATTCACAGGTTAAATCTTACTCCTACCAAACTTCATAAGGTCGTCCCTAACGATCTCTAGGAGATTCTTGAAGCAAGATGGAAAGCTTCAATGGAAAGAGAAAAGGAGCTAAGAATAAAGGCTCTACTTGAAGTTCAGAATCATCTAACTCTGGACGAGGCAACTCATCAAGTAGAATTGCACAAGCAAAACTTCTTGTTAAGAAAGAGGATAAGTCAAATGCTTGTTGGAGAAGTTGACAAGGTACACGAAGAAGGTGTTGCTACATGGACAAAACTTCTTTAGCAACAACACCAAGCAGAAGAACAGTGCCAGAAGAACACTGACCCACCGGTCAAAGATACCGGTAAAGGAAAGGGGATACTTGGAGCTGAGGCTCCGAGAAGAGCAAAAGTATCAACAGAACCGGTCATCGTCGATATCACTAACGACAAAGGTGGCAATCTGGCTCCACCAACAATACTGGTGTCCCCAATAAAAGGTAAGGCTCGTACAATGACTGTAAATGATATTGTAGATGAAGTCATGGATTTTGGTGAAGTAGCCAATACTGTTAAATGGTTTAGTATGTGAGGAGATGAAGATAAACAAGCAGTAGAAGTGGCTCTGTTGGAAACCTTCTTGGATTTCAACAGAAGTCCAAGAGACTATAGGTCTAAATTTCCTCCTGAACTGAATACTAGACTTATGAATAAATGGAGAACCGGTCTAGGCTCCAACAATAGAATTGTTAAGGAGACATTATCACGGGTAAAACCTGGTCTCAATGAAGAAACTATTAAACTGTTAATGGAGGAAGTATCAATGAATTTGGATACAAAGAATATAGTTGCCAAGATAGTAAATGGATATGAAAAAGAAGTCTATCAAGAGACACTTGAGTTTTGGTAACAGTATGACTTTGGTGCCCTGAAAGCAACAGGTCCACAAGAAAAACATGAGTCACTACAGGCACCACCAGTTCAGTTCACTGCTCCAGAACCAACCAATGAGCAACAAGCTCCAATAGAGACGTTCACGACTAGTGAACAGATGAATCTGGGAGAACAGGCTCTACCAGATAAAAATGTACTGGGAGAGTCATCAATCAAGGTGACTACTGATAAAGGGTCAAATGATGCAGAAATCAGTACGGATAAGCAACAGGTCGCTGAGGAGCAACACATAGAGGAAGCTCCACTAAAAGATCAAATACAACAGCAAGAGGAAGTTCATCTGGAAGAAGAAGCTCATCCTGAAGATGGAGCATGACCAGACGAAGAGGTCCATATTGAAGAAGAGGTCCTATCGAAAGAGCAAGTACAATCGGGAGCGGAAGAAAGTCAAGAACAGCAGAACAAACAGGAACAAGAGTTACCTGTACATACTGGACGGGAAAAGCCTGCAAAAGAACTGGTACAGGAACCAAAGCAAAAGGAACAGGTTGATGTTCCAAGCTCATCCTCATCTAAGAGGAAACTAACTTTTGCAACCGAAACTGAAGCCAAGAAGAGAAAAGTTAGCGAAACTGTGGTTGACATGAGTAAGATGTCAACTAGACAACTAAAAGAGGTCACAAAGAGGAAACGGGACATGGTCCTCACTAGTGTAAGGAACATCCTGTATAACTTTGTACCAGATGTAGACCTTGATGAAAACGAACCTGTTATTTATCAATTGGAGATATTGGCACAGGCTATTGGAGAAGATGTCACCGATCCAAAAACAATTGCCATTGATCATTATGAGAAGAAAAGAATAGAAATTCTACATAAACAGGTTGAAGAGATAAAAGTAACAGTATCTGCAAGCACTAGGATACTGCAACAACATTTACAGGTTGCAGGAAGTCTACTAACCAGGACTTCAAACTTCGATGTTTTTGTTCAAGATATCACTGAGAAGTCATCTAAAACTTCAGAAGATATAAGAGTTTTTTCTTCCAATTTTGATGCAAAGAACTCCTCTGCAACAGAATACAACAAACAGATGACAAGTCTTTCTCTCATTTTAAGAAAAGCTTTAGAAGAGAAGACTAAGAGAATCCAAGACCTTATTGGATTCCAATTATTTCTTGCCCCAACATTTGATCTTATGCAAAGGACTGCCACAAAGGCTAAAAATCTAATCAAGGAACCGGACTACAAGACAGTGGAAGACATGGAGAATACAATTGTATCGCTGCAAGCAGGACAGAAAAATCTGGAACATGTCACCGGTCAATGGAATCCTTTTCTTCAAACTGCGAAGAAAATTTACAAAGATATCTTCACTTAGTTACAGATATAATCCAGCATAATTATCCTTTGCCCTATCGAGGCAAAAAGGGGAATAAGATGAGTACTAGAAGAAGAGAGAACATGTGAATGGGAAGGTCAAAAAACAGGGAAGATTCAACTACAGAGCAGAATAACAAACAGCACAAGCACCCGCACAAGGGAAGTCTACATGACAGGGAATAAAAAGTGATGTTTTGCCACCAATGAAAAAAGGGAAGATTGTTGGCATATTTAAGTTGTCATTGGATAAGTTTAAAAGCAAACATCAATCCTACCGGTAGACCAAACAGAGTATATGAAACAGTAGACGAAATAGGAAGTCTACAACCGGTCTTATAAAACATACAAGGGAAGTATGAACATCCGGGTATAAGATTGATACCGGTTGACTGCATGAGAACACTGGATCATGTGGAGTTGTTTTAGTTAAAACCGGATTATACGGAGCATTCACAGTTAGAACTGGAGTTAGCTTTTTTAACTGGAGTTAGCTTTATTTCTATGCGGATGTTTCAAGGTAAACTCAAGATCATTTTGCAATTTCTTTGCATGCATGATTTATGGGTGAGTTTACAACTTGGCTGAACTGTGAGAAGTATTCTTTAATAAGATTAATGTCTTATAAATACAGGTCACGGAATACACAAGAGTTGTTGTTGAATATACAAAGCAGGACAGAGATATCTTTTGAGAAAAGCTACAGTCACATGAGGTGAAAGGCAGAGAGGTTCAACAGCCAAGCAAAGCGGAAAGGGTAACAGGTATGATCTTATCAAACAAAAAGTATCATAATAGATCATTGCTTTCACATTGTTAAACATATTTAAATCCCTCTATCAGGGTGAACCCTAACAAGTTCATTGTATAAATCCCTTAACCGGGTAACATCTTAATTGATGTTGAAAGTCATTTTGCAAGGCGACTCCTAACAGAGTTAAGATCTTAATAGGTCTTCTACCAAATCCCTTTACCGGGTAGCACTCTTACAAGTGCTTTGTAAGCTCTTAAAAGGGCACCTTTATTACTGCAGTAGTAAAGTTGTGGGTTTTGTCCCACCGTGGTTTTCTCCTTCTAACCGAGGGTTTCCACGTATATATGTTGTGTTGACCTGTGTTCTTTCTATTTCTATTTATGAGTGGTTGATTATATTCTATTTATAGTGAAAGAATATATACATAAGGTTTAATTGAAATAGAAATTGTATTACTGATTCACCCCCCCTCTCAGTAATCGATTAGGAATAACAAGCAGATTAATAGTCCCTACTCTTATCATATAGTCTTTGGTGAGATACTGAGTGTGGTCATCAAGTATTGTGATGTACTTTCACCCCATGTTCACACTAAGTGGGGGTGTTGGGAATTAGTGTTTCACATAGGTGATAATATTGCATCATAGGATGCATAAATAATTAAGCATAAAATAATTAGGGGGAGTTGGAATAAGTGTTGAAAATAAGTATCATATAAAGTTGTTGAGAAACAACTTATATAATTAGTCACAAGGTTTGTTATAGTTTGTTATCTTATTAGTGGTACGTTTGAATTGTTAAAAACAACTCCATATTAATAGGGAGGTTGTTTGGATTATTCCCTATAAAATAGGATGTGAGGAATCCTATAAATATGTATTGTATTAAAATGAAAAACATAGAGAGAAGCATGACATTATTGTAATATTATTCAGATTCTATATGTTTATGCCCATATTTTAATATCTTGTAAAGGGTTTTAGAGCCCCTTCAAACTTGTTTTACTCTAATAAAAAACTATACCTTATCATCAAGAAAACTATGCTAAAAAAATTGTCATTCAAGTTGTGAAGTCAAGTTTGTGTGTTTCGATTAGAGAGTGAATGATAGTTGATATTGACCCAATGATAGTTGATATTGACCCTAAGGTGCATAAATTATCAATCAAGTTATTTTATTTCTGCTAAAGGTAATGAATGTCGGTGGAAGTCATGTTTATACTAGAAAAGCCATTATTTAGTGATCGTTGAGTTTATGTTTGCAATTTCTTTAAGTAAATTGAAAGTAGATTGCTTTGAGTCAAACTTGAATTGGCGAAATCTGTCTATTTAAATTGTAAGTTTGGATACAATTTTAATGATTTCCTTAATGAAATCATATAGTATTCACCCCTCTAATACTTTCTTGTTGATGCAGATTTACTAGTGTCTGATTTAACCAGCAGTGTGCATTCATCTATGCTTTTCCCTCAAATTTGTGTTGCAATTGAGTATCGGTCTCTATTCTAACGAATAAAAAGTTGTGTTCATTTGTGCTTGAATTAAATGGAACCCCTTAATCTACAAATCTTGCTGCAATGATTAACTTTGGACAGTCCAACACTTGCATCTCGAGTAAAAACATAGTCGATTAATTAGATATTTACATTGACGCAAAACCCCCATGATGTCTTGTACAATGTGCATACTTGTAAATTCTGTTAGTTTTAAGTTTAGTTAGCTCTCAAGAATCTTCTCCTCACAATCTAAAGAAAATCTTTACCATACATACCCTTCCAACTTGAGCTGTCCTTAAAAGGATAAATTAGAATGTTAACACTAATGAGATTGCTAATGCAATTGAGATCTTCTTAATGAAATGTAGGTCAGCTAAGGACCATGTTGATGTGTATTTTATCACCCACCAACAGTAGAATAAAATATTGAGATATCCTACCCTCTCTTGATCAAAATTATGTGTATGCTAAGATTGCAAAAGATCATACAATTAACTCCAAGGCTCCATTTATGTCAGTTGTTGATTGTGGATAAGCTCAATGGTTGATGTGATATACTGATATCACGAGGGACCTTAAATAATTTTCTCAAGTCGACTTCAAACGATACTAGCTATGGGAGCTTTCAAATGATATAGAATTGAGAGTACTTCTCTTTTGGGGGGTTTTCACAATATGTAGAAAGAAAAGGAAGGTAGGGTCCACGAATTCTATTCTAATCCTAAGAACTTGAAAGATGAATATTGCTACGATAAAATCTACCAAACTTCGCTTCACCAAATTCAACTACACAAAGTTAGTGCAATCTTTAAGGGTTGTGCAAATAGTTTTCATATCCCAATGAACACCATCAAAACGAACAATGTACATCAAAGATAGAAGTAAAGCATCCACATAATGGCTCAAATCCAACCTTACACTGTGCTTAGGAATCACCTAAGAACAAAAGGTATGAGCAAGTCAATTCCACCATAACACTATTATCAATCGCATTCATCTAAGTACTTGAAAACAAACTTGTTCTAAGTGAGGGAACAAAGAGAACATGCAAGCTCCAAGATACATCAAAAAGCAACAATCTCCAAATTCCGTCCTTTACAAATGAGAAGTGAGGCCTTTCTATACATCTCCAATTACAATGAGTGGTCCAGATTGAAACAAAACCAATGGCCCAAATTGTGCCACCTCAGCCCTAATTAGGGTTAGGGAAAAGAAAGAGAATCTACAATTAATGTATGGGTCCACACAAACTAATCAAGAGAAAACCAATTCCTTAGTGGGGTAATAAATGCCCACTACGTTAGTCCATTCAACAGGAGAGTGGGGTGAAATGAATATCCACTATGCATTAAATGCTCTTTTGCCAAGAATACCCTATGCTTGATTCTATTCCTTGAAAGCTCGGAATTTGGATAGCATTGTCTCCAACTCATCTATGCTAAAACTTGGCACCGATTCTCACGTGAACTCTAGAACAGTCATCTCTCATTCACAATTGTTGAGACTGTTCTCCCAATCTGGAATTGAGTCTTGGGTCATGTGTGTGACGTTCGAGAATATGGAGAAGTTTAGAAAGTCATCCCTTGCAAAAAAAATTAATCGAAAGAACTCCTCTAGCCTGCTTCTTAGGTTACTTGCAATTATATCATTCTTGGTCATCATCTGCATCAATAACGCTACAACTGTGTTGGTGATTCCTTTTTAAATATTTTTTACCACCTTTCTCAGTCGAGAGGATTCTTCATTGAAATTTTCAAACATCTCCTTTGCCATGATTACTACACTATATCAACAGGAAAATCATACACTTCTCCTTCCCTTATCACTCCACCATCAGCCATCATCTTCCTAGGAGTTTCCATTAAGGCTTGCAGGTGTGAGATTACTCCATCTTGATAAATATGCTCATCATCCCATGACTCATCTATGCATTGTATCCTGGAAAGGATAGGTAATGCCTTTTCATATATCTGTGCCAAGTCTTCAACAAATTAATATGCCTCTTTCTAGATGTCCTCCATCCAGGCCTTTGCACTTTGGGAAATCTGTCTCATTCTCTCAATACCTTCCATCAACTCAACTGGAAGAACTGTAGGAGGAAAAAAGGTTTGGCTTTCTTCCCTTACTGGATGGGACAAGTTGTTTAGATATTTGCACAAAGCTCTATTCTCAATTTCACCTTTTGGTATTTTTCCTCCAACTTCCTCATCTTCTCCTTCATTGCTTGGATAGTCATCAAACTCCTCGATTACCTGCTCCCTAGAAGCATGTCCTAGACCCAATTTTATCACATTGTACTCATCTGGAGAAATCTGGTCCTTAGTTTTGTCGATTGTAGGTACTACAATTTTTAGAGTCCTAGATCCAAATTCACCTCTGTTGAACCTTGCAGACTTTTCAGTCTTGCCCTTCTCTTCTAGCTTGTTGACTCAGTCCACAATTTCCTATAATTCCAATGCAGATTCAATTTCCTTATCACGACTCCTCTGCAACCTTTCCCTTAACCAATTTGGAATGGCAGCACACTGATCATTGACTGACAATTATTCATGTCCCTGCACCATTCTTTTATTAATTTCTTCCTCGACGATGGGACTTTTTGTTGTTGCGATAGGAACCTCTACTTTTGTGCTAGGAATTTTCGTCTCAGTCATAGGAACTTCTATCTTCATCATTTCATGATCTAATATGGCTTCAAGGCTTTCCTCGACGACAACCTCTTATTCTCTATCTCTTCCTTGGGTAGATTCTTGATAAGCATTAATGCTCTCTCTATCTTGCACTGGCCTAATCATTTGATCTTCCAATGCCATACTTCTCCTACGTGTTTCAAGCTCTCCCCTTGTGAAAGGGTAAATCTCCTATAAGCTCGTAGTCCTGTTGGGCGATGATGGAGTTTTCAGTAACCTTTGCCTCTTTTGTTAGGGTTCTTCACTATACAAGTTCAGCCTCTTTCTCGGTTGCACATCTTGGGCAATACTATTCCCTTTTCCTTGTTCAGCATTCTCTAGTGGAATTTCTCCTTCAATTCTAACTCCTAATGATTACCTCAGTCTGTCATCCCGCAATCCCTGATGTCCCATCAACTTATAAGTCAAGCTATCTTTGGTCACCTTCAATTTGCTAACTCGATGCTCAACCCACCATTTTGTAAATTTCATGACTGATCCAAATATTGAATCGAGATCCAGTATTTCTTTCTTGGACCACTCATATGGCTAGATGATCTTCTCTCTTTCTACCTCATATCCAAACTCGATCACATTTGCATCTTCTTCCACTTGGTCCAGCACTTGGATGATTTTGCATGCCTTGATCATGTTGAGTGGCAATCTAGAAAACATCCTCCTTTTGATCTCATACTCATTTGTAGCATTGGCCTAGAAATCTTCAAGGTGAACCTTGTGTTGGTATTTCACACCAGCCACCACCCTAATTCTATTGTAGGGATCATAATCCAGTCTTGTTGGATAAAATGATAGACGATAGAAATGTAGCTCAGCTACTAATCTTTCAGTTGCCTATAGGTGAAGACACATTTTTTTGGCATTAAGGAATGGTAACCGGCAAGATTGCAACCGGTACATGGCAAAAGAGGTATTGTCATTGATTGGCAAAGAGGTGTTGTTGACATTTGTGACTAAGGACACCAGTGTTGGATTTGTGAAGCAAGGACAGGCACATCTGACAACAAGAAGTGCGAGGAGAGACTGGTTTGACAACCAGTGATACTATGCAAATAAGAAGAGACTATATCTGTTACTAATACTGCTAATCATCAAAGCAACCGGTCATCAAAGTAACCGGTAACAAGAACCGAGGAAAGGATGCAACCGGTATATCTAGAGAAAGGGAAGGTGACGGGTAAAAGCTCTTACCTGTGTACAACCTAAGGATCTTTACCGATCAAGTGAAGACTTCATCATGATTGATGAACCGGGGAAAGTCATAGTCAACAAACAGTTATCTAACTCTTTGACCGGGATTTACTGCACAAAATCCAGTAGACTTTGAGTTATCAAGACGATCGGTAAAAGGCGCGTTTGAAGGTTTTAATGCCGGAATTTGTGGCATTAAAACAGGTAGATATCTCTTGTGAAGGAAAGCTCTTGACATGCGTCTGTCGTTTTCTTTCATAAAGCAGATAAAGCAAAGCATGCATCAAATTTTTCCACAATGAACTAATACTCCACTAGGTGATGGATCCGAAGGTGATCTTTAAACAGGTCATGCATGTAAAAAGCAAATAGGGCAAGAAGTCTATATATTCCTCTAACTGGCAAGAATATAGTTTGCCCTCATTCTGCCAAAGTAAAGAGTGAACCTGTACGTTGAAGAAGCTAAGGTGAAGAAAGAGGAGAAGAAAAAAGAATGTGCAAAGAAGCACAACAGCAAAGGAGAACATACTTGAGGTGACCGGTGATGTTTCTCAGTTAAGTATAACGGCGATCTTATCAAGCTCAATAAAGCCATTATTAAGAGATCAAACCCTCTATTGTTCTCTAACAATTACAATAGCGAAATCTCAGTATTTTGGGTGGACTTTAACAGGTCCCTTGTACTAAATTCCTTAACCGGGTGACATTTGTTTAGGTGTTCTAAGTCCTCTAACCAGGCAAGCTCTAACAGGCCTTATTGTATCAAATCCCTTAACCGAGTCGCATCTAACAGTGCATTTGTAATCTTTTAACAAGGAAGGCTCCTAACAGGGCGCACTTCAGAAGAGTCCAGAATTTTGTGAGGTTTTCTCACACCGTGGTTTTCTCCCGATTTGGGTTTCCACGTGATAAATCTGGTGTCGCTTATTGTTGATTGTTTGATGCTATATTTTATGCTAGAATCTGTTCTGCTTACAATTGTAGTATACTACATCAAATTTCCTTTAAAGTTTTGAATAGGTGTTGATTCACCCCTCCCCTCTCAGCACCGGTTGGGACTATTACATTTCACCTTTATCTCCTATGACGATTGGGAATTCAAGTCCCAACTTCCTCTTCCCCTTCTAAATCTTGTCATATGTCGTCAGCTACCTGATGATTTCCAGCATTACCATCTTGTCAGTCAATTATTTCTAAGTTTGTGACGTTGGGTAAATCAAGAGTGATTTTTTATATGATTTAAAACCAAAGAAAGCAAGGAAAGTTTCTTTTCTTGTAAGCTAAGTAAAGCAACTGGGCTCTATATATGTAAGATTGCTTAGCAAACTTGTATTGGATTGAGAAGAGAAAGTTGGCTATTAGGCTGAATAGAAGATCCAACATTTGCAAGTTTTTCCCCACACTGGGGTTTCTTGGATATATTTGTGTTATTGTCTTTTTGTGATTGGCTTCTATTATTTATTTTTGCTTCCGCTATTATTTGTTAATTAAATCAAAGTATTTATTGTTATAAATCAGATAGAGTTTTTATTTTGTGAATTTATTGTGCAATTAATCTGTAGTTGGGTTATGAGAAATTAACAAGGGCTTCATAGTTCTGGAAAGCAAACTTTCCAATAGAATGGAAATGTTGAGAATATTGGAAAAACATGGACCATCAGTCCATGTGCTTTATTACCAGATTCAAGCCAAAATGAAAACGACTAGAGGTGCCTATTGTCCTCCACTTTGCTTAGGCTATACATAGACATGTTAGTATAGTGGATAGACAACTTAGGCATTGGGGGTGTACCTAACCATATATGTGGTAAAGTTGCTGCTATATGCAGATTACCTTATCTTAATAGAAAAAATGACACATGATTTTGCAAGATCTTCTAAGAGCTCTAGTACTATTCTATGAGGCGGTGAAAATGCAAGTGACCATTAGCAAAATAAAGGTCATTATCTTTAGCTTGAGAGAATAAAGAAAGAAAGAAATTTTGAATTTGAAGGAAGTCCCTTGCAAGTCATAAACAAATACAAATATCTCAATCTATAATTTCATAACAACCTTAGTTGGGAGATTTCTAGGAAAAAAATGATACAAGGGGGATGGAAAACCATATATGTGCTTCAAGATAGATGCAAATCAGCTGTGTTACGGGATTGGAAAGCAAAGAAGACTTTATTTAGGCTTCTTGTTATTCTTGTGGTGTTGTATGGATGTGAAGTTTGGGGCAACAACATGTTAGCATCAAAATGGAGATAAATATAGAGATTAAAAAGATATTTAATTACAAGCTGTTTCGAAGTAATAGCCACGGTTCCATTCAAGAGGATTTTAATTGAAGCTAGAGTCTTTGTAGTAGAAGTTGTTAATGTTTTGGTAGCATCAGGGGCTATCATTTGTACCTATGAAGGTTGAGCTTATATGAAGTCATTACTTCTCTGTTGTTGTAGAACCTATTCATTGGTGGACTGTGCTTTCATTGCTCTATTATTTGCAAAGATTATTGTGGACGGTTCTATCATTATATGGTTCCTTCAGTTGTGTAGCTGTATGGTTCTATTATTCTCGATAACCTTCAATGGTGTTGTTGGAGACACGATGGTGTTTTGGTTCCAACGTTCGACTACCTTAAAAACCTTGGTGTTGCGCACCAAATGAAGCCCAGGGAAGGAGGTGATGACATGATAGGACTGAGGCATCGCAGGATATTAGTGTTGAAGTGTGCAATCCTTGAGCCTAATGGCTTCTTGAAGATAAAGAGCAAGGCACCTCTGATCCATGTATATGAAGGTGGAGAGCGATTGTGCCTCCCTGAAGAGATAGTAGAACCTCCCTCTGATCTTGTAATATAAAGGGCAGCGGAAGATAAAGTGTACCTCGGACTCAACCTCCCCAATACTACAAAGCTAAAAAATCCTATGCTCTCTGTCAATCTAATGGTTTTTCTCATAACTGAGCCAATGAGAACCCACTCTGAAGGAACCCATGGGGATCCAGAGGGAATGAGACCAAAGGTGGGATAAGAAGTAAGGGTAGACAATAAGTTTGTCCTTCAACTCCAAAAAGTGCTCCGCGTAGAAAGTGTTGGCATGAACCAGTAAGCATTGACCGGTAAGGATACAACCAGAACCGGTAAATGGTAAAGTGGTGTTGTCATTGATGTCATTAGCTAACATTGTCCAAATATGAAACAGGTGACAATAATAGTGAACAATTGCAGTTGACAAGTGAAATTGTTTGAGGAACCGGTGACACACATTGATTAGAGATGCACTTATTGCATGAAGTATCGACCTGTGTAGTAAAGTACTGTGACCGGTGAAGTCACTAACCAGAGCAGTGACCAGTAAGTATATGACCAGACAGAACCAGTATAAACAGAGAACAGATAAGTGACAGGTGAAGACATTGACCTGTACACTACCTAAGGAAGGGAGTGAACCGATCATCTCTAATCAATGAGACATCATTAAGACTGGTGAGCCGGTGAAAGTCACAGTTGACAAACACCTAAGTGACTCTTCTACCGAGATCTATTGCACAAATCTTGTAGGACTGTGTTATGAAACAGATCGGTGCAAGGCACAGTTGAAGGACTTAATGCCGAAATTTAAAGCATTAAAACATGGCGGAATCCCATGTAAAGGAAAGTATGCGACACGCATCTGAAGTTTCCTTTACTGAAACACGACTGCATGGCGATTCTCTTTTTGAGAAAAAGTCTATGTCATGCATCTGTTGTTTCCTCTTATAACTGAGACTTGACTGGATGATAGATCCAAAGAAGATCTTCATGGATACCGCAACATACAAAAAGCATGAAGGGCAAAGGAAGTTTATTTATTCTTCAGCCAGCCAAGAATATCATTTGCCTTCATTCTGCCAAAGAGAAAGAGTGAACTTGTATGCTGAGCAAAGCTACGGTAAGGAAAAAGGAGAAGAGAAGAAGAGAAGAGCGTGCAAGGAAGCGCAACAACTTGAAGAGAGTATACCTGTGTTGCCTGGTGATAACTCTCATTGTATGAAACAACGATCTTATCAGGCTCAGCAAAGCCGTCTTAAAAGATCAAACCTTTTATTGCTCTCTGACAATTGCAATAGTAAAATCCAAGCATTTGGGTGGACATTAATAGGTCCCTTGTATTAAATCCCTTAACCGGGTGACATCTAGAAGATGTTCCAAAGTCCTCTAACAAGGCAGGCTTTAACAAGCCTTATTTCTTAAATCCCTTAACCGGGTCGCATCTAATAGTGCGTTTGTAATCCTTTAACAGGGAAGGCTTTTAACAAGGCGCACTTCGGAAAAGCGCAAAAGTTGTGAGTTCTACTCACACCGTGGTTTTCTCCTGCTTTTGGTTTCCACATGATACATCTAGTGTTTTATACTGCTATGATCTTGTTTTAGTTATTTCTTTTATAGGATCTGTTATGCATGCAAAAATAGTTAGTTTTTTATCAGATTGTTTTCAAGTTTTAGAGGGTGCTGATTCACCCCTCCCCTCTCAGCACCGGTTGGGACCATCAGAAAGTCATCTTAGGACGAAGGCCCCCGTGGGGTTTGACCCAAATGGTGTGGATGAACTGCTTGTAGATATCTGCTCTGACACACCACTAAATAATAGCATGCTATCATTAAACATTACTTCAAATGAGCATCCCAAAATTGAGTTCAATTCTAAATAATATGATTTCAACAAGTATAATGTCATCAAGAAAGTCTAATTTGAACAAATTGTACAAGCATCCTATAGACACACAATTCATATGGAAGACATAAATATATTCATTTTCTAGGATGATGAATACACAACTGAAGAGAAAGTTTTATGTGAAGAACATTTTAATAAATATAAGGATTTTAACAGTGGAAAAATAACTCTCTAGAATGGCTACAAATTGCACTTCTGTGAATGTTAGAGCCAAAAAGTCATGAAATCAAACCTTTCTAGACTCCAAAATATTTAAAAGCTCTGTTTTATTCAATTTCAAGCGTTGCTCTGTTTTCAGAGGCCGCAACAATAATGCAGATATAGCATCGTTGGACATGTTCAGTTTCCCATCATATTCATCCTAAAAGGTCAAGAAAAAATATCAGTTGCAGAGTAGACATAATAGAAGGCATAATAGCAGTTAAAAAAACATTTTCACCAGAGCAGAATTACAATTTTTTTTTAAATAAACACAGGTCTTGGTGTTTTACTTGACTACACATTATGACACAAATATCATAAAATATAAGAAATCATGTTGAGGAATTTAAATCCTTAACAACTATAAAATGAGTTAAATCTGGTTATCCAATGTGTCTGGTTTATTCCCAATCACAACTTTATTACATCAAGAAGTGAAAAATCTAACTCAAAACTCTCCATATGTGAGAATGGCGATAAAAATACACCTGTATAATGATTCCCTCAGATATATGAGTTCTTTTGTCATGCAAGAAGTCCTGCAAATCCATGAAGCTCATACCACAAAGATTCATGATTGTCTCTTTATCATCTTTCCCTCCAATTATTGCTGCTGGGAATAAAAATTTATTTATTTTACAACAATTTCTGACTAGACAAAGATGGAGAATAAAGTACATCAAACAGTTCAAATAAGCTTTATTTGTCCTCTAAGAAAAACCCTTCTAATCTAGTAAATTGTTTGTACCTGTTGAAGTGCGAACTAATGTAGATTGAGAAGCTCCACGAACAAATAGGAGTTGGAACAAATCTGTTTCATTGGCTGATAGTTTGTATCTCCGAGCTAAAGACAATACTATTGGAATTGAACCAGGCTCAGTTGCCAAAATACGGTTCTGTGACTTTGTTTCAGTCTTTTCAAGTAACTCTTGCACAAATGAAAGTGCCTCCTTCCTGCAAAAATAAATTCAATCACTTGTTATGCTACATAAGATAGATTTCAGAAATAGAATGAAAACATGTATGCATAACATAACAATATGTCAAAGCTCTTACAGTATGTTATCAAAAAAATCAGAATTAAAATATGAAGCACAGTTCACAATCAATAAACACCATGTTTATATATTCGGAAAGATCGTGATTGTGTAATGTCCCCTTTTTCATGACCTTGAAATATACTTAAATGATTAAATCTATGTTGTTGAAAATAAATAAATCACATGAAAACTTATTTTAATTATTTAATAAGGTTATTAAAGTGATTATTCTCTCAAGTTCAATAAAAAGAAAAGGAAAATCAAGAGGCAAAGCGAAGGGAAAAGTCTCTGCAGTGGGCTACAAAAGAACAATGAGAGGTTCATTTAAGATATGCTTGGTTGATTTCTCATTTCCAAATTTGTGTAGCTTTACAAAGCTCAAGCTTAGGATGAAAGTTGAAACCCTTAAGGTTATCTGTTTTGGTAGTATGTCAAGCTACCCTAGTCAGCTTGTTGGAAATATCATTTCTGATATTTCACAGTGCATCTACATGGAGTTTTTCAATTTTGTAAAGTCTCTTTAAAGAGACAAAATTGCAGGAGTATTGAAATATTTGGCATATTATTTTATTTGCACCAGGTTCTATTTTTAATATCAGATATTATTGTTGGGCTGATGGATATTACTTTGATAATGGGAAATGTTTCATTTACAAGCTGCATATTTATGTAGAGTTTATTCTATTGACTACTTTTTGAATTTGGTGTAAGGTAATAAGAGAAGAATACTTTGTTATCGATTCCCTAAATAGTTCTTTGGATCTGAAATCAAATATTTCATTTGAGCCTTGCTATCAGGGTTTGGAAAGTCACCCGTGCTTGACATTTTGGCGTTAATCTCTGTGCTGAAGTTCTTGGCATCAAATCTACTCATTTTCCTAATCGAAAAGAGTTCCTTCCTTTCTTGGCATCACGGCTTTCTTGGCATCACGGCTGAAGGATCACAGTGGAACAAGGAGATACGGAGTTCTTTGTCTGAACTTTCTTATGGCATGATTCTTTCTGGAGGACATGCAGGATTGTGGCTACACTGGTTATTTGCAACTTCATAGAGAATCAAACAGGAAATTATTGAGGTGCCAAGGGTTTGAAAAAACATCAAAATGTACCCTAGACATGAAAGGAAAAGATCAACTCGTCTAATAAAATCTTAGGTTCAGTGTGAAGTTCTCCCTCCCTTTCTGTTCATAGCTCCATCTGATGACTATAGGCAACCACACTCATTTCAGTGCTTGTCACTATAGGCAAAAGCAAGTGCAACGGTTATGAAGGTAGTCGAACGCTAGAACCAAAACATCATCATGTCTCCAACAACACCATCGAAGGTTATCGAGAATAACAGAACCATACAGCTACACAACCGAAGGAACCATATAATGATAGAACTGTCCACAATAATATTTGCAAATAACAAAGAAATGAAAGCACAGTCCACCAATGAACAGGTTCAACAGCAACAGAGGAGAAGTAATGACTTCATATAAGCTCAACCTTCACAGGTACAAATGATAGCTCCTGACGTTACCAAAACATTAACACTCCCTCTTAGCAAAGGAGATATCATTTCCAGAATCTCATGTCATGGAGTCTCTCAACATGACAAACACAAAGGCTACACCCATATGTGTTAAAAGAAAAACTTTATCACAAATTCTCTCAACGTAATAGCATCATGGATTCACTCAACATGATGTTCACCATGGCTACTCCCATGAGTGAAATAAACACAAGCTCACATCACAGAGTCACTCAACGTGATGTTGTCGTGTCTGTCAACATGACATCCACTATGGCTACTCCCATGAGTGGAATAAACAAGCTCACATCACGAAGTCACTCAACGTGATGTTGTCATGGAGTCTCTCAACATGACATCCACTATGACTACTCCCATGAGTGGAAAGAGCAACAAGGACTGTCACCTCAAATTTCTCCGTCTCAGAGAAAAATGCATTACAAGGGCTTTCACCTCACATTTCTCTGTCTCAGAGAAAAATGCATTACAAGGGCTTTCACCTCAAATCTCTCCGTCTCAGAGAAAAATGCATTACAAGGGCTTTCACCTCAAATTTTTTCGTCTCAAAGAAAAATGCATTACAACACATAATAAGAGCAACTAATGTTGAGACTCCCTCTTAGCAAAGACTTCTTCTCTATAAAGGTAGCATTCTCACAGCTTTGATTCTCATAATAAATTACAATTGACTCCAATTTCTGACCAAACAAAGAGCTTTTGAAGCCACACTATTTCACGAGCTTGTTGATCCTCTGCAAATGAAGGCATTTTTCATTTGTCGCTCAAGCTCCCTTTGAATCTTCAAGCACTTGCATCAACCTTCTAACCTCCTCATTCAAGATTGTCTATAATGCTTGCCTTAAAGGAATGGTTTTCAACACACACTTCCAAGACTTCTGACATGCTAGAGTCTAGGACTATCCTCCTAGACCTCATCCCAAATCACCCTGTACAGAAAATTTTGCAAAGCTACTAAAGTCAAATCCAGATTGACTATGCAATTCAGTTCTCTGCAGCTCGTATTTTTACTTCTTCACAGATTTCCCTCTAAATGTCATTTCCTCCTATTAGAGAAACTAATCACAAGATAATCTTAATAGGTTCTTCTTCGTTAAGTGTCTTCATCTTTCTCAATTTCCTTGTAGAAGCAAAATCTCCATCCAAGGCTGACCCAAAATTGTTATGTGACACCAACTTAGGCTCATGAATGCAAGCTAAGTCTTCATATATGTTCATTTCTCCAGCTGTCATAACTTCCTCACTGAATGTTTAATCTCTTCCTCCTTTGAATTCCTTATGCAATATCGAATAAATAATCCATCATCCTTTTGCTCCTTGATCCATCCTGCATTTTAGAGAGATTAATAATAATTCATAGAATCAAACTACCCTGAAGAAAAATATATAGACCAATGCTAAAAGAATACATGAATTACTATTCTAAAGTATGAATTAATAACTCAAGACTGATTGTCACTTTCATCTATTCCAACCAACCTATTTTTCCAATCTCCACAAATTGTAATAGGGTACCCGTGTTAAACCTAGTTTTTTTTTTTTCATTTCCCTTCCCGAGGATGATGAATAGTCATTTACACATATAGTTTGCAAGCTTGAGGTTTGTTTGTAATATCCAAATATGCATTTCCAAATTAGTTCACTGCTGACAGAAATCAGATTACGCAACAGAGAGCCAAATCTTAAATCACATAATCAGATCTGAAAAATGTTGCAACAGTGAACATCAACAATAATCAGAACAAGGAGACTTGTTTTTTTCCGCCAGCAAGTTTGACAACCATAATGATTGAAAATAGACTCAACATGTTTTGAAACTCAAAGAAAGATAGAATGCAAGACAGACCTTCAGTTATAGTTTGGAGCCATACATAGCTTCCCCTTATCACTCAATGCCACCAATAGATAGCCACAAGAACCTTCTATGCTTGCACAGAAATGTTAAAGTGATCAGCCAGTATAGTATGTACAAAAAAACTTTATTTGTATCAGACTTTATGTAGAAAGCCCTAATACATCCTTAAAGTTACAATATCAATACTTAACACGAGATTATAATATGACATCTATTTTCAGAGGGAAAAATAATTTCTTCAAAATAAAAATCCTTCTGAATTGTCACTGGGTTATTTATGAGGTGAAACGACATAAACATTTGCAACAGCAGCTTGATGCTTTGGTCTTGATAAATAATCTTTGGCAAAGTGACCATACTTGTCACATCTGAAACATTGAATTCTAGAGAGATCCTTCTTCTTTGATTCAGGGGCTGAATCTGAATCCCTATCTCTATTTCTCTTGAAATTTTCTTTTTTCCATTCACTTCCTTTCTTTTTAGATGTATGAGCAGCAAGAACATGATCTTCTTCATGAAGAGATTTTCGACCATTTCCTTGTGCATCTAATCTACATTCTTCTTGAATGCAATCAGCTCTCAGGCGATCAAACTTGGGTAGTTCATCTCGTCCACTAATTCCTTGAATAAAATATTCCCAAGAATGAGGAAGGCCATTCATGGCCAACATAACCAGGTCTTTGTTCTCAATTGAATCTCCAATAGCATTTAGTTGATCCTTCAATTATGTAATAATCTTCATGAAGAAAAATACAACAAATTCTCCTCTAGCCATTTTAATATGTAGGAGTTGACCTCTCAAGGCTAGAGCTCTGCAAGTGTTGTTGAATTCATACAAACTTTGAAGACTCTCAAACATCGCTTTAGTTTAATTCAACTTTGATATAATAGTTACCAAATGATCTTTAACAAAATCAATCAATATCTTTCTTGTCATGATATTGTTCTTCTTCCATTGAGCTTTCTCAGTATCATCATAAGGTTCAGCTACATCAGAGTTCATGTAGTTGAGAAGATCGTTTTCTTCAAGAGCAATGAGGACTTTGAATTTCCATGAAGTAAAGTTGGATGCACAATCCAGCCTGTCTTCAACTTTGAGTCCATTCACCATTGTTGGAAGCTGAAATAAATTTGCTAGGAGACAGGCAAATAATATTTCAAAGCTTAATAGTCCTGGTTCTAAGTCTTTTCTTTAGACCCACTCTGATACCATGTTAAATTTTCGAACCAGAAAACAAAGATGCAATATACAAAAACTAAAACACACACAAGATGAAAGCAACACTAGAATTTTATCTTGGGAAAACCCTCCAGCCTAAGAGGAAAAACCCAGCCACACTCAAAGTAGATCCTTTATTGATAATCAAGAGTTTCAATACAAAGCTTCACAATCTTAGACTGCAGAAGGACTTCTTCATCAAGACTGTGTTATCAAATAACAGACACTAGTACAATATCCTTCAAGGATTAGACATCTACAGAATATATCAATTTCTACTTTTGAATCACCGACGACATATAAAAACAGGTTACAAAATAATATTTCTGAGAATGATATACATTGAATGATAATTGCCAAACTATCACCGTATGCCTAAGAGAATAGAATCACGATGATCAACTCAATCGATTTTCAATCACTGCCTTTCAAAATCAAAAACCATGCACAGATGTAACTCCTAAGCACTGAATGCCGATCAAGATAACTGAAGAATGAATAGCTCAATAAGTTGTATGTAGCCCGACAAAAAAATCATATGACTCTCGTCGAATAAGAATGAATACACAATCATAACAATAGAGAGACCCCAACCCAAACATAACTTGAGCGTTCCAAAACAAAACACAGTAATACCAAAAGGACATAAAAATTGTCAACGCTTTCTCTCCCATGACAATTAGAAAGGACGGTGACAGTTTATATTAGCTATCGTTTCATCTCTAAAAACATTCAATGCCTCAAATACAAGAACCGCCACATTGAAGTGACAACAATTGCACCATGAGCTGGCAATAATAACACAGTCGCATCATACATGTTTGAAATGGAGTTTATATGACAATCATGGGCATGGGCATATACTCTCTGACACCTAGCAACCAGAACCGTTTCAATTCTTGTCACTATAGGCAAAAGCAAGTACAACGATTATGAAGGTAGTCGAACGTTGGAACCAAAACACCATCGTGTCTCCAACAACACCATTGAAGGTTATCGAGAATAATAGAACCATACAGCTACACAACTGAAGGACCATATAATGATAGAATTGTCCACAATAATCTTTGCAAATAATAGAGCAATGAAAGCACAGTCCACCAATGAATAGGTTCAACAACAACAGAGAAGTAATGACTTCATATAAGCTCAACCTTCACAGGTACAAATGATAGCTCCTAATGCTATCAAAACATTAACAACTTCTACTACAAAGACTCTAGCTTCAATTAAAATCCTCTTGTATGTAATTGTGGCTATTACTTTGAAACTGCTTGTTATTAAATATCTTTGTAACCTCTATATTTATCTCCATTTTGATGCTAACATGTTGTTGCCCCAAACTTCACATCCATACAACACCACAAGAATAACAAGAAGCCTAAATAAAGTCTTCTTTGCTTTCCAATCCCATAACACAGCTGATTTGCATCTATCTTGAAGCATGTATATGGTTTTCCATCCTCCTTGTATCATTTTTTTCCTAGATATCTCCCAACTAAGTTGGTTGTGAAATTATAGATTGAGATATTTGTATTTGTTTATGACTTGCAAGGGACTTCCTTCAAATTCAAAATTTCTTTCTTTCTTTATTCTCTCAAGCTAAAGATAGTGACCTTTATTTTGCTAATGGTCACTTGCATTTTCACCGCCTCATAGAATAGTACTAGAGCTCTTAGAAGATCTTGCAAAATCATGTGTCATTTTTTCTATTAAGATAAGGTAATCTGCATATAGCAGCAACTTTACCACATATATGGTTAGGTACACCCCCAATGCGTTAGTTGTCTATCCACTATACTAACATGTCTATGTATAGCCTAAGCAAAGTAGAGGACAATAGGCACCTCTAGTCGTTTTCATTTTGGCTTGAATCTGGAAAATAAAGCACATGGACTGATGCTCCATGTTTTTCCAATATTCTCAACATTTCCATTCTACTGGAAAGTTTGCTTTCAGGAACTATGAAGCCTTTGTTAATTTCTCCTAACCCAACTACAGATTAATTACACAATAAATTCACAAAATAAAAACTCTATCTGATTTATAACAATCAATACTCTGATTTAATTAACAAATAATAGCGGAAGCAAAAATAAATAACAGAAGCCAATCACAAAAAGACAATAACACAAATATGAAGAGCACACGAATATACTGAGAGGGGGGGGTGAATCAGTATATTAACCTTTTTTAAATTTAAATGCTTTTATTCAAAGATAACTTCTATTACTCAAATAAACAATTATGCACATGAACACAATATTTACGTGGAAACCCAATACGGGAAAAAAACCACAAAATAATTTGCTTTTATATAATATTGTTCTTTTACAATGTTTTGTAGGCACCAACCTACAAGAGGCTCCAACCTCTAAATTTATGAGCACCGACTCACTGGAAGCACCAACTCCCACACTTTGCAGGCACCGACCTACTGGAAGCACCAACTCCCCCTGTCTTGATTCTGAGCACCAACTCCCCCTGTCCGGATTCTGAGCACCAACTCACTGATTTCAAAACTTTCTTCCACCTTGATACTGTTGCTTTCTTCAACTGATGATGGACATAATCTGCTCTCTCTAAGTCAGCCAATATTTTTCTTATTTTTCTCAAATATATATATATCTTTATTATAATATATTCATAATAAAAAAATCTGAATGTATAGACATTAATTTTTCTCTTTTCATATTCTCACTGCTCTTCCTTTTATTCTTTTACATGCTGGCTTCTCATTTTTTATTTTCCAAAAAGGGTTGAATATATATATATGTTCATTTCTTAAGAAACAATATGTCTCTTTAAAAAAGACATGACTCTTCAAAAAGGTATCTCATTTACTAAGGTATTATTAACTTTTAATTAAGTTAATATTTCCCCTTTTTAAAAGCAACATCTTAATGTTATATCATTAATATTATCTTTTAATCCTTTATAAAACTTTTATCGCATGCAAAGATTTTGAAACTTTTGATACATATATCTTTGATGATTTATTATATCTGTTGCTTATACATCTGCCGCTGCAAACTTTTCGATAACCACATATACCTTCAATATTCGATGGCATCCATAAAAGAAATATTAACAAGGTCTATATGAGCCTCTGTCATTATCGCTGAAAAAATATATCTCTTTTGACGGCATCCATTCGGTATGATATTCTATATAACTATATACGTTCTCTTTATCGACCGCTATTTATGCATCTGCAAGTATCATATATATGTCTGCTCACCATACACTATATATATATATGTCTTATCGCTGCATACGCTGCATATTTTCATCCCTGTATAACTTCCCATCGCTGTATGTTCTTTTATTAGAAAATTTGATATATGTCAATCGCTGTATACAATTATTGTTAACACTACATATGATATTGTCGATTTCAAACAACCTTTGATGATATCCTTCGATACAATTATTAACCTCTGACGCTGTTTGAAGAAATCGTCTCTTCTTCCAAGTATGTTGTTTGTCTATTTTGTATACCGTTTGCTGTATATAAACCTTTTATTATAACGTACTCTTCATTGCTATTCTGAATGAATAAGTCTTTATTTAGTCTTCATTGCCATCGATGATGCACGCTGGTCAAACTTGTCTTTGACGCTGTATTCATATACACATTTTAAATATATTTACGTCTTCAACTTGCCGTTATGCATCCAACCATGTTAGTCTCTGTGTCACCATCAACCTTCGATAAAATCTATAATGATATATATACTGCTTGTATATATCCGTTTCATTCAAAGACGCTGCTGTATGCTGCTGTATCATTCATATGTATCACTGCCATATATATATATATATATATATATATATCGTTGTATATATTCTAACATAAAATCACTGCAGTCAATAACTATTATTGTCTTTGATATAACATATCTGTTCATATACGTTATATATCTGAATCATCATGGCTACTGTCCTGTCAAAACATCTTCTTAATATATTGTATGCTCACATGATAAACACCAATAATCAGCAATGGAAAGTGCGAGTGTCTGATAATGTCTACCATGGCCTCTCTACTGTAAGTTTTTCATCACATATCTCATGCACTGCTGTCTCTTTACACCAAGGTCTAAAATACTCTTGAAATGAACAGAAAATCCCCTCTTGTATGATTGATTGGTAACTCCTTGATTTCCATTCCACTAAGTATGCCATAAGTATGCTGTTATAATATACGTGTTCATACAATACTAATTCATATATGATCGTACATATGCTGTTTATCATTTGTATACAATAATTGCTGTGATCTTATATATCTTTTCTATATATATATATGTTCTTATAATTAGTCTTTATGCTGGATGTTCTTCTTTGACATCATGCTGTAGGATCTTGACATCAAACTTGATTGATATATGTAAATCAAATTACTTCAATGTCAATTTTCCTCATCATTGACAATCTCGTTCATCATTTCATTTTTGACAAAGATCTCATTTATCATTAATAATGTCAACAACTTTTTAACCACTCTTACACATGCAATCTTACCTTTGACATTAATAAGAAAATCTAACAAACATAATTGAGTTCCTTTGACATCAATGACAATATGATATATGCTATATGGTATAGTATTCTTTTTGACATCAATGACAATTTTCCATCAAGATATATCCAAGAAACCCCAGTGTGGGAGAAAACCTACAAATGTTGGATCTTCTATTCAGCCTAACAACCAACTTTCTCTTCTCAATCCAATACAAGTTTGCTAAGCAATCTTACATATATAGAGCCCAATTGCTTTACTTATCTTACAAGAAAAGAAACTTTCCTTGCTTTCTTTGGTTTTAAATCATATAAAAAATCACTCTTGATTTACTCAACCTCAAGTTGCTTTAAAGCAACTCCACTCAACCATCCGAGCTAAACAAAAAAAATCAACACTCCCTCTTAGCGAGCAAGATGTTCTCCACAACCCCCAGCGTATCCCTGAAGAATACAAACTTATTCTTTACCAAAGCCTTTGTCAGGATGTCTGCTATTTGTTTGTCTGTAGGAATGTACTGGAGTTTCACTATCCTCTTCTTCACACAATCTCTGATGAAAAAAACTTGCACCACACCTTCTAACCAGCTTCAGGAGCAATAATAGACTATAAGATTGCCACAACAGTTATACAGAAATAACTTCAGCCTCACAATCCTCTCTCCTATGAAAAAAAGCTCATTGAATGTGCACACAAAAACTTGTGCCAAGGAACTCTCTTCCTTTTAATGTGCCAAGGAAATCTCTTGAGTACTAAGGTGAATGTCATGTGTTGACATTCTGATAGGCCAATACTCAAGATATCAATTGGATAGAATCGCCGATGGAGGCAATCCACTTGAGGACTTGTGGATAGAATCGCCGATGGAGGCAATCCACTTGAAGACTTGTGGATAGAATTGCCGATGGAGGCAATCCACACATTGAGTCTATGTTTCTATTGATTACATCATAAGGATGATGCCTTTATTGCTTACATCATATAATTGATGTTGTCAAGTGTCTTAAGTGTTGACATTGGATTGATTTATCCTCCTTAGCTAAGAGGGAGTGTTGATGTTTGTAGCATCGGTCAGATAAATAATACTAACTATATGATTATTATGAGAAATGATTTATTATATATATACATATATATCAATATATATAATAATTGATATTACTATATACATTGATATATATGTATATAAAGTTAGATTATAATTATTCTCATAATAACTAAATAGTTAAATTGATAAAATAAATTAATGAATAGACATGTCCCATGAAGAGACATGTCTCTTCTTGTCTTTGTCATGTATAAATACAAAGAGAACGATGCATTTGGAAAACACATACAATCAGACAGTGTTATTACATTTGCAATGATCCTAAAGCCTTAACACCTTCCTTAAAATGAGAGCAAGACTTGTCAGCTCTCAGTTGTACTCTGTTACAGAAGAGCTCTTAGAATCAAATTTTGATGTTAAAACCTTTATCTCTTATGTTGTCATGTTCGTACTCTCAGTTATATCCTTCACAAAGTCTTCAAAGTTAGAAGTTCTTGTGATTAACCTTCCAGCTTCTTGTACTTGTAGTTGTAGCTCTCTGATTCTTGTAGTTATAGTGACTTTAAGTTCTTCAACCTGTTTATGAAGAATATTTATCCTTTTCTTCTCATAATGATCAATTGCAATTGTTTCTGGATCAGTGACATCTTCTCCAATTGCTTGTGCTAGTACCTCTAATTGATTAATCACCGGTTCATCTTCATCTATATCTACATCTAGTACAAAGTTGTACAAGATATTCTTTACACTAGAGAGAACCATGTCTTGTTTTCTCTTAGTGAGCTCCTTCAACTGCCTTGTCGACATTTTTCTTATGTCAACAACAATTTCACTTGCTTTAGATGGGCTAACTTTGCTTCTTTTTAGTTCAGAATCTGTTGCAAAAGATAGCTTCCTTTTAGATGTTGATGTGCTCGGAACATCTATCGGTTCCTTCTGCCTTATTTCCTGTGCAGGTTCTTTTGCAGGCTTCTCATGTTCTTCTGTAACAGGCAACTCCTATTGTTGAGGTATTTCTTGTTGTAGTGCCTCCTCTGGACGCACTTCTTCTTCTGGATGTACTTTCTCTTCTGGATTGTTAGCAATATAATTTGTCATTAGTGTATTTCATCAAACCCATTCACACCGGTCGAAGATCACCGGTCGCTCGCATTACTTAGATGACACCGGTAGATAAAGCACATAGTATATGCACCGGTCAACTAAGTAGTTAGATAAACCGGTAGACTGAACCAAGTACTCAGTATCGGTCTTATTCAGCATCCAACGACAAACCAGTAGCGATCTAACTGATAGAAAAATCCGGTCCAGTTTTTGTGGAACAGTTTGAGTTAAGAGCCTGATTATGCAAGACATCCATTGCTCTAAAGTGAAGTTAACCTTTCAACAGGAGTTAGCTTTAAGTTCTAAGGATGATCTCAAGATAAACTCTAGATCACAACGCACAACTTTCTTGCGTTGCATATTTTATGGTCAATTTTATTCCCCGGTGGTTCTATGAGTCAAAAGGATCACTCTTGTATAAATATTAGTCATAGGACGCAAAGTATGTTGTTGTTGTTGATAAGTGGAAATTGCAGAGAGCAGAGGAAAGATATCTTCTGAGGAGTGCTACAGGCACAAAGGTGAAGCAAGAAAAGAAGATCAACAGCCAGGCAAACAGGGGAAGAGGCTTACAGGTATGATCTAATCAGACAATCAGTGTCATCATAGATCACCGCTTTTAAAAGGTATTACATCATATACAAATCCCTCTAAACAGGGTAACATCTTTGTTGATGTTCAAAGTCCTATAACCAGGCAGCTCTTAACAGGGCTTAGATCCTAAACGATCTTTTGTAAAAATCCCTTAACCGGGTAGCACCTTAACCAGTGCTTTGTATGCTCCTAACAGGGCACCTTCATTTAGACCTAGTGAGGTTGTGAACTCTGTCTCACCGTGGTTTTTTCTCTCTAACCGAGGGTTTCCAAGTACAAATACTTGAGTAGATCTATGTGGTATTAGTTTATGCTTGTGAATGACTGTTGAGTTTCTACTTTGCATTCAAGAATCTGTTTACAAGTTTTAAACAATGAGATTTAGTATTTTCTGATTCACCCCCCCCTCTCAGTAATCGGTAAGGTAACATCAATTGGTATCAGAGCCTTGTTCTCTATACAATAAAAGTTTAACAACTTGAGAAAAAGATCATGGAGGGTTACCGGTACCAGGAACAGCTAGAGAAAGCCAATGACATTATTGCCTCACTGAAGAATAGACTGAGAAAGTCACTTGCAAAGAGAAAGGAGTTGGCTCTGCAATTAAATGAGAGCAATGAAACCATCAACGAACTCTCTGGGTAGAGTGGGTCTGATGAGGCCGAGGAAGCGGTCTCCGAGCTTACGGAAAAGAACCAGATCCTAACCGGTCAAATTACTGATCTCAAAAGAGAGCAAAAGGTGAATGCTCTAAGAATGACTGAACTGATTGAGCAAAAACGAAAAACTGAAAGGGAAAGGAACAAAGCAGTCAAGACATCAACAGCCTCTAAAAAAGCAATGAACTGGGCAGAGGAAGCTGCAAGAGCCAACGAACTCCTCATTATGCAACTCCAAGAAGACTTGTTGATTGCCACCCAGGAAAATGCCAATATGCATAAAGCATGGCAGGTTAGAGATGAAGCATACAAGAAGCTGGCGATCGAGATATATCAACTCAAGGAACAAATGAAAGTCCTTGAAAGAAGGAATGAAATGCTGAGAAGACACAATGAAAGCTCAGTCAAGCTCAATGAGCAACTCAATGCTCAATGAAGGCACAATGATCACACCGGTCTCGGATTTACCGGTGGAGTCAACAAAAGGAAGATGCTAGCACAAAGAGGTAGGAAAAACTTTTACACCTCTTGTAAGCTTAGTGGAAAAGTAGGTCATGACACTAATGACTGTAGAAATGCACCGGTAAGAACCAACAACAGTTACTGTAAAAACTGTTGCAAAAGGGGCCACAAGACCAATGAGTGCTAGTCCAATCCCATATCCATGTCCAGCGCAAGTAGGGGAAGCTTCAAGGGATACAGTTATGCCTCCAACAAATTCGGACACAAGGCTGAAGAATGCAAATCAAAGACTATGGCATTCAGATCACCCAAACCGGTATTCTCAAAAAGGGGTAGAAACCAGAATGCAACTACTCATCCAAACAAAGAGATGCATTGCAACAGAGAATCATGGTGTGAAGAACAGAAATTGGCTCTTCCTGGATATTTAATATTAATTTGAAATATCTGCAACTTAATTTTAATAATACTCATCCAAGAACAATTCTGAGAATGTAATCACCAACTTGAATAATCAAATATTCAAACAAATAGTTTCATCATAAACTTTCATCAAATTAATAATTATATTCCAAACAGAATTATATAAAATTCTTATTCTGAAAATTGTTAAGCACCTGTAAACCGAAATTAACCCCTTGCAAAATAACATCTTCACACAATTGAGACACCATCCAATGATTCGCCACGAAACTCAATGTATAGAGTAGCCGCCTTGCACTTCCGCCACTTGTTGAATGCAGTCACACCTCACGCAACTAGCTATCGCCCTAATTTTTCAAGCACGTGACTGTCTAAGCAAAATGCTAGGAGTCTGAAATTGAATGCCGAACCCCAAAGATAGCCGTACGGCCCTGCTGTAGATAATGTACAATCCAGAGATTGCCATTGCCAGACCTCCACACTCACGTGCCAAGGAAATGATAATTGTCACAGCCCGTAGCTTAGCACTGGTGTTATCAACTGAGACGCCCTTAACTTATTTGCAGACGCAGCATACATGAAGAATATCGAATATTGAATGCGATCATTCCCTTTGCATATCACTTTCGAAAATCATGAATGAATATACAAACCCCCAGAATTATAATTCAGAACTTCTTGTGTTGTATTGACAAACACAATTTAATCAGCAAAAAACAACTTCAGATTTGAAACCTCCACAAATCCGATATACAACAACATCGAATTGTGATCTCAGAGATAATCAGCAGGTAAAATTCACCATCATCAGATAATGGCTCAAATTACGAAATGAGGAATCAGTCCTCGAAACCCTAGCCAGGTTTTTGTCTTCTTCCCAAATTCCAAGAAATAATAATGTTGCATAAGATAATGAAAAGTGCTTTTTCGAGTTGGTTATATAGCTTTTTCGGAAAAAGCACTCTTTAATATTTTCACTTAATTGGCTTTTAAAAATAATCTCACTTTATAACATTAAGTTATAAAGTCATAAGTTATTAAATTAAATCAAAATAATTTAATTTAATAACACATTAAAATATAAGCCACTGAACTGTTTGACTGCAATCAACGAACTTCTGACAAAACACCAAGTCCAACTGCTCAGCTAGGAATAGACCCTGCCCTGCCAGAAATAGCCACTGCTAAAAATAGACTTACTAAAAATAGTAAGTCTCTCAAACTGGAGATTCTCTGAAACTCGATCCTGAGATATTTGGTGCTCCGTGCAAACACCCTGCTAATCCTGGCCATGCCCAAAATACCACTTACTAAAAATAGTAAGTTGACCAAAATGATCTGAACAAAGAGCAGACCTGATAAGTCGAACCTCCAGAATGAAATCCCAACACCGGCTCCAACATCTAACCCCCTCTGATCGCCTGATTAGCCTGTGAGGGTCGCCAAACCAAGCTAATCTCATAAGTCTAAAAACGGGGACATTACACATGGAGCGAACCACCTAATCCAAGAGGGATGAATCCATGGAAAGCAACCGGTATAGTCTGCCACTACTGCAACAAAGTCGGTCACCTCGCTAAAAGCTGCTGGAACCAAATCAAGAACAAAAACAAAGGACCGGACGAACCGGTGGTGAAGATCTTGAGTTCTGATAAAAGGAACAACAAAGACAAAGAAACCAAGAAAGTATTGAAGAAAATATGGTTTGTCAAGGAATCAAAGAACTCTGCCGAGGAGGCAAAATCATCATCACAAGATGGTGATATTTCTTCTACTAATTAAGTCTTCAAGGCCTAGAGGGAACCGGTAGTACAACTATCGTTCCCAATAGAACTGGTGAGTCCTATCTCACTCAGGCTACAGAACAAACCGGAAGGACATGAGGTGATCAACTGGGACATGCCTAATCGAAAAAGTCAGACTACTGGTTAGAAAAGGCATCAAGAAAGGTTAGGTAAGGCATTTATTACTATAGTCGTTTAACAATAGTTATCGTTTAGTAATTACCGTTATGCCCTAATCCTATAAAAGAAAAGAAGGATAACTCTTTTCTTTTTTACCTTGCGATTTTATGTTATCTAAATCTCTTCTCGAGCAATATTCTTGCAACTCAATCATTGAGTAAGATTATCTGTCAAACCGATCTAGTCATCTCTAACAACCAAGTGAGAGCAATGGCATCCTCATCATGCGAGGCAAAGCTTGTTCCTGCAAATCAAACGGAGCGTAGTCCTTTTGACATCTTGCCAAATCAAGACAGGGAGATCGACATGGCTGGTGCGCTCTCCTCAGTACCTAAAGGAGGGCTTCTGACAGAAGACATAACTATGTTTATTCACACTAAGCAAGAAGAGCTACGAGAAACGTACATACAGAGCAAGTATCGCTCACTGTGTTCTGACGGTATTCATCCCAGTGGCTACGCAAAGCTGGTGCCGTCGAGAATCATAAATGGAGTCTCGTATCCAATTATCTTCAAACCTGACTAGATTCAAATGGTAGTCAGTCGGGTGCATGATCCGAGATTTTGGCTCATGAGAGGAATCTGCACTTCGATCACGAAAGACGATCTCTACAAGGTAACTGGGTTCTGCAATCAGGGAGAAGCACTTACTTTGAGAACCATATCTAATGTAGTGGTGGCTAACCTGACAAAATCAAAATCCGACAAGTGATTGATGACCGTAACTGACATTGAGGATCTAGTTGTTCAGTTTGCATCAGCAGTAATCGGTTACAAAGTATATCAATCAAGTAACCTCAACAGCATACCGGGTGGAGGTATACATGCAGCCTACAGAATTGTTCATGACAACGCACAGTATGATATATGTGAAATGCTAAGAGGACAAATCTTTGAAAACATCAAGAAGTTGGACATCGTCAAGAAGAAATCACTGAAATTTGGAACATTTTTGGTTTGTCTTTACTTCTACTATTCAAATTTCTTTCCCGAGAGAGGAAAAGTAACGTGGGCAACAGATCACCGGTCATAATGCAAATCAGTGATATGGCTAACGAACTGGGAGATCAGTTTGACAAGGAAATGACCAATCACTTCAATGCATTTCAACTAAAAATGCATGCTAGAGAAAGAATCCCATCCGCTATTGTTGAAAAATACAAAAAGGAGGTATGTTTTCTGGTGTCTACTGACTTCTGCATCATTCAAGCAGTAGAACCAAGAACCGAGTACGCACCTGAGTTTGCGAACAAAATCACAGCAAAGTTTGCAACGGTGTATGTAGAGGCCCTGGAAAAAGCACATCTGGAGCTCGGGGCTCAACAGTTTGGAACCTATGAGGAGATAGAGAAGAATTTAAAGCAAGCGCCAATCAAGAATGTCTATGTCAAAAGATCGCCCGCGCCAAAGAAGAAATTGGAAACTGCGCCACCCTTAGCACAAAAGAGAAAAGCTCAACCGGAGCCAAGCACACAGGAGCAAGAAGCAGAAGAAACCAATTCGGAGGATACAGTTCCGCTCAGCGAAAGAAAGAAGAGGACTGGCAAGCAAGCAAAGGTGGATCCACCAAGAAAAGGTCAACCAACGTTAGAAGAATTTATCACAAGACTGAAAGAAACCGGAGGAATGGCTAATGTCAGTAGAAGATACACTCTAGCAAATGACGAAGACCGAAGGAAAATTGAAGATGCTATCATTGAATGCCTGCATAAGTTCAATCTAAGCCCTACTGAGCTTCAGAAGGTACTGCTTAAGGATCTGTTGAATATCCTTCAAGGCAGGTGGAAAGCTTCAATGTAAAAGGAAAAAGAGCGAAGGATTCAAGCTCTACTAGAAGTGCAAAATCATCTCACTCTAGAAGAAGCGAGTCAACAAGCTAAACTACACCAGCAGAATTTCTTGATAAAGAAAAGAACAAACCTCTTGCTGATTGGAGAAACCGAGAAAGTCCATACTAAAGGAGTAGCCATCTAGAACAACCTACTTCGGACACAGCAAAAAGCAGAGGAAGCATGCCAAAAGGCAACAGCTCCACCGATTCGTGACACCGGAAAAGGAAAAGGAGTACTCGGAGTAGACAAACTGATCATCGTTGACATTACCAATGAACCGACAAATCCTACCCTTGTATCTCCAGAAAAAGGTAAGGCTCGCACCATGACTGTTAATGACATTGTAGCTGAAATTACCAATTTTTGAGAAATAGATAATGCAGCCAAATGGTATAGTGTGTTAGCTGAGGAAGACAAACAGGCAATAGAAGAAGCTCTTGTTGAAAGTCTTCTAGACTTCATGAAAACACCCAGGGATTATAGGGGCAAGTTTCCTCTCAAATTGAATGGCAAGCTTCAAGAAAAATGGAGAACTGGTCTGGAAAGAAACTCACAAATCAATAAAGAAGCATTAGAGAAAGCTAGACCTGGCTTGAGTGATAAAAGTATCATGCTTCTTTTAGGAGATGCATCTATGAATCTAGACACAAATTACAAAGTCGCCAAGATTCTCAATGGTTATGAGAATGAAGTCTTTAAAGAGACCTTGGATTTCTGGGAGCAGTATGATTTCAATACCCTTGAAGAAACAAGTCCTCAGGATCACACCACTACAATTGTGGATCCACCTATTCAGTTTACTGCAACTCATACTCCGATATCTGATGAGCAGGAAGTCCTCACAGAAAAGTTCACTTCTAGTGAACCGGTTAAATTGGGACAGACTTCTGTCAATCTTCCTACTGACGGATCAGATCAAAGAGGTGAAGGGATCCCTACAGATGATCTTCATAGAGCTGAAGAACAGCTGCAATCACAAGCCCCATCACAAGAGCCCTCACATCAAGTAGAAGATGCTATGCCTGAGATTCACATTCAGCAACTAGGAGCCAGACCAGAAGAGGGAAACAAGACAGACCAACAGGATGTAAAAGAACATGAGCAAGCTCCAAAGGCACAAGAACAGAGTAGAGAAAAGGATCAAGAAACTCTTGTCAGGTCCTCCAAAAGAAAGATCACATCCTCTGGAGAATCTGAAGCAAAAAGGACCAAAGCAACCGATACAATAGTTGACATCAGCAAAATGTCAACAAGACAGCTAAAAGAGCTCACTAAAAGAAAACAGGATATGGTTCTGAACAAAGTAAAAGATACCCTGTACAACTTTGTGCCGGATGCTGATATAGATGAGGATGAACCAGTCATCGACCAGCTGGAAATGCTGACTGCAACCATCAGTGAGGATCTGACTGATCCAAAAACAGTGGCGATTGACCATTATTCGCTGAAAAGAGTGGAGCTTCTTCACAAGCAAGTTGCCAATATAAAAGCTATTCTGCTAAACAATCTCAAAGTTCTTCAATAGCAGATACAAGTTGCAGAAAATTTGTTAAGCAGAACTTCAAATTTTGAGATTTTCTTGACAGACTTATCTGACAAAGCTACAAAGACTTCAGAAGACATAAGAGCTTTGTCCAACCAATTTGATATCAAGACCAAAACGGCCACAACTTTCAGCAGAGAAATGGCTAGTCTTGCTTTAGTCCTCAGAAAGACTGCAAAAGAAGAGAACAAAAGAATTCAAGACATTGTTGGATTCTAGATGTTTTTGGCCCCAACACTTAATATCATGCACCAGACAGCTACCTCAACTGATGTCCTGATTAATGAACTGGACTACAAAACTGTAGATGATATGGAAAACATCATTGTCTCTCTCAAGACTGTCCAACAAAACATTGAACATGTAGCCGGTCAATGGGCACCGTTTCTACACTCTACAAAGAACATATATAAGGATATCTTCACACAGCTTCAAATGTGAAGGAAGACATAAACCTTTGTCTTATGGAGGCAAAAAGGGGAAGTTATTTCTAAAGAAAAAGAACAAGGAGAAGTCAATGAAAACCAGAGGACTCAGTCATGGGAAGTTTCGTTTAGGAGCAGAGCATTCAATCAAGCAAGACTGCAAGGGCAATACAGCAGTATTCTATTTCACTAACCAAGGTTTGAACAGCTGTTGTATGAATGGTTTTGTTTTTTACTATTTTGCCACCAATGACAAAGGGGAAGATTGCTAGCAATATAAGTTGTCATTAGTGTATTACATCAAACCCATTCACACCGGTCGAAGATCATCGGTCGCTCACATTACTTAGATGACACCGGTAGATAAAGCACATAGTATATGCACCGGTCAACTAAGTAGTTAGATAAACCGGTAGACTGAACCAAGTACTCAGTATCAGTCTTATTCAACATCCAACGACAAACCGGTAGCGATCTAACTGATAGAAAATTTCGGTCCAATTTTTGTGGAACAGTTTGAGTTCAGAGCCTGATTATGTGAGACATCCATTACTCTGATGCGAAGTTAACCTTTCAACAGGAGTTAGCTTTAAGTTCTACGGATGATCTCAAGATAAACTCTAGATCACAACGCACAACTTTCTTGCGTTGCATATTTTATGATCAAGTTTATTGCCCGGTGGTTCTATGAGTCAAGAGGATCACTCTTGTATAAATATTAGTCATAGGACGCAAAGTATGTTGTTGTTGTTGATAAGTGGAAATTGCAGAGAGTAGAGGAAAGATATCTTTTGAGGAGTGCTACAGGCGCAAAGGTGAAGCAAGAAAAGAAGATCAACAGCTAGGCAAACAGGGGAAGAGATCTACAGGTATGATCTAATCAGACAATAAGTGTCATCATAGATCACCGCTTTTAAAAGGTATTACATCATATACAAATCCCTCTAATAGGGTGAACCTAATCGGTTTGTTGTAAAAATCCCTAAACAGGGTAACATCTTTGTTGATGTTCAAAGTCCTATAACTAGGCAGCTCTTAATAGGGCTTAGATCCTAAACGATCTTTTGTAAAAAACCCTTAACGGGTAGCACCTTAACCAGTGCTTTGTATGCTCCTAACAAGACACCTTCATTTAGACCTAGTGAGGTTGTGAGCTCTGTCTCACCGTGGTTTTTTCTCTCTAACTGAGGGTTTCCACGTACAAATACTTGAGTAGATCTGTGCGGTATTAGTTTATGCTTGTGAATGACTGTTGAGTTTCTACTTTGCATTCAAGAATCTGTTTACAAGTTTTAAACAATGAGATTTAGTATTTTCTGATTCACCCCCCCCCCCCCCTCTCAGTAACCGGTAAGGTAACATCATGGATGTACTTCCTCTTCCGGTGGTTGCTCTATTTGTTGTTGTTCAGCAACTTTTTGATCATTAAAAATAGTTTCTACTTTATCTGTTTTATTTTTTGCAGTCATCTTTACTGATGACTCCCCTAGATCTTGTTCCTTTGGTCTCACAGATGTATCATGTTCACGTGTTTGAACTTCTTCTCCCAGGTTGACTTGTTCACTGGCTGTGAACTGTTCACCAGTAGCTTCCTTTTCACTGGTTGTACCATGTTCACCTATGGAAACTTGTTTTCAGGTTCATCTTGTGAGATGTCCTGTGGACTTGTAGACTTGAGAGTGAAGTCATGTTTTTGCCAAAATTCTAGTGAATCTTCATACACATCTTTTTCTTGACCATTAAATATTTTGCCCACCCTATCTGATGCAGGGGCATCCTCGGTTCCTGAAGATTCTGGCAGTCTCGGTAATTGTTTGGTGGAGTTCAGTTAATTGGCTGGTGATCTCGGTAGAAGACTAGAGTTTCTCGGTCTTTGGTGGTAGTTCTCGGTCAGAATCTGTTTGGCTTCACCGATGGAGCTCGGTGGTCGTGGAAAAGGTTCTCGGTTGGAAGTACCGACGGAGCTCGGTAGATGATGGTCACTCAATGACTCGATGTTTCTGGTGCTCGGTGCTTGGTTACCGACGGGGTCTCGGTGTTTATTACTGGCGCTCGATGTTCTTGCTGACCGACTTGTGTGTTTGGATGAATCGTCTTGGCCGACTAGTGCATTTAATTTGGGTCGCGCTCCTCGAGTTATGGATTGACTGTTGGACGTGTGGGGACCTAGATCTGGCGTGTTGCATTCTCCTATGTGGATCTGGATGCCGACATGATGAATTAATTGTTGGAAGGCTATGTGAGAGCTGACTGATGTTTCATTTAATATTTGTTTGTCTTAAGCCGACTGGGTTTGGGGATTTATTTGTTTGTGACGCTTACTTATGGCTGTGTGGTATTTAAGAGGGTGCTTGGGTAGTTGTTTAGGGCAGATCTAGAGAGAGTAGAGTTGGAAGGTAGAAGTGTAGCAGAGTTAGTAGCTTGCGAGCTTAGGAACAAGAGGATTGCTTGGTGGGCTGCAAGCACAAGTTTAGATCTTTCTTGGAGTTCCTACCAGTGTCCTGTTGTGTTACAGACCTAGGTTAGCTGAGAGGCATGTTGGATCCTACATGATCTTATAGAACTGTTTCTTGCTTTGTATTTGGTTGTAACCAAAAAGGCCTTACAGCTCGGCACATTGCATGTAACCAGTTGTTGATGAATAAAAATATCTGTTTTCTTTCAAATCTAGTTTTGGTGTTGTGTTATTCCGCTGTGTTGGTGTTTGGCTGCAAGTGTGTACAGTCCTTAACTGGATCCTCCATCCTTGACTGCATCATTGTCCCTTGTATCCAAATTGAGTGACACAGCTTCCATCAGAATTTTTATTGACTCGTCGTCAAGATCTGGTTTAACTTTTGCCAAAGTTTCCCTTATCATCTTATTATTTTGAGCTAGACCGGTTCTCCATTTGGTCATTAGTCTCTTATTCAATTCTAGTGGAAAGTGGGGCCTGTAGTCCCTAGGACTTCTGTTGAAATCTAAAAAGGTTTCTAATAGAGCAATCTCAATTTTCTCCTTATCTTCATTTCCCAAAACACTAAACCACTTAGCAGCATTCGACACTTCACCAAAATCCATAATTTCATCAACTATATTATCTACGGTTAAAGTTCGAGCTTTACCTTTTTTCGGAGAAGCAAGTAGAGTTGGTGGAGTGAGATCACCACCTGTGTCTCCAGTTATGTCCACGACGACTGGTTCTGTTGTAGACTTTGCTTAAACCAGAGTCTCTACTCCCAGTATGCCCTTTCCTTTTCCAGTGTCTTTTACTGGTGGCTTTGTGATCTTTTGGCATTCTACTTCAGCTTGATGTTGTTGCTTCAGAATAGTCGTCCATATGGAAACCCTTTCATCATGTACTTTATCCACTTCTCCAATCAGGACCTGACCAATTCTTTTCCTAATATTTAAACTTTGTTTCTACAGGTCAGCTTGATTAGTTGCCTCTTGTAGGCTAAGAAGATTCTGTACTTCAAGTAGAGCCCTTATTCTCAGCTCTTTTTCCTTATCTATGGAAGATTTCTATCTTCCTTCAATTATTTCTTGCAGATCTTCAGGTATAGTTTTGTGAAGTTCAGTGGGTGTGATCTTAAACTTGTGAAGACAGAAAACTATAGCTTCTTCTAGCTTTCTCCTATCTTCTTCATTAGTAAGTTCATATCTTCTTCCGACTCCACCCATTCCACCTGTTTTCTTCAGTCCTTCAACCATTTCATCTATGGTTGGTTTCCTTTCTCTTGGTGCATCCCCCTTTACCGGTTTCCCGGTCTTTCTCTTTCCGAGAAGAGTAGTGGTTTCCTCAATTTCTGTTTCCTCCATTTCCTCACCTTGTGATGGTTCGATGGACGCTGGCTGAGCCTTCTTCCTTTGAACCTTTGGTTCTTCAGCCACTGGCTTCCTTTTCCTAGCTGTGGGGATTTGTTTTACATAAACCTTCTTAGATTCCTTAGAGGATGCCTTCTTCAAATTAGCTTGAATCTCCTCATAGGTGCCAAACCGGTATGTAGAGAGATCTAAGTTGCTTTCCTGTAGTGCATCAGCATAAGCCTTGGCAACCTTAGATGTAATCTCGTACCCAAGCTCCAGTGCATATTCGGTCCTTGGCTCAACAGCCTGGATTATGCAATGATCAGTGCTCACCAGAAAACACATCTCTTCCTTGTATTCTTCTACAATGGTAGAGCGTATTCTTTCCCTGTTGTGCATTCTTAATTGAAAGGCTTCAAAATAATTGATCATGACCTTACTGAACCAGTTCCCCAAGTTATTTACTATCTCACCTATCTGAACCATTCCCGGTTTATCTTCTAGCCATGTAACCTTGCCTATCCCTGGAAAGAAGTTTTGGTAATAGAAAAACAAACAAACCAACAACGTCCCATGTTTGAGAAACTTCTTCTTAACTAAACCGAGCTTCGTCAAATTTTCAAAGATTTGGCTCCTCAGCATAGCACAAATGTCGTATCTCGCATTATCGTGCATTATTCTGTGCGCAGCATGTACTGCACCTCCAAGTATGCTATTCAGGTTACTCGACTGATAAACTTTGTAGCTGATAACCGCAACAGAAAACTGAACACCATCATCTTCTATATCATTCACAATCACCATTCGACTGTCGTATTTCGACTTAGTCAACCGTGTGACTTATGCATTTGCTATAGTTCTTAGGGTTAGAGCTTCCCCTACGGCATTGTACCCAGTTACCTTGTGTAAATCTTCTTTGGTGATAGGTGTAACTGCGCCTTTTGCCAGCCACATCCCTAGTTTGTGAACCCTACTAAGAACCAGCCTAATCCAATCCAATCGAAACACGGTTGGATATCTAACTCCGTTGATTAAGCTTGATGATTTTAGCTTAGCGTATTTTTCTTGAAGCTTCCTGTCTTCACATAGCGAGAGGTATTCACTTTGAATGAATGTTTCGCTCAGTTCCTCTTGTTTGCGGTGGATGAATGTCGTTACATTCTCTGTTAGCAGCACACCTTCAGGGATGGATGATAGAGCTCCCGCCATATCATTCACTCGATTTTGAACCGCCATGATGTCGTAAACAGGTCTATCAAGTTGATTGGCATTGATGAGGCTCACCACAGAAGATGAAGATGCCATATTGCTAGACCGGTATGTGCAAAAAGTTCTTGATACAATTTGAGGAATTCGCACAACAAAGATCGTAAATCATAGTAAGAAAAGATTAATCAAGCTTTTGAAAAACAATAATCACAAAATGCAATGTAAAGTGAAATGAGTAATCGGCTTTCCCTTTTATAGACTTAGGTCGTAACGGTAATTAGCAAACAGTAATATTTGTTAACGGTTACTATATTAATTACCCTTACCTAACCTTTCTTTCGACAACCAGTTCGCAGAATCTTTACCTGTTTACAAATCCTCGGTTGCAATATCCACCTTGCTACGTCAGCAACTCTTCCCTGTTCGGTTCACATATTAGACCGATGACTCCTTCCCGGTTCCAATTCTTGACTGAGTGAATTCACAACTCACCAGTTCCTCTAGGAACTGTAGGCTTGCTACTTGTTCCCCTTAAGCCCTTAGGCTTAATTTGCTGAAGAGATATCACCATCAGAAGATGATGACCTTACCTCAGATTTCTCCTTAGCAGAGCTCTTTGTCCCCTTTATGGACCAATTCTTCTTGTCTTCCCTGTTGCTCTCTTTACTCCTGTTATCCTTCTCATTGGGGGACAACTTCTTCTTGACCTGTTTAGCCGGTCCTTTGCCTTTGTTCATTGACCGGTTCCTGCAGTCCTTGGCCAGATGCCCAATCTTGTTACAATTATAACAAGTCATTCTAGTTCCTCTCCATGGATTGACCTTTCTTTCCCTGTCCATGGGTGAATGGCAATTAGAGTTCCTATGACCTGATGGTCCACAAGTAGCACAGTTGGATGTGCTTCGATTTACATTCCTATTATGGAATACCGGTCTTGGTGGAGATTTGAATGCCATTGTTTTGAGCCTACATTCTTTCGCTTTGTGTCCAAATTTATTGCAAGCATAGCAATAACCCTTGAAGCTTCCCCTGCTTCAACTGGACACACTCTTGGAGCGAAACCTGTGTTCAAAGGTCCTATGACCATACTTGTAACAATTGTTGCAGTAACTATTAGAAGTAAATGGTTTTACCGGTGCATTTCTACAGTCATTGGACTTATGACCCAGTTTGCCACAATGTTTGCAAGAGGGTTTGAAGATCTTTTTACCTTTTTCTTCTGTTGGTTTCTTCTTTTCCTTCTTGCCTTGCCTGTCTCCAAAGGACTCACCAATTTCATTATTGTTTTGACCGATGTACCCAAGTCCTGTGGGATCCTTGTGCTTTCTTTGAGCTCTCAGTTGCTCATCAAGCTTCTCAGAACTTTCATTATACCTTCTGAGTTTCTCATTCCTCTCTTCAAGACTTTCCAGCTCCTCTTTTAGTTGATCCAATTCAGCAGCCATCTTTTTACATGCTTCATCTTTGTCATGCAAGTGCTCATACATGATTGCATTCTCCTGATTTGTGCCTTGCACGTCTGCATGCAATTGCAATATGAGAGCATCACTCTCTCTTAATGCATCTTCAGCCAAATTTCTTGCTCTTTCAGCAATTAACTGTGCTTCTATGGCACTAGTCTTCTCATCCTGTTAATACTTACCGGTTACTGAGAGAGGGGGGGGTGAATCAGTAAATACTCGCTATTATACTTTTAATTTTGAACTTCTTAACCTTAACTGATAAACAGAATATAACAGTCATTCAAAAGCATAAACAGAATCACACAGATCAATACAAGTATTTATACGTGGAAACCCTTGATTATAAGGGAAAAAACCACGGTGAGACAGAGCTCACAACTTCATTACTTCAGAATGGAGGCGCCCTGTTAGGAGCTTACAAAGCACCAGTTAAGGTGCTACCCGGTCAGGGGATTTTACAAGAGATCTGTTAAGATCTAAACCCTGTTGGGAGCTGCCTGGTTACAAGACTTTGAACATCAACAAGATGTTACCCTGTTAGGGGATTCTTACAATCAACCGATTAGGTCCACCCTAATAAAGGGATTTGAATATGCTTTCACTACTAATAGAATTGATGATCTGTTATGACACTGAATGTCTGATTAGATCATACCTCTTCTCTAGTTGCCTGGCTATTGATCTCTGCTACTTCTGTGACTGCAGCTCTTCTCTTAGAAGATGTCTCTCCTTTTCTCCATGTAATCACCCACAATCAACAACTTTCTTTGCGTCCTATGACTTATATTTATATGAGTTCACCGTAATGAAACCCTTAACTCATAGAACCACCAAGCTGCAAACTCCGCAATAAATCATGCAAGCAGCAAAAAACTATGAGCTCTGATCTGGAGTTTACCTTGCAAAACATCCGTATGAATAAAGTTAACTCCTGTTAAAAAGCTAACTCCACTTCTAAGCGGTGGATGTCCTGTATAATCCTGCTTTTAACTCAAACTGATCCACTAAATCCGATGCAGATCTTTAGGCCGCTTTAGACCGGTATAACCGTATATCCGGTTCAACTTATGCACACTGAGACCGGTGCGTGTTCTTAGATCGGTCTATCGATGTTCTTTATCTACCGGTGCATACATTATGTTGCTTGTCTACCGGTGTCTTCTAAGTGTTGTGAGTGACCGGTGACCCCTTACTGGTGCATAGTGTTTGTGGATGTTGTACACGAATGACAACTTGAATTGCTAACAATCTTCCCCTTTGTCATTGGTGGCAAAACTATACACAAACTTCACTCACTTACTGGTCACAATGCCTTGTATCGGTAGAACACAGCTTCCCCTGTTCCGGACTTCTTCTGACTGAAAGTTCTGCACTGTCCTGTAGAACACTTCTCCTGTCTAAGTGCTCCCTGTCTAAACACTTCCCCTATCTAAGTGCTCCGGTGTTCTCTTTTTTTTGTTCTCCTTCAATTCACTCTCTATCTTGCTACTTTCTTCCCCTTTTTGCCTCCAGAGGACAAAGGGTTTTACTTCACTTCACATTTGTAGTTTGGTGAAGATATCCTTGTAAATTGTTTTGGCCGAGTGAAGGAATGGTGCCCATTGACTAGTTATATGTTCAATATTCTTGAGGGCTGCTATGAGGGAAACAATTATGTTTTCCATATCTTCAACAGTCTTGTAATCCGGTTCATTTATTAGAGCTTTTGTTGTAGTGGCAATGTGTTGCATTGAGTCTAATGTTGGGGCGAGAAACATTTGAAATCCAATAATATCTTGGATTCTCTTACTTTCCTCTTCTGTAGTCTTCCTTTTGACAAGAGCCAGACTTGTCATTTCTCTGCTATAATGTACTACAGATTTATTCTGTGTATTGAACTGGGAAGATAAAACTTTGATGTCCTCTGTGGTCTTAACAAACTTCTCTGTTAGATCTTGAAAAAATAATTCAAAGTTTGAGGTTCTGCACATCAGACTTCCTGCCTCTTGAAGCTGTTGTTGGAGAATTCTCAGGTTGGTTGTCACATTGACTTTGATATCATCAACCTGTTTGTGGAGTATTTCTACTCTTTTCTTTTCGTAGTGGTCGGCCGCTATTATTTCTGGATCTATTAGATCCTCACCAATTTCTTGCGCCAAAACTTCTAGCTAATCTATGACCGGTTCATCTTCATCTATGTCAGCATCAAGGACAAAGTTGTACAAGATGTTCTTTACATTGGTTAAGACCATATCCTATTTTCTTTTGGTCAATTCTTTTAGTTGCCTTGTTGACATCTTACTGATGTCTACCACTGTATCTATAAATCTGCTTCTTTTTGCTTCCTTTCCCTCGGCAAATGATAGTTTCCTTTTTGAAGAGGAGCTTGGAATGTCTGTGTTCTTGTTGGTCTTGCTCTTGATCCGGTTTTAGCTGCTCTGTGTGGACAAGGATCTCTTCTTCTTGCCCCTTGTTGTCTTCCATTACTTGATGAGCTCTGCTTTCCGATTGGACTTCTTCTTCCGGTGGCTTACTACCTTCAACATTTTGTGGTTGTTCTCCCAGTGGGTCTTCTTTTTGCTGTTGCTCCTCAGCAGTATGGAGTTCCCCTATGGGTATATCAATTTTTGTTTCTTGTTCAACATCTGTTTGTTCATTAGTTAAGAGCTCCTCTGTTTGCACAGGTCTGTTTTGATCCTAAGGACCATATTTCTCTAATGCCGTGAAGTCATAATTGTTCTAGTAGTCTAGAGTGTCTTTGTAGACTTTATTCTCATATCCATTCAATATCTCTGCAACTCTATCAAATGTTTTTAGGTTCATGGATGCTTCTTCTAGTAGAAGCTTTATTCTTTCTTCACTAAAACCAAGTCAGACCTTAAGTAGTGTGTCTCTAGTGATTCTGGTGTTCAAACCTAGACCAGTTTTCCATATTTCTTGTAGCTTGTTGTTTAGTTCCAGTGGGAACTTGGACCTGTAGTACCTTGGGGTCCTATTATAATCCATGAAGGTCTCTACTATCCTGACAATCAGCTTTTGTTTGTCTTCTTCATTTAGTACACTATACCATTTGACTACATTGTGCACTTCCCCAAAGTCCATAACCTCAATTATTAAATCATCAACATGCATAGGTTGAAAGTTACCTTTGCTTGGTGAGATGAAAACCGTTGGATTCGTTGCTTGTTCCTTGGTTAAGTCCACTAGTACCGGTGCTTCTTCTCCAAGTAATCCTTTCCCTTTACCGATGTCAGGTGCCGGTTTAGCTGTTGTTCTTTGTGCTGCTTCTTGTTCTGCTTGTTGTTGGGTCTGAAGAAGTTTGGTCCATAGTGCGACTTTTTCATTGTGTACCTTCTCAATTTCTCCAATAAGCACTAGGCCTATCCTTCTTATAGTTGCAAAAGTTTTATGATGCAATTCACCCTATTCTGCTACCTTGTCCAAAGTAAGGTGATTCTAAACCTCCACAAGAGCCCGTATCCTCTCCTCCTTTTCTCTTTCTTCTGAGGCTTTCCACTGGGCCTCAATATTCTGTAGAAGTTGTTTCGGTAGAGTAGTGTGAAGTCCATTGGGATGAAGATTGAATTTGTGGAGGCAGAATGCTACTGCTTCCTCAAGTTTGTCCTTGTCTTCATCACTGCTTAAGTCATATCTTCTTCTTACAGAGCCTAAATTTCCAGCCTTCTTCAATCCTTCCACAATTTCGTCAATTGTGGGCTTGGCTCGTCTAGGTGGATCCTCCTTTGATACTTTTTCAGTCTTCTTCCTAATCAGAGGAACTGTGACTTCAGGATCTGTTTCTTCTTGTTCTTCCTCTTGAATGTTGGGTGTCGATTCTTTCTTCCTTCGGCCTTTGGGCGGTTCTGTCGCCGGTTTCTTTCTTGGTGGAGGCGTCCTTTTATAGACAATTTTGATCGGTGCCCTTTTTTGCAGATTCTGAAGAATTTCAATGTACATGCCGAACCGAATGGCACCAAGGTCCAAATTTGCATCATTTAATGCCTCAGCATATGCCTTAGCAACTTTGGCTGAGATCTCGTAACCCAGCTCAAGAGCATATGCATCTCTTGGTTCAGCTGCTTGAATAATGCAATTGTCGGTGGTGACCAGAAAGCATACCTCATCCTTGTAATGTTCAACAATTGCCGATGGAGTTCTTTCCCTCTTGTGCATCTCTAGTTGAAAGGCTTCGAAATGTTTGGTCATAGCATTGCTTAATTGGTCTCCCTGTCTATTTGCCATTTCAGTGATTTGATGCATGATCAATTTGTCAGTTCTCCAATTCACTTTTCCGAAACCTGGGAAGAAATCCAGGTAGAAAAAGTATAGGCACATCAGAAGGGTTCCATACTTCATAGATTTCTTCTTCACAACTCCAAGCTTCTTCATATTTTCAAAGATTTGGTTTCGAAGCATTGCACAAATGTCGTATTGGACATTTTCGTGCATAATGCGATGCGCAGCATGAATTGCACCACTTGGTACGCTGTTTAGGTTGCTTGACTGACAGACTTTATATCGGATAACAGCGGACGTGAAATGTACTCCTTCATCTTCAATGTCGTTTATAGTCATAAGTCGACCATCGGACTTCAACTTGGTCAGCTTGTTGACGATAGAATTGGAGATGGTGCCCAGGGTTATCGCTTCCCCTTTGTCACTGTACTCGATCACTCTGTGGAGATCCTCTTTGGTGATCTCGTGACATGCGCCTTTGTTGAGCCAGAATCCTGGTTCATGAAGACGGCTCAGCACCAATCTAACTTGGTCCTCCCGGAAGATTGCAGGGTAGCACACGCCATTTATTAGACTGGAAGATACCAGATTGGCATATTTGTCGAGCAGTTTTCCTTCTTCACATAACAACACATACTCTCCTTGAATAAAGTTTTCTCCGAGTTCTTCCTGTCTGGCGTGAATGAACGTTGTAACATCCTCGGTCAAGAGGACTCCTTTTGGTATGGAAGAGAGAGCACCAGCCATGTCGTTTTCTCTATTCTGCACAGGCAAGATGTTGTATGCTGGTCTGTTCACTAAATCTCCTTTGATCAACTTCACGGTAGCGGAAGATGAAGCCATTCTTGCTAACCGGAAATTCACAGATAGTGATTTCTCAGTGATCAAAGCGTGAAAATAACACTTAGCACAAGAATTCCTAAATCGCAAAGTAAGCAAAGTGAAAACTTGTGAGTAATTTCCCTTTCTTTTATAGGGTTAGGTTATAATGGTAATTACCAAACGGTAACTATTTGATAAACGGCTATAGTAATAAATGTTTTACCTACTTTTTCCTTCCGTTTTGCCAACCGGTTGATTTTAATCTTGCCTTACCGGTTAATCTTGTAGACCGAATGAGTCCGACTCTCACCAGTCATACCGGGAACGGTAGTGGATCTACCGGTTCCCTCTAAACCCTCATGGTTTAGTTTGTCGAAGAAATATCGCCATCAACAGATGGTGATTTTTCCTCTATCTTTTCTTCAGCGGAGATCTTTGATTCTTTTACGAACCAAATCTGTTTGACCGTTTTCTTAGTCTTTTCTTCCTTGTTGATCTTCTCTTCAGATTTAACCGGTTCCTTCTTGTCGGATGACAGGTTTTTGCATTCTTTGGCTTTGTGTCCCACTTTGTTGCAGTGATAGCAGATTATTCCAATTGCTTTCCATGAGTTCATTCTTTTCATGTCAATTGACTTGTTGCGTGAGCCGTAGTAGTTGTGTAATCCACGGTTCACTGTACTCAAGTTCTTGTTTCTTTTGGTGAGTATTGGTTTTGGGGATCTAAATGCCATTGTCTTGGATCTGCATTCTTGTGCTTTGTGTCCAAATTTATTGCATGCATAGCAATATCCTCTGAAGCTTCCCTTGCTGTTGCTGGACACAGATGTGGGACTGGACCAGCACTCACTGATCTTGTGGCCCTTTTTACAGCAGTTCTTGCAGTAGCTATTGGTGGTCTTTACCGGTGCATTCCTGCAATTGTTAGTCTTATGACCTGATTTCCCACATGATTGCAAGATGTGTTAGGGAAATTCTTACCTTTTTGCATCAGCGATTTCATCTTATCCTTCTTGATTGCTTTTGCCTTAGAGGGCTCACCATTCCTTTTTGCATTTTCACAGGTGAAACCAAGACCAGTCTGATCTTTGTGTCTTCTTTGACCTTTGAGTTGCTCATCAAGCTTAGTTGAACTTTCATTGTATCTTCTCAGTATTTCATTTGTCTCTTCAAGTTCGTTCATCTGCTCCCTTAGTTGATGCAATTCTTGAGACAATCTATTGCATGCTTCATTCCTGTCATGCCGGCCTTTCTGCATGTGGGCATTTTCTTGGGTGACACTCTGCATGTCTTCTTGAAGTTGTAGAATGATAAGTTCATTTGCCCCTACGGCCTCCACTGCCCGGTCCCTTGCTTTCTCAGAGACTGACAGAGACTTGACTGCCGAATTTCTTTCGTCTTCAGCTTTTCTCTTTTTCTCGATTAGTTCAGTCATCCTCAAGGCATTGTCTTCTTGTTCTCTTTTGAGATTAGAGATCTCATCGGTCAGGATCTGATTCCTTTTCATGAGTTCAGATACTGCCTCCTCAGCTTCATCATCCACTCTGCCTAGAGAGTTCATCGATGGTTTCACTGCTCTCAATCAGCTGCAGCGCTAGTTCCTTTCTTTTTGCAAGTGATCTCCTCAATCTGTTTTCCAGAGAGGTGGTGATGTCATGGGCTTCCTCTAGCTGCTTTTGATACCGGTAAACCTCCATGATCTTTGTCTCCAGCTGTTAGGCTTAGAAGCAGAGAGAACTTGACTTTGATACCAATTGTTAATACTTACCGGTTACTGAGAGGGGAGGGGGGTGAATCAGTAAATGCTCGCTATTATACTTTTAATTCTGAACTTCTTAACCTTAACTGATAAACAGAATATAACAGTCATTCAAAAGCATAAACAAAATCACATAGATCAATACAAGTATTTATACGTGGAAACCCTTGATTATAAGGGAAAAAACCACAGTGAGACAGAGCTCACAACTTCACTACTTCAGAATTAAGGCGCCCTGTTAGGAGCTTACAAAGCACCGATTAAGGTGCAACCCGGTTAGGGGATTTTACAAAAGATATGTTAAGATCTAAACCCTGTTAGGAGTTGCCTGGTTACAAGACTTTGAACATCAACAAGATGTTACCCTGTTAGGGGATTCTTACAATGAACCGATTAGGTCCACCCTAATAAAGGGATTTGAATATGCTTTCACTACTAATAGAATTGATGATCTATTATGACACTGAATGTCTGATTAGATCATACCTCTTCTTTGGTTGCCTGGCTATTGATCTCTACTACCTCTATGTCTGCAGCTCTTCTCTTAGAAGATGTTTCTCCTTTTCTCCATGCAATCACCCACAATCAACAACTTTCTTTGCGTCCTATGACTTATATTTATATAAGAGTTCACCGTAATGAAACCCTTAACTCATAGAACCGTCAAGCTGCAAACTCCGCAATAAATCATGCAATCAACAAAAAGCTATGCGCTCTGATCTGGAGTTTACCTTGCAAAACATCCGTATGAATAAAGCTAACTCCTGTTAAAAAGCTAACTCCACTTCTAAGCGGTGGATGTCCCGTATAATCCTGCTTTTAACTCAAACTGATCCACTAAATCCGGTGCGGATCTTTACGCCACTTTAGACCGGTATAACCTTATATCCGGTTCAACTTATGCACACTGAGACCGGTGCGTGTTCTTAGATCGGTCTACTGGTGTTCTTTATCTACCGGTGCATACGTTATGTTGCTTGTCTACCAGTGTCTTCTAAGTGTTGTGAGTGACCAGTGACCCCTTACCGGTGCATAGTGTTTGTGGATGTTGTACACGAATGACAACTTGAATTGCTAACACATCCTTAGCTTTTCTTTTGGCTTCAATGAGTTCAGTCATCCTTAGAGCATGACCTTCCTGTTCCCTTTTTAAGTTGGAGATTTGATTAGTCAGATTGAGATTCTTCTCCATGAGATCAAAGACCGCTTCTTCTGCTTCATCAGATCCACTCTGCCCAGAGAGTTCCTCAATGGTTTCATGACTTTCAATCAGTTGTAGAGCCACCTCTTTCCTCTTGGCAAAAGACCTCCTCAGTCTATTCTCTAGAGAGGCTATCATGTCATTGGCTTCCTCAAGCTGCTTTTGATCCAGTGAATCGGCTACGAATTGGAAAAGTGAAAAAACCCTTGAAATTTAGAGATTTTAATGATTTAAAACTTATCTCATGCACCATTTATTGAATATGACTTAATAAGCACACTATAACTGTCCATCACATACATTACACGTAAAATGTAAATTGTAGCTAACGTAAATAAAAATCATAGGATCGTAATGAGTCAAATCATAGAATGTATGTAAGATGAAGGTCCATGAAACATATGTCTATCAGTATCTATAAGATCCATAAAACTAAATCGTTTCATAGTATGAATCTATGATGCTTGATCATTGATGAATGTCAAATGTCAAAGTCTTCATAACTAGATCTTAGGTAGTCTTTGTTGGTGGCTGTTTTCAAGTCCCTAGGTCCAGCAAACGAGGTTTGAATGATTTTGGCATGTTGGGAAGTCATGTCTGTCTGGGATTTGGGCGAGAGCTACGCTAAGTTTGTCATAGAGATGGGGTCGAAACCAAGTGATTTGTGATAAAACGAGTTAAAACCCTTTGAGAATCCTTTTGCCAGCTTCAGTTTGACCTTAGAAAGTCATGATGGATTGTGGGAGGTAACCCTGCTAAAGGCTTGTTGAATCCTGAAATTTGGTTAAGCCTGGAATTTTTCAAAAACCCCCAAAATCTAGAATCTGCATCTTAACTCCTATGAAGCTAGAACCTATCTCAAACATCTTGAAGTATATATATTTTATAATTTATACAAATATAACTTAAAGTATAAGAAATTAATGTTAAATTTGTATAAACTTACAAGTATAACTAAGACAAACGACCATACAAATAATAAAAAACTATTGTGTTTTTTTTAATTTATATTTGTATAAACTTACAAGTATAACTAAGGCAAACGACCAAACAAATAATAAAAAACTATTGTGTTTTTTTTAATTTTTTAAGTCTAACTTTATGCTGGGCACGGCCGATTCATGGAGCCCAAAATCAGTGATTTTTGCATGAATCGCGATTCATGCGATTTCTTGAGTTTGAATCGGCCGATTCCAATTCAGATTCAAAAAAAGTCGGCAAGGGTGAGTCGGATCGCCGAATCACGTGAATCGTGTGAATCGCTGCGATTCTCGTTACTCTGGTCCTAACTTATTACTAAGAGGGGGGGTGAATCAGTAATTTCAATTTCTAATTCTTCTTTTAAGAAAACAGATATTCTTGTTAATACAGTTTTCAAAAGAATATTATAACACCCGTAAACAGAAATTAAATGCACAAGTCAACACAAAATTTATACGTGGAAACCCACAGTTAGAAGGAAAAAACCACAGTGGGACAAAACCCACAAAACTCCACTATTGCACTAATAAAGCTACACTCCATGTTAGAGGCTTACAAAGCACTGGTGAGAGTGCTACCCGGTTAAGGGATTTGATAGAACACCTGTTAGGATCTTGACCCAATTAGGAATCGCCTTGTCAGAGACTTAAAGACCAATAAAAATGTTACCCGGTAAAGGGATTTATACAAAAGAACCTATAAGGCTATAAGGGTCCACCTTGATTGAGGGATTTAAATATGCTTCACAACTTAAAGCAATGATCTTATGATGACACTATATCTGTCGATTCAGATCATACCTGTTTACCCTGTTGTCCTGCATTTTGTCACCACAAAATGTAGGTAACAATACAAGACTTTTCATGTTTCTCTATCTTGATTCACTATTCAATTAGCCAATATTGATCGATCAATTGATCTCAATTTGATTAGTGAATCCTTATGCTGAAGGTTTCGTCATTTCTTTTCCGTTTTTCAGTTTGTTTTCCTATACTTGATTTATGAATCCTTTGGCGTCCTTTGGTGTGTTTTTTTAGTGTGTTTTTAATTGTTTTTGGTCTTTTTGTTTCGTCCAATCTCTTGCTTTTGGTTTTCCCTTCGATTTGATCTATCGTAGGGCTTAATCGGACTTGCCAATCAAAAATTATGGTAAATAAGTGCCCAAAAAGTGGACTCTCCAAGCTCAAGTGCATATTTAAAAAATAGATGTTATTTTCTATAGTTGAGTTGCATTTTTTGATAAATAAAACATAAAATCAATTTATGTTATGTTTTTAAGTTACTTTATCACTTAAATTTATCATTTAAGTGATAAAAGTGCACTTTATGATATATTTTGACTTTGAGTTGTTTTTTAATATTTCACTTAAGTGATTTTATTACTTTATTGTTATATTTTAATGTTGAGTTTTACTTTATGTTTTAAAACAACATATAAGTTAATATTACTTTATAAAATACTGTTTTCACATTATATACTTATATATTTTGTGTTAATAGTTATTGGACTCTTTAAGTGATATTACACTCAACATTTTAAATAGACGCGTGCTTAATTATTCACTTAAGTTGTGTATAGCAACAACATGTCAACAATCTCCTACATTTCATGCATTTGCATCTCAAGAGTCCGCTTTACATGTAAAAAGGCTAAAACTTGTTTTAAAATGTCTTTGCATATATGTAATACCTCTTCAAGAGTACACTTTACATGTAAATGTCTTTAACATGTTTTTTGTTTTACATGTAAATGCCTCTCTAGAGTGCGTTTTACACTTGGAGTTGCATTTAAGTGTTTTAAAGTCAAAAATAAAACATGTAAAAACATTTCTAAACCCCGTTTTTGCTTGGGAAGTGTTTATAAAGTGTTTTTATGCCAAAGATATGACATGCGCTTGCACTTGGAGAGTGCGTTTTGGCTGGGAATTTGTTTTCAAGTCAAAAACATGAAAAAATAACTTATATGCTTGCACTTGGAGAGTGCTTGGGTTGGAAGTTGTATAAAACATGTTTACATTCAAAAACTTGACATGCGCTTGCATCTAGAGACCATGGTTTGCATCTTAGAAGACCATTCCAAGCCAAAAATGTGACATGTCTTTGCATCCCAAGGGTGCGTTTTGGCTGGGAGACTTTGTTCAACTTCAATGCATGCAAAATAAACAATGCATTAACATCTTGAGAGTGCGTTTGGGCTGTAGGTTGTCATTTAGAGTCATTTCCTCTTAAAATAACAAGTCTTTGCCTCTCAAGAGTCCGTTTTTGTTTTGCAACATCATCCAAGTCAAATACAAGTAAAAACGTGACATGTAAATGCATGTGGAGGCTGCATTTTTGTTTGGAAAGGATATTTAAGCCTTTTACATGCCAAAATAGCTTATGTTGTTGCATTCTTAGAGTGCGTTTTGGCTGGAGGTCTTCATTCAAACTCAAAACACTCATAAACATTGCATGTAAAAGCATCAAGAGGCTGCGTTTTTTCTTGAGGCTCCATTTCAAGACATTTATTTGCAAGATAAACCATGCATATGCATCTCTAGAGTCCGTTTTACTTCCAAATACATGTGTTTTCCATCCAAGAGCAATTTTTTTGCGTTCTCAGCCCAAAACAATTTGTGCAAGGGCATCATTTGAATGCATTTCCATTAAAAACGCCCAGCAAGATTGATTGGAAGGGTTTGCAAACTTGTTTTTGATCAAATGTAAGTAAAAACGTAGTTTGTTGTTGCATTTTGAGAGCATTTTTGGCAATTTGGAAATGGTCAAAGGTTTTTGAGTTGTTGGATGCAAATACATCTCTAGAATCCGTTTTTGGAGAAGACAAAGACATTTCAACTTCTCTTTCTCCCATTTTTGGCTCATTGAGCTCCAAGTAAGTATATGTATTTGATTTTGTTTTAGTTTTTCTCTTATTTTCCTACAATGTTGCATTTTATGGCTCATTTGTTTCCATTTGTTCAAATGCAGCCCATATATTTTGCATTTTTGTGTTTAATAAGTTAAAATCTTCACTTTGTCAATGCATAAAATCATCCTACACTCAAAAACGAAATTGCATGAGGAGATTAGCTTCAAGTTTTTAACATGTTTGAGTCAATAGCAAGAGGTATGTTTTGTGTTCTTTGTTTTTGTTTTGCTTGCTTGTTTGTTGTTTGTTTTTTAAGAAAGTTGAAATCATTTCCTCAAGAATGCAAGTGCATCCATTCATGTCAATTCATCCTTCACTTTTCAACACATGTAATTGCATTCCTCAAGTCCATTACATGTAAAAACATGTCATTTTCAAATACATGTAATCACCTCTCAAGAGTCCATTTTTGGTAAAAGGTCACTCTTTTTAATACCAAAATCACCATTTACACTTTTCCATGTCTTTTCAACTTGCATTCTTGTCCATACATATCAAAGCCCCACATGCAATCGACCTTCACAAGTCTGTTTTTGCCCCTATTTGTCCATATACATATGCCATTCAATTCATTTCCAGCCAACACGTGTGTTCTATGAGTATATAATCAATACTTTGAATACCTTGTTCATTATAGATCTATCATTGCAAGCCAAAGATTAATCCTCTCATGGATCCAATATCTTCTGATGATGTATTTACCCTTTGGAATTTCCATGTTGCAGCACAGGATATGTCAACACTGACAAAAGCTAAAGGAAAAATGAAGTGTCAATATGATAAGGAGTTGGCTCATTCTACAACTTCACTCGTTTCATCATCCTTGGATCAAAATACAGATACAAGAATTGGGTATGTTGACATGACCAATTTCTTGCAAAGGCTTGAAGATCCTGCCAACAGGGAACTACGGCGCATCAAGAGGAGTAATATTCACTTGATTTCTACTTTCCCTATGGCTGCTCTGGAACCTAAATTTGTCTTTGAGTGCGCGCGTCATTTCAATCCCAAGGGCAAAACAGCCAAAGATGCAAATGGGAAAGTAATTTTCAGTTTGGATCTAGATGTCATCGAACAAATTTTCAGGATTCCTCCAAGCCCTGAATGTGCAGATTTGTACAAGGACATATCCATACAGCTGTGGAACCAGAATAAGTCAGATTATCAGAGATACATGAACGACCAATGGCTGGTTAATAAGAGGTCAAATTTCTCAAGATGGCCAAAGATAATACAGAGATCTGACTTCTCTCCAGAAGTCACTGATCTAATAACACTCCTCAATAGAATTTGTGGCCTCATGGATGTATAAGTTCATCTTTCAAATTCTTGAAAATAAAGAACCAATCTACTAGGGAGAACTTGTAAGCACAGCATTGTGTGAACAGTTGAGCCATGTGGATACATCAATACATTTTTTTATATGAATTCTTATTTGCTCTACATTGTTGCAGCCATGGGAACCTTTTCTGGACTCTCCACTAAAGGTGATCGATCATTGATACCCATTTGAGAATATCATGATCAAATCATGCTTGCACAGAGAAAATACCATTACAGGAGAGTGCAAGATGCATTCTTTGGGCATTTCAAGTGCCTGTTTGATAAAGAGTTGGCAATTAAGAGACTATCAGATGAAGCTTAGGAAAAGGTAAATCAATTTGGTTGCATCTTCCTGCAATTTCCAACTTTTACCTACTTAAGAGTGGGTTATTTCCAAGGAGAACCCTATACCCTGCCACGATATCCTACTGATAGGATCATCCTCATGGAGATGGCAAGACAGCTCATAGAGGTGCAATCATATCAACATAATCTGCATAGGCCGGGTTTTGGTATCACTACTGCCAAACCTCTTCAAATTGGTCGATATACACTTAACTCAGTGTATAAGGCAAAAGCAATAGAAGCAGAACTTTAGCTTATCACATTGAAGAAATTCAAAGCTAGGTCTGACTTTGATTACAGAGGGATGCATTAGAAAATCAAAAGAGCCTTCACCCATGTTCATCGCATGGAAGATGTGTGGATTGGTTTAAAGGTGGATATCATGAAAATGGATTACTGCAGGCTCACCGTGAAGCAAATCATTGATCTTAACATGGTTGAAATTCCACAAGGATTTGAGATTGAAGATGATGGCCTAGTCCTGGATCCTGAGTATTACAATACTCAATTTGAAAAGCTTGTCCCTTTTCCCATTCAATGGCAACAGAAAGAAGGGAATTTTGTCTTTGATAGATTCCAATCTATTTTGCTGAATACCAACAAATGGCTGAAAAGCAAAGGCCCCAAGAGAGTACATCCAAAGGTTGGGGTAGATTGCAATCATTTTGGCCCTATTGGAAAGAAATCTCAGGTGGAAATCAAAAGTAAGGATGAGTCTTCTTCTCAACCAATTAAAGCTATCAAGTTTACACTCAAAGGAGAAAAAGGGTCGAATCCACCCTTAGGTCCTATTCAAACACCCTTACAAGAGGAAGAAGCAAATGAAGGAGAGATAATGATCACATCTCCTCCTCAATTGCCAAATAGTGAGGATCCATCCAATCAAGAGGAGTCATTTCTACATATGGTAGATAATGATGTAGATTCATTTTCTACTGTGTTCACTCCTGCTATTGCTATTTCAGAGGTGAATATGTCTAAATTTCCTATCTCTTTTGCAGCTCCTTCTACCCTCACAGCGGAACATTGTGAGAGTCTAGTCAATATTTTTGGTGACTTCCCAACTCTTATGGAAGGTCAAGTTTCCCAACTTGATACATCGGTTGCAGGATTTGAAGCATTCATGATAGAGTCATCCCAAAGAACACCTATGGCTTCTACTGTGCAAACAGAGGTTTGCACTATGACAACAAAGATACAATCAAGATCAATGCCTACCGCGATCACCGTTTCAAGTCCAACAAAGGAGGGTTTCAGTTTGCCATCATGGTTGGGAAAAATCACCATGAAAAGAAGGCAAGTCACATTACCCTTGGAAGATTTCTCTACCAGGAAGGGTAAATCCAAGAGTTCAAAGGCCAAGGTTGTCTCGAGAATCATTGTTCATGATGAGAAAACCAAATATGTTGAGATTGCGGAACCCCTAGTAGACAAATCAGTTGAAGAACTTACTTGTTCCGATTATAAATTTACCAAGGTTGAACTTGGTAAACAAACACGGCTGGGATGTCTGCAGGATGCTCAAGATACACTCTCAAATGTGTCTAAAAGAAATCATGAGCTCTGGGAGAAGAACTTGTTGAAGCGAGAAAATGCTCGTCTTCATGAGATCATTCATCAACAAGCATCTCAATCTGTCACTATTTCATCACAAATGGCTCGGGTGAACAGGAGAGCGGAAGCTGTAAAGTCTTGGTCTGAAGAAGTTGTCTCAGAAGGAGTCCATTCAATCAAAAATGCGCACAAAGTCCTTGAGCGTATCAAAGAGATTGAAGAAAGGCTCCATGACATGATCACTTCCTTTAGCCAAGATATCAATAATCTGAAAGAAGACTTAGACACCTGGGAGCAAATGGAGGACAAGGATTTAGATGCTCTCATCACATATGATATCATTCCATCCAGAGACATGTTCTACCGAAATCAAGGGCTTATGGATTACAAAGTTTAGGGACTAGAAAAGCTTTTGACAAAACTATAAGAGGAGCCCAAAAGTTGCCAGGCAGTGGAGCAAGATATCACCAATAGTCTCAATCAATTGGGATGTGAAGTTCTTACCAGAGATGATAACCTCTTCACTGAGGAAGAAATGACTACAGGGTATACTGACAGGGTTAATACTGATTTCAATTATGAAGAGTTTGGAGCACTTACAATGAACAAATTTGCTGCATATAAATTTGTGGCAAAGCACTTGAAGGATTCCCTTGTGGATGATTACAAGGTTGTGAAATCAGAAGGTACAGGTGCCATCAGAATTGGAGCCATTTCAGAGACCATGAAGATTTCAGATCTTTCTTTTATTCATGATTGTATTGCCAGATTTAAGGCTTTCCTTGATAATTTCAAGATTAATTCTCCTTTCTTCAAACTTTCTATTTTAGTTTTCATGCTTTGTAGATTGGGGAAGATGAATTGCATGCAATGCAATTACATGTAATTCGATTACATGTCCTTATGACATGTAATCCAATAATTCTTCTCACCTAGTTTTACCGGGTCAAAGTGGTTGAGTTGCTCCCACTTTTTCCTCCTTTTTCTCATTTCTTTTCCTATAAAAGGAATGAGCCTCTCATTATAAAAACCATCTTTATTTTATGCAAGAGAGTTTTGCCAAACTTGTGCAAGCATAACTATGATTGTGTAGTATTATGTTGGAGAAAAATAAATAGAAAGAAACAATTGGAGCTGAAGCTGTGACTGAGTGCAATTGTGGTGAATCAAATTGGAAGCTATGACTGCAATTTGGTTTTATTGTCTCTTTATTTATGTGAATCTTGTGTTTTGTTAAGAGCAATTTGAAAATTAGAAACAATCGGAGCCAAAGTTGTGACTAGGAGCGATTGTGGTAATATAAAACTAGAAGCTGTGACTGTAGGTTATATTACCATCTTATTTTCATGCACTTTGTTAGAATAGTTAGAAAATCTCTACTTATGGAATTTTATGTACCCCAATGGTAGAGGTGTTTCTTATAGAATAGATAAATAGGTCTTAGAGCCAAGCCGATACGCTTTTCAATCAGCCTGTGAGTTGGTGTTGGTTTATCGATATCACTATTTCCAGCTTTTAGATAGAAGTGTAGTTTAGAGATTAAAGCTTTGCCTATTACTCGTTCTTCGGGTAAGTGGATTCCTTCTTGAAAGATAAGAAGGAATATTTGTAACATCCTATTTTGATAATCTCTTAACTTCTTGCTTACCTTGAGTTGATCCAAGGAATGGTGAGAAGGGGGAGCCTTCCCTTTAAGGTAGGAGATACATTGTCTCATACACTGTGGTTGGTATCTCTATTTTATAATTGGATTTTTCCCAAAAACTGTCAGTTGCAAAATATTCACACAACATACCATTTCCTCTACTTGGTTGTTGAATCTTTCTCTCCCTTTCACCTTTTGTGACTGTGATTCCTCTCAGAAGATTCTGCTCTCCTTCGCTCTATGCTCTTGATATTCAACAACACATCTTTCATGTCTTTCGACCTGTATTTATACGAAATTATCTTAATACAAATACATCTCATAGTTCCGCTAAGTTGTAAACTGTCCCATAAATCACGCATGCAAAACCCTTAATCAAAAAGCTTGCAAACTGATCCTTAGTTTACCTCGAAACGCTCGTAGAAAAAACAAAGCTAACTTCAGTTCAACTGAAAAAGCTAACTTCAACTTAACTGAAAAACGCTCTGCATAATCCGGTTCGGATTATCATACACTTAACCAATGTCTGATTTGTATCCGATTAGTCATTTGTTCCCTATGAGTTTGCCTAATCTAGTTGGACAAAAACATGGACCGGTATAAGCGTGACTGGTTAAAGTACACTACGTACATGCTTAGTCTACCGATTCAATCATGAGTACCAGTGTGATATACCGGTGTTCCGGTGGGATTGATATTTGCCAATGATTTTACCAATGACAACTAACCTTATGTCAGCACTCTTTCCACTCGATGTGCTAAGGAACTCTCTTCCTCTCAATATCTCTTGGAAATCTCTTCCTTTCGATATCTAGGGAACTCTCTTCCCCTCACTTCGGTTGTCCACTACCAATATACCACTCATGGTTGGCAACTGAACTCGAGAGACAAGCAATGAATGAAAACTCATTCTCAAACCGTGTTGCAAACTCATCCACTTCTGCAGTAGCTTGCAACATGATTCTTCTGCTTGCCCTTGTTGTTCTTACTCGGGCACTGAACACCATGTGACCCAAATGATGGCAGCGAAAATACTTCAGTTTAATCAGATCTTTCTTTGTCTCACTCTTGGAAGAAGACTTTTCACTTGGCCCTTTCTTGGCCTTCTACTTTCCTTTGCTTACAAGAGCAACATTCTCTTCATCTTCAACCTTCTTTGTCTAATCTCCTCGCTGAGCAGCTTCACATATCTCCTCTTGGACAAAATCATCCCAAAGTCTCCCCCAATCAGGTAGGCGATCTCGGCCAACAACACACTTGACAAACACATCCCAATCTTTCGAAAAACCATTCAAGGCTATACGCACCAACTCATCTTCAGAAATCGTCTCTCCAATAACCGCTAACTCGTCCCTGACCCGAGTCAACCTAGACAAGTAAGATGTCACTCGCTCTCCCTCGGACATCTTGGTATTATGCAATTTGTCCTCGAGCATCATCTTACAACTCTGATAATCACCCTGATATAGTTTTGTGGGTGTATCCCACATTTCCTTGATAGTGTCTTTCCCTGACAGATGGGGAATCAAATGATCTCTTACCCCATCAAGGATAATCCTTTGTGCCTTGGCCTCCTTGAATCCATGCAAATCCAAAGCAACAGGATCATTCACAGGTGGTGTCACTATTGTACTAACATAGATCCACAACTTGTTCTCCTTGAGAACATATGTAATTCGAACCTTCCACTGCAAGAAGTTAGATGCACCCTCAAGCTTTTCCTCATATGGAACACTAGTTGTCATAGCAACAAAAGAAGCTGAAGACAAAAATCTGATTTTTTTTTCTGAAATCCGTGTCACAAATCTTGGCTTTGTATTCAATGATTAGAGCTCTGATACCATGTTCATTTATATTAACTTAGCCACAAATTAATTGCACAATAAATTCACAGAATAAAAACTCTATCTGATTTATGACAATCAATACTCTGGATTAATTAACAGTAATAGCGGAAACAAAAATAAATAACAAAAGTCAATCACAAAAAGACAATAACACGGATATACCTAGGAAACCCTAATGTGGGGAAAAACCTGCAAATGTTAGATCTTCTATTCGGCCTAACAGCCAACTTTCTCTTCTCAATCCAATACAAGTTTGCTACAGCAATCTTACATATATAGAGCCCAGCTGCTTTACTTAGCTTGCAAGAAAAACAATTTTCCTTACTTTCTTTGGCTTTAAATCATATATAAAATCATTCTTGATTTACTCAACCTCACAAACTTAGAAATATTCTATTAATGAATTAAAAAAAAACAAAGTTGTTGCTAAATATCTAGCTCAAGTTGCTTTTAAGGAACTCCACTCCGCCTTCTAAACTAAACAAAAAAATCAACAGCCCTATGTTTCCTATATTATCAACTTTTCCATTCTACCGGAACGTTTGCTTTTAGGAACCGCGAAGCTCTATGTTTCCTATATTCTCAACTTTTCCATTCTACCGGAACATTTGCTTTTAGGAACCACGAAGCTCTATGTTTCTCTCAACTTTTCCATTCTACCGGAATGTTTGCTTTTAGGAACCATGAAAAATACCTTTTTGAAATTGACAAACACCAAAAGACCTCTTCCTCTTGTTTTTTCAAAACTTTTCAATCAATTGTAGAGTGCTTTGGCCTAAAACCTGCCTGTCCTTTCGCCCTCTTAACGTCATTTACTGCCCAGTGACTAATCTACACTCCACCATACTTTAAAAACGGTTTTCCAAAGGAATCAATCAATACAATAAGATACTTAGCGGGGTCAATGACATGAAAACTTTTGAGTTGAGCGATGAGGACAGTAATTGTTCATTTTGAAGGGAAACACACTGATTAATCATAATAATTCAGCCAGTTCATGTGAATAAAATGTAAAGGCAGCAGAACAATTGGTAAATTAAACTATAATCCGTCAATCCATTGCATCTACAGAGGGTAACAGCTAGATAAAATCAAACATTAGGTGAACCAGCACGCATTTAAAGTTTGAAAAGAACATGAAACTCACTTGCGCTTGTGCAGCGATTCAAATCCTTTCACAAGCGATCGTAACAATCTCACACGTTGAGCGCGTAAAAAGAATTTGAGCTCCAAATGAGACAGCCATTCCTCATCCGTGAACGGAAGATTCTCCTCTGTTTCCACTGAATTCAGCTCCTCCTTGAAATCATCCAACAGTTGGAGAATGTCTTCTTTAACAGGGGAACCCATCCTGATTCAGATGACCCGCAATCGAGAAGACGAAAAAAACAGAGTGAACTCTTATTTGCCAAATTATCATGAAGGACATACATGCGAGAAATTTATTGTGCTTTTCAGGAATGTCCTGTTCGACGAAATTGCGAAAAAGCATTTAATGTGAAGCGGGTAGGTACTGCGAGAGACAAGGTTAAAAGTATCCATTACGACCTTGACTCGAAGTTGACAGGCTCCGCACTAGACAAAATTGACACGAAGTAATGAAATAAGTCGAGAAAGATTTCTCAATTTAATTCATATTCGTGAACCTTAACTGGGACCAGGTGTCTTCCACGAAACGGGAATTCCGATTTACAAACCTTTTTGGAGTTTCTGCGAAATGTGGAAATTGTGATTTGACATCCAGCCAATATTCATTGGTTTTTTAATAATGTAAGTCTTATTGTTCTTTCGACCTTTTTTTCCCCTTTGAAAATATAATTATTATTTAATTAGGGGACTTGGAATTTGTTCATGTTGTTTACTCTCTTGTCCTTATGATGGATCACGGAGTGTGATCCGAAATGTTGATGCTAAAAACACACACAATCTAATCCAGAAAAACACATGCATTTAAAAATAGATTGTGGAAATATGATATTATTAATTTGTTCATGTTGTTTACCACTCAATGTATTTACAATGTTTTTCTATTATCATTACTTGTATTGTTTTTACTATATATTGTTTAAAGAGATGAAATTTCTACAATGATTAGTGAACTTGATTTCAGAGTCTATTGTGTGAAATTATTTGCAACAATGTTTTGGATCACAATTCATGATCCATGATTAGGATGCAGTTTTTTCTCATCCTGATGATGGATCATGGAGTGTGATCCAAAAATGTTTATGCAAATGATTTCATAGAGTAATGGTGATGATAGAACATGGAATGTGATCTAAAATGTTGATGCAAATGACTTCGCACAGAATCCGTAAATCAAGCTAACCAATGTATGTTGTTTTACACTCCATGATCCATCATCGGGATGAGAAAGCTATAGAAAGTTTATAGCTTTCTCATCCTAATTTTAGATCATGGAGTGTGATCTAAAATGTTGGTGCAAATAACTTCACATAGTGGAATCCAAAAATCAAGCTCACTAATGTATATTGTTTTAGTACATGATTTAAATTGGTTTGGAGTTCTTATTAGTTTTAAACTTAATTTGATTTTTACAAATAAAAATTATTTTTATTCACAAAATTCTCAAATATGAATTGTACAAATAATTTTGTATATTTCAAAAATATAAATGTAGAATTGATTGAGTCATTTTTGTAATTTATCAAGATTGACATGAGTTTTCGAAAGCTTATCTTTATTTTGAGCCCCAGCCCAACTCACTAATCATTATATGTTGGCTTTTGAAATTTAATTCTTATTCACAAAATTCTCAAATATGAATTGTACAATTATTTTATATAGTTAAAAAAATAGATGTAGAAGTGATTGAGTCATTCTTGTAACTTATCAAGATTGACATGAGTTTTCAAAAGCCAAATTTTATTTTGAGCCCAAGCCAATTTACTTCCCAACTATTCATTATATGTTAATTATTGTACCAAAATTTTAAAATTTTGCATTTAAGGAAAGTGTGTATAAGAACATCCAAAAGGATTTTGTGCGAGGAGCAAAGCCACACGGAGGAGCAAGTTCACAAAGAGGAGTGGGATTATAGGGAGCAATGATGGGGGTGCCTAAAACTAGCAAATGCATACATGAAGCAAATAGAGAGGTTCAAATGGAGAAACTTTGGGCCTAAGTAGGCGAAGGATTGAGAGCTATAGGCATTCATGGCTAGGACCAAATATCTTGACATGGATAAACATAATTTTATTAGCGCAAAGGAAAGCATTGGGGGCATTGGATAGGAGAAGGAGGTGGTGGACTATGTAATCAAGATATGATCCAACAAGGTTTGAAGGAAGATATTGCCAACCAAAGGGTAAATATTAGATACAAATTAGATGGAGGAAATTAGGGAATGAACATTGAATTAAGACTTTAGAACCCTCATGGGAGCATAAAGGGACATGGAATGATTAACATAAGGGAGGATAGGGAGAGGGGCCAAAGGCACACCCTAACCAGATCCACCTTGCAGAACAACATGCGAAAGCAACAATTCACAAGTGTGAGAGAGAATGTAGATCAAGTTTCATATATTTATTTCAATTGATTCATACATATTGGGTTGTAAGGCCTTCCTAGTTTAGGCTAGATATTACAATCAAGTACAGAAGTCCTCCAACATGCGAGGATATGCCACCATCTTCAATCGTCAAGCTTTTAACTTCTAACTCCTCCCAACTCTCCCTAAACTCTAACCTAGCAACTATATTTATACAAGAGACTACTGAGCCAAGTCGGCTTTCAGATCCACCATCAACGGAAGGAATGACCAGATCTAGGTCCACATGCTTCCCAATGATAGATACTAGCATTAAATTTGTGACCAAAATTAATTGCAAGAGTCATCCTCAACAGGAAACCAAAATAAATAACTCAGTAAGCAAGGATAACTGAGTGCCAGACAAGCATCACCAAGTGCCAGGGAAATTCACCAAGCACTAGAGAGATAACCGACCAACACCGATAAACAAAGAAAATTGAGAAACATCGAACCAACTCGGTCAAAGAAGGAACTGAGCAACACAAGAAAACATAAACATGTTTTTGGTGACACGGGATTGCCAAGGACCCGAGATGCTCCTGCATCAAACACTTGGGGTTATTTGAAATGATTCTCTGAATCATGAAGCAAGTATGATCCGAGCTGAATCCAACTCAGATTGCGAAATCCATTAACTATCTTCGATCAGTCTATTCTTCCACTTTACCAGATATTCCATATATTGTTTTCCTCTTGTACTTTTGTCAATTCTTTGCTCCAAAATCTATTCAACTTCTTCTATATATTTCTTAGGATAATCATTTGGTACTGTCATTTCTTCCTCTGACTCATGATACTCATACAAATCAGCAATGTTGAATATAGGTGATATATCCATGTCATCAAGTAACTCAATCTCATAAGCATTTCCACTATCAAATTTCTTCAGAAGCTTGCAAGGTCTAAACTTCTTCATTTTCAGCTTCCCATATGTTCCAACAAGAAATTTGCCTTTCTTCAAATGAACCATTACTTCTTCACCGACTGCAAAAGTCTTATGTCTTCTTGATCTATCAGATATGTCTTTGTATTTCTTATTACTTTTCTCTATCTTATATTTCACATGTTCATGCAATGTCTTCATGTACTCAGCAAACTTTTCTCCTTTAGAACTTCTCTTTCTTTCATCAACAATATCTCTCAAATCTGATATACCTCTCGGTTGTATGTTGTTCACAATCTCAAAAGGTGTTTTTCCAGTACTCCTATTCACTGAATTATTATATGCAAACTCTGCTTGTGCCAACATAGAATCCCAATTACTTGGTGTGTCTCCAACTAAACATCTCAAAAATTTCCCAAACTTCTATTTACAACTTTTGTCTGTCCGTCAGTTTGTGGGTGAAATGTAGAACTGTATTTCAACTCGATGCCCAACTTTCTCCAAAGAGTTTTCCAAAAGTATCCAACAAATTTACTGTCTCGGTTAGAGATGATACCCCTCGGTAATCCATGCAATCTGACAATTTACTTAAAGAAAATATATGATATATGTACTGCATCTGATGTCTTCTTACAAGGTATAAAATGTGCCATCTTAGAAAATCTATCCACCATAACAAATATAGAATCATTACCTCTTACTGTCTTTGGTAAGCCAAGAACAAAATCCATACTAATATCAATTCAAGGTTTCTTAGGAACATAAATCAGTGTATACAATCTAGTATTTTGAGTTACTCCTTTTGCAACTTGACAAACTCCACAACTTTTCACAAATTTCTGAACATCTCTGTACAATTGTGGCCAAAAGTATTTCTCCTTAAAAAAATTCAATGTCTTATCAATTCCAAAATGTCCAGCCAAACCACTACTATGTTTCTCCTTTATTAGGTTAGCTCTCATTGGTCCTCTCGGTATACACAACTGAATACATTTAAACAACATACCTTCTTGAATGAAATATTCTTCTCATTTAGTACTCAGTTGATCTTGTATAGGTGCTCTACACTTTCTCCACAGCTCAGAAAAATCAAGATCAAATTCATAAGAATCTCTCATGTCATCAAATCCAAGAACTTCAATTTTCATCTTGGTCATCAAAGATCTCCTTCTACTCAATGCATCAGCAACTCGGTTAGTAACTCCACTCTTATGTTTTACAACAAATGTATAACTCTGCAAATACTCAACCCATTTCATATGTCTCTGATTCAACTTACTCTAACTATCCAAATATTGTAAAGCCTTATGATTGGTATACAATACAAATTCACTCGGTATCAAATAATGTCTCCATTTTTTCAGGGCTTGAACAATAGCATAGAATTCTTGATCATACATAGAGTATTTCCTTTTTGTATCATTCAACTTTTCACTAAAGAAAGCAACATGTTTACTTTCTTGACTCAACACAGTTCCTATTGCACTTCCACTTGCATCACATTCCACTTGAAATACCTTATTGAAATTAGGCAATGCCAACATAGGCAATTCGACAACCTTATGTTTCAGAGTCTCAAAACTTTTATCAGCTCCATGTGCCCACTTGAATTCTCTTTTATCTCCTCTCATAGTCTCAGTCATAACATTACAAATTGAACTAAAATTCCTAATGAACTTTCAGTAAAAACTTGCCAAACCATGAAATGATCTTACCTCGCTAGCATTCTCAGGTGTAGGCCAATTCAAAATAGCTTCCACATTTTCAGGATCCATCTGCAAACTATCAATTGAAATCACAAATCCCAAATACACAATCTCCTCTTTCATGAATGAACACTTTTTTAGATTTATCAAAAAAATTTCTTCTTTCAACCTCTGCAATACTTTTTTAACATACAACAAATGTTCTTCTCTGGTCTTACTGAATATCAGAATATCATCAAGGTATACAATCACAAATTTACCCAAGAATTTCTTCAAAACTTCATTCATCAACCTCATAAAAGTATTTGGTGCATTAGTTAAACCAAAAGGCATAACCAACCACTCATACAATCCTTCTCTTATCTTGAAAGCAGTCTTCCACTCATCACCTTCTCTAATTCTGATCTGATGATACCCACTTTTCAAATCAATTTTGGTAAAATACTTTGCTCCAGTCAAACTGTCTATTATGTCATCCATTCTCGGTATAGGAAACCTATATTTCACTGTTATCTTGTTGATTTCTCTATAATTAATACACATTCATCATTCTCCATTCTTTTTAGGTGCCAATATAGCAGGTACTGCACAAGGACTCAAATTTTCTCTGATCAAACCTTTCTTCAATAATTCTTGAATCTGTCAGTTCAATTATTGATTCTCGGTAGGTGTCAATCGATATGGTGCCTTATTCGGTAAACTAGCTCTAGCGAATAGATCCATGAAATGATCAATGCTTCTCTTTAGTGGAAAACCATCAGGTACATTCTCATATTCAAAATACTTTTCCATCTCAGTGATCTAGTCCACCAATTCATCAAAATCCAGTTTTCCACTATACTCAGGAGGATTAAAGTGTGGTGTAGACTTCAGATATGTCAAAGCCTTCAACAGTATTTCCTCACCTTGATCCATCATAGGTGAAGGTTCTACATCACCTTGTTCTTCCTCAATTTCATCATCACTAACATCTTCAAGATGTCTTCCTCTTCTATGGGCTATTTCAACAGCTTCTAATCTAGCAAAAAGTTGTCTCAACATGTCTACCAGTCATGGATCCGCATCTCACCTCCCACAAACCATCTTGAAACCCTATGCAATTGCAGGTTAGATCGTAATCTTCTACCCCACAACAATCAACTAGGGTTTGACAATAAGGAACCCTCAAACCTAGATTTGCAAACCTAGATCCAGATCTCACCTCGCTCTAATACCACCTAATGCAAGGGAGGATAGGGAGAGGGGCCAAAGGCACACCCTAACTAGATCCACCTTGCAGAACAACACGCAGAAGCAAAAATTCACAAGTGAGAGAGAGAATGCAAATCAAGTTTCATATATTTATTTCAATTAATTCATACATGTCGGGTTGTAAGGCCTTCCCAGTTTAGGCCAGATATTACAATCAAGTACAAAAGTCCTCCAACATGAGAGGATTTTCCACCATCTTCAATCTTTAAGCTTCTAACTTCTAACTCCTCCCAACTCTCCCTAAACTCTAACCTAGAAACTATATTTATACAAGAGGCTACCGAGCCAAGTCGGCCTTAAGATCCACCATTAATGGAAGGAACAACCAGATCTAGGTCCACATGCTTCCCAATGATAGATACCAGCATTAAATCCATGACCAAAATTAATTACAAGAGTCGGCCTCAACAGGAAACCAAATTAACAACTCAATAAGCAAGGATAACCGAGTGCCAGACAAGCATCACCAAGCACCAAGGAAATATACCGAGTGCCAGAGAGATAATTGACCAACACTAGTAAACAAAGGAAACTGAGCAACACTGAACCAACTCAGTCAAAGAAGGAATCGAGCAACACAAGAAAACACAAACATATTTTTGGTGACAGGATTGCCAAGGACCTGAGATGCTCCTGCATCAATGATACCCCACATAGATCCAATCCAACAAGTGGGCAACATTGATACTTTACATAGACTTTTAAACAAGATGGAAAATTGGATTGTAGGTATGGACAATTTTACAAGATAAGAGGAGCAAGGTGGAAACCTCTAAGAATTGGTGAGTTAAGGATCCTCTGGGTAGAAAGTAGACAAATGGGAGCTAAACAAGAAAGCCTTGGAAGGGAAAAGGAAATCTTTATTCAGAGATGGGTCCCAACATAATGAGAAAAACCTTCAAGGCATGTTCCAAGGCCTTGAAAAACCCCCAACTAAGTGTATTTACATTTTTCTAGAGGGAAATTGAGTATATAGCTCAATAGAAAGATTGAGGGATGTTGGGATGTTTATAAAATGGGGGGATGGATGGTTAGCATTTGACAAAATGAGAAGTTGGTGTGATAAAAAGTGGGGGAGGACTGTTCTACTTCGTGCATTACCAAATAAATTATTTTGATGGAATTCTCGTCCAACATGGATAGATGAAGAGTAATGAATCAAGGAACCTATTTAATGGATGGCACCAAAATATTTTTGTAATGAAAGAAAATTGGTGATAGGATGAGGGTGTTCATTAGGATGGATAATCAAGACTAGGAATCTCACCCACTATTTTTCTCTCGATACAATTAGGAATGAAAACAACCAACTAGGCTTAAGAGGACTCAAGCACTAAATGGTTGTGAGGGTTTTATTTTTATATATGGATTATTGATTGTGTAAATGGAATGAGAAAGTACAAGATGTAGAATTAGAGTAAGGAGAAAGAATGGTTTTTGGATATGTAGACAAATAGAAGAATGAGAAACCAAAATTTGAAACTAGGTATGAGAATCCAACATAGAAACTAACTTGTACACAAAATCTTAGCTTGAATTTTCTGTATGGGGCAACATGGATAGTCAGAGGTGATTGGACTTTCCCATGATTATTGGAGGCACCCTTAATCTAACAAAAAGTGATAAAGGGGCAGGGGATCTATAGAAGAATGTCAAACATTTCAGTAGCTAGATCTAAAACCTTGTCACCTATTACCTACACATAAAAAATGGGGAAAATGTTGGGAGAGAGGGGTTTTCCTTAATCAAACCCTTGTTTAGGAAATAACCTTGAAATCAAATTGAAATTACATGAAAGAAAAGGCAGTGTGATATTAGTAGTAGAGGCTTGATAAGTGTCTTATACCTTGACAATGCAAGTGCTTATTGAAATGAGATCACAAGTGTTGATGCAATAGTATGACTAGACATAGAGACCTAAAAGAGCATCACAAAAGAAATTCTTGCATAATTATTGCTAGGCTTGTCATAGTGATGAGATGAAATACTTATATTCTTGAATATGTTTGACTTATCCTTGAATTGATAACTTTGAGTACTTAAATGCATAAGAATGTCATTGATTGAAGATGGATACCAAAATGAGGGAGGTACCCTTGTACTTATACCTCACCTAGCCATTTTTTATCACAAAACTAGGAGGATGCCATCGAATTGGAATCCTACCTAAAATTAAAAGACCATCCTCCAATTAAAATTTGGGCCACATTTTCCATATAAAGGGTGGGCCCCAAGGTAAGGGGCAACTCAAATGAGACAAAAAAGGTCAAGATTTAGGTTGGCAGTCAATTAAGACATGGGCATACTCAAATGTGTGTGGAATCAAGGTGTGATAAATGGAAATGTACAAAAGATCACTCATAATGAAATAGGGCCTATGTGCACAAGATAGGATGATTAAATGAAATAATTAAAGAGGGAACACCTACAATTAATGGCCCATATTAATTAAACTAAGAGAAAGGAAATTTATAGAAAATTACCTATAATGCATAAGAGAATGAAAAAAAACTAAAAGGGGCATACACAAGTGTAGAATTTGGACACAATAGGCAGTACATACAATTTACAACACTACATTTAGCCCTCACTATAGCAAGGGTATGATTTCACACTCATATGTATGGTAAAGTAGAAGATAGAAATATGGTAGAGAAGAGATGAGATCATGGGAAAGAATTAAAGAGGTAAGACATCACTATGTTCAACAGAAGCCCCCAAACCAAGGATCTTAACTCACATGGTTGTTTCTGATATTTGAAATGACAATCATGTAGACAAGAAATTTCTCATGCCATACCTTCAGATTTATGTAAGTGGTTTCTACTCATATTGAATTCAGTTCAAGAAACACATTTACTTGGACAATGCAATGGCTTCCTGAACTTTGCTCAACATGAATATAACTCACTGAAGAAGCAATTAAATTCCCCAAAGTATGATACAACAAAAACATAATGAATGTTTTGTGTGATGAAACATAAGGTTTCATAAAGGTATATGTCCCTTTGATGTTTTATTTCTTAATATAATTGCATCTTTACTCTAATTATATTTCAGATTTATCTGTTGATTATATCTTTACTAACCCTATCTTTTATGGGTATGTTGAGTTCAAACCCTTGTGGGAGCCCATTTGCATCCACAAGCTCATAGAAGATAAGGTTAACTTGCATAGGAAGAAAACACATTAGTAAAACAACTAAATCTTGTGATGTGATATCATTATGATTTCAACCTTTGTTGCTTTAGTTCAAATAAAGATCATGAATGAATAACATAATTGTATAGGTATGTTGAAAAGGCAACCATTGATTTCTTAGATCGAATGGATCTAACATGTATCTTGTTTACATTCTTGTAGGACACACCGACACTCAAAGGCTTGATGCAACTAGAATTTGGACCAAACACGATGAACAACATAGACCTACATACCTACACTAGCCATTTACAACAAGGCAATGGTTGGTTTCCTTTTACCTCCTTACTTATGCATTTATCTCATTTGGTTTCATGTTCTTTATTTGAATAGGAAAAGTAAGGGCCACTCTCATAGTCTTGTGTGAGAGATGCATATACATTCAGTAAATTATCTTTTACTTTTAGTCAATTTTAAAATCAAATATAAAATCTTTAATGTTCAATACAAAAGAATGGAATTATCTTTTTCATTTCCTTGAAATTGCAATATTTTTGGGAAACTAGAGATAATAGCATATTATAAGGAAAAGATGTGCTTTAATTCTTGATGAGCAGAATGTCTCAACTAAATTGAAACATGTGTAAAAATTTATTAACATCTTTGGTGACCTTTGTTGGTTGTTTGCCCGCTAAACATGAGAACATTAGCCTCTATACATTGGGCAATAGAGTCAATTAGGAAAATAAACCCTCTGAAACTAAATGCAAACCCTAGAAATTTTCTATCTTAATAGAAACATATGAATAAATGAATTATTTGTTAGTTTATATATATGCTCCTAATAAGATAGAAAGGAAAAACTTGACATGGACTCAAAAACTCTTTTGCATGAGACAACTTGGAAATGAAACAAAGAAATAACTAACTACCGACTGAAAACAATTACAAACTAGTGCTTGGAAAACATTTGAAAACTACCAACTACCCTAGTATGCAAAGGTATTTGTTGAAAGCATAAAACCTAACCTATAGTAAAAGGTACATCAAACCTAAAAGAAACATTTGAGGTGTATCCTAATCACATGGATAGGAAAGGCTTCTCCATCCATATTTGAGAGCTGGAATGCATTATGCTCCTTACATTGTGAAATGACAAAAGGCCCACTCCACATATTGTCAAACTTAGTGTTCTTGCATGGCCTTTTCTTTAGTTCATCCCACCTTAAAACCATATCTCCTTCTTTGAAAATCCTTGGAATTGTCTTACTATCAAATTTCCTTTTCACTTGAATCTGTTGGTACTCAAGTGTTTTCATTTCCTTATCTCTAGTTTCTTCTAGCTCTAAAAGTTGGGCATACTTCACTGTCATAGGATCATTTTCTTCAAAAAGCATTAGTGGATTAGCAATATATAATGCAAGAAGTTCAATAGAGATAGGTAGTCTAGCCTCTTTACCATACGCTAGGACATAAGGAGAATTTCCAACAGACCTCTTTGGTGATATCTTATCCTCCCATAAGGAAGACTTTAGCTTTGTATGCTAGTCTCTTTAATTATCTTGCAAATTCCTTTTAATAATCCTAATCAGATTCTTGTTAGTAGAATCTACCATTAAACCATTACCCTGTGGGTAATAGTTAGATGAAGTATTTAGATAAATGCCAATCTTGACAGCCCAATCTGCTACTCTTAAACCAACAAAACCTAAAGCATTGTCTGAATTACTAGACTTAGGCACTCCAAACCTTGTAATAATATCCTCATATAAGTTGAGGACAACTGATTAATCTATAGCAGTGATTATCCACTTGTGGCCTGCACTGGAAGGTGGATTTATAACACCAATAAAATCTATGCCCCACTTCATGAAGGGTTGATCAACCTGAATTGGCTACAAAGGAAAATATGGAAGCCTCTCCTTTCTTGTAAAAATGGCATATTTAGAACATTTTATAGCCCATGCATGGGTATTCTTAAACAAGCTTGGCCAATAATAGCCAACTCTCATGATTTTGAATGATGTTGTTTATAGGGAAAAGTGTTCCCCTACATCATGGAACTCTTTTAACACTTTGTTGATCTTATCATCATTAACACATCTCAAAAGTACACCATTATTATATTTTCTAAACATAACATTATCAATTAAGACATATGGTATAGATTGTAATCTGAAGTACCTTATTTTTCCCCTGTCAAGACGAGGAGGGAACTCACTAATTTGTAAGAAGTGAATTATTTCTTTCAACTTGCTAGCTGATTGATCATTTGTGATTGTATCATTGGTGACTAGAACTACTTCTTTTTTTCTTTTTGCTTCCTTAACAGGCTCATTTTCCATCTTCTCACATATGCCTTTCCCTCTCACTAGCTTAGTCATCTTGATATCAATGTCATATTCCATTACTTTGGTGATCAATCTTGCACATTTCTCGTTAATATCCCTACTAAGTGAAAATTCTTTAACGCTTGGATGAGAAACCATCAAATGAATTTAATTGTTAGACAGAAAATGTATAAACTTTTGAAGGCTTTTCACAACAACTAATGCATGTTTTTCAATAAAGCTACAATGTTGTTCATAATCTTCAAGACCCTTTCTATAAAAGATAATGGGTTGTGCAAAACCATCAACATTTTTCCGTACTAGAACAATAGAAATAGTATCCATACTCTCATAAGCATAAAGAGTGAAATCTTTGGAGAAATCTAGATTTACTAAAGTAGGAGTATATGAAAATGCTTCTTTTAATAACTAAAAATTGCTCTTACCTTCTCTTGTCCAACTGAAAATAGCATTCTTATCTAACATTGTTGTTAAAGGATTTAATAATGAAGCAATATTAGGCATGAATCTCCTGACAAAAATAATTTTTCCAATGAAAGTGTGTAGTCCTTTCTTATGGTTGGGTAAAGGTAATTCCAGATTTTCCTTTACGCTTTTTGCATCAATTGTGATTGCATCTTTTGACACAATGTGTCCTAGTAACTTGCCTTCATGCACTACAAAAATACACTTTTGGGGGTTAAGAGAGATTCCAAACTTTGCATCTTTCAAAAACCTTTCTTAAATGAAAAAGATGTTGATCAACATTCTTTGAGAAAATAATTATGTCATCAAGGTAAACCATAACTAATTTATACAACAATCCTTTGAAGGCCATATCCATTTCCCTCTGAAAATTGGCACCAATATTGGATAAGCCAAAAGGTATCCATTTATAAGCCATTGTGCCCCATTTCATGGAATAGGTAGTATTATACTGGTCTTCCCCCTTAACTAAAACTTGGTTGTACCTTGAGTACCAATCCAATAGTGAGAATCTTTGTACACCAGCTACCACCTGAAGGATTTTTTCTGTAGAAGGGAGCGGATAGTGGTATTTTAAATAAGCTCTATTCAAGTCTGTAAAGTCAACACAAAGCCTAATTTCCCCATTATTTTTCCTAACATGAACCAAATTAGAAACCCAACTTGTATGCTTAATCTAATAAATAATAACCCCCACAATAAGCTTGATTAATTCTTAAGGGGTTCTAGTTTGGGATTAAGAGGTCTCTACTTTTGTTTTACATACTTAGCATCAAGGAGGAACTCAATGGTGTGTTGGGATATCCTATGGTCAAAACTCTTCAAATCTACATATTCCCAAGAAAAAACATCTGGGAATTCTTGTCATATTTTAACAAAATTAGATCTTTCATGCTTAGTACAGACTTTACTAATTTTGAGAAACCGACTATTAGCTACCTCAATATCCTCATAATGATCCCCTTTAACTTGTATACCGACCTTACTTTTTCTGAGCACATCATCACTATTAAAGATGGACTCTAATGTAACCAAACCCTTGGGCAATTTATTAGACTTAAGTTGAATAATCTAATCATCATAATATTGATTAAGCTTATCTTGATTAGAAATAGAAAATAAATCCTCTTCTAATAAAAAAACTTAAGATATGATCATCACTATCAAATACATGCCAGTTTGTGTTATTGTCAGGAATAGATGGTCTTACAATCACTTTGACATGTGTTGTACTTTCTCTTTAGGCCTTTTTTTTGCCATATCAAACTGAGCCCCCACATAAGCCAGTTTATCTGCATGTTGGTTTTTAGCTCTAGGTAAGGAAATAATAGTAAAAGCACAAAAATCATCAATTATATCCCACACCCTATATTTATACAACTTTAAGGTATCATTTTTTTTTGTACTTAACCCTCTTAACCGATTCACAATCAAATCACTATCCTTGAATACCTTAATACAAGTGATTCCTATCTTCCTAGCCCATTCTAGGCCCTAAATTAGACCTTCATATTCAACAACATTATTAGAACAAGAAAAAAAATTGAAAAGAAGAATAATATTTGTCACCTTGGGGAGACACTAACATAAAATCCCCACTAGCACCATTCTTACTTCTTGAACCATCAAAGAACATTTCCCATACCTCATCTTTCTATTTTGAATCCTAATTTCCATATTTAATCAGATTAGGCATAACAGAATCGAGTTCATGAATCACATAATTGCCCAAACCAGCCTTATAAAAAATAGTACTTTGATTATTTAGGACATTCTATATTGCCCATTCATCCAAAAGGATATCAGAAATGTCATCAGTTTGTGTATTTGATTTTGGGATAGCAACATACTCATTGCTATCAAAGATCACAAAATTTGCATTAATAGCACTAGGAACATAAGGTTCTATATGATCTTTATCCAAAACTTCTGACTTTATGGTGACTTTTGTGCCATATTGGGTCCTAAACAACATATGAGACCATGAGAGGACAAATACCCTCCAATATTTTTTGTGAAGTCTCTAGACATGCATAAGGAAAAATAAGGAGGAAGACCAATCATAGGAATTGAAAAATTAGGACACACATGAAGGGTCAAGCTAGCATCCTTGATGAGACCAATGGTGTTTACAGTAGACCCGTTGAGTTGAGCCACTCCTTTTTCTAAGGTTTGATATCTTAGTCCCAACTGGTTTGCAATTTTCTTGGGCATGAAAGAGCTTGTGGCCCCACTATCAACCATGTAGTTATGGACTAACCTATCACCAATTATTAATGACACATAAAAAGGAGGAGGTTTGACATCTTAAGCACTTGGCTTGCTAGACTTTTCATTTGCATTGGTAAAAATAGTTCTAATAGGTATACCATCAACACTAATATACTTCTCTTTTATAGATAATGTAGATTGTAATAGATTAGTCTAACCAGGGGTAGATAAGGAATCCCACATACTAATTGACACACTCATCTTTTTCATATTTTCTATAATATTGAATTGTACAGTAGTATGTACCTTTTACTGAACTTTAGGAACAACATGTTGTACTTGTAGTTGTGGTTTCTCCCTAACTGTATCTTGAGTATTTATTTGAAAGAGATGTGGTATTTATGGAATAGATGATCCTCCATCTATTGTATCCTTTCCTTTTTCCAGTTGTTTCCTTGTCTAGTGCCCTCTCTTTGGCTCTACTATTTGCAACAACTAGATGATCATCTCTGCCTATAGAACAAAACTCCTCCCCTTTCCAATTAATGAAATTAGCATTAGCCATAAATGCATCTTATTATTTTTTTGGGTTCACCAATAGGCACATGTTGTAAACTTATAGTATTTTAAATCATTAATGCTTGATTAATGACTTCATTTGAACATACATCCTGATTATGAGTTTAACTTCATGGATAACACCACTTGTAATCTGCTACAAGATTATTTTTGGTCAAGAAAAATATCCATTACTACATTAAAGGGTACAGGTGCATATGGCTTAAAAGGTCTTTGATTTACATTTTTCCTCTTACATTTTGCACATTATATTTCTAGATATTCTATTGCTATTGAGGTTTCATATAGCTTTTGTCAACTTTTCTCATGGTAATTTAATTTCTGCTATGTTCTATAGCTTGCCTTCATTGAATTCCCTATCCATGATGGCAGTGACCTTATCACTATTTATGCTTTTTCATATCACAGTCTTGAACATGGCTTCTCTTATAATTATCATTGTTGTGCTAGATTCATCATGATTATGTAATTGAATTCTAAATGCTCTCTAACTGCAATGGATACAAAAATCATGAAGAGTAAAACATTTCTTGTCCATTTGCATTATTACTATCTCCTTGGCCATTTCTAATATTTGAAATGACAATCTTGTAGATGAGAAACTTCTCATTTCATACCTTTAGAATTATGTAAGGGGTTTCTACTCATACTAAATTCAGTTTAGGAAACACATTTACTTGGACAATGTAATGGCTTCCTGAACTTTGCTCAACATGAATATAACTCACTAAAGAAGCAATGGAAGTTCCCAAAGAATGATACAACAAAAACACAATGAATGTTTGATGTGATGAAACATAAGGTTTCATAAAGGTATATGTCCATTTTATATTTCATTTCCTAATATAAATGCATCTTTACTCTAACTATATTTCTGATTTAATTTATTAATTATATCTTGAAACTAACCTTATATTTTATGGGTATGTTGGGTATGATTATATCTTCACTAACCTAAAACATATTTGATCTAATCCTTTTCAAATTCATCAGGATAGTTGACTGCGCGATGAAAACCTTTAACTGCTATGCATTTATGTTCATCTTTCAATACTAAGTTATCATCACATAATTTATTGTACTATTTATATATTACCCCTAATCATAGATCTTCCAATTTGTAGTGATTTAATTCTCTAACATCCTCAATGTGCAGAACACCATAGGGCACACTAGTTAGGGCACTCGCTGGGTCATTTTATGTTGATTTGAATGGATGTCTTTTTAATTTTGGTCTAGGTCTTTCAGTTAACTCTATCAACTTAGGAGTAGCCATCTCAAATTTACAGCAATGAGTGCATATAACAATAAATACCTCAAACTATTTAGAACTAGGGTTCTTGCCAAAGACACGACAAAAACCAATCGATTTTCTCTTTTAGATCACCATAAACAATTTTTTCTTATCGCTTGGATCTCTACAAATGGCTCAAGCAAAGCTTCTTTTTCTCCACAACAGATTTCAAATAGGTAAGGTAAAAATGAAATTCAAACTATCATTTTTATCTACCTTTTCACGTGTAATAAATGCTTATTAATAGAACATACCTTTTTACCGATTGACTCAAAAGCTCATTACCAATGATCAAAACACCATGTAATCTAGAAAAACTTCACAATATACTCCAAAAGACTTTATTGCATCTTAAAATGCTGATAGATCTTACAAAACACCTATAGGGGGTCCGAAGATGGATTCAACAATACTTTCTCCCTATAAGCTACATGAAGGCTTAGTTTGATGAAGAATTCTCCACACCTAATGGAGATGTAGATTCATCTAATCTACTTCCTTTCCAATTTCTTGACTAGTTTACCAATTGGTTCCTTAACCTACAATCCCTTGCTAGATGTCCAATGTTGTGACAATGAAAACATGCCATACCAATTATTATCCATGGTCCAAAATTACCTCTTATAGTCCTCATTCTATAATTCACAACCATGTGTCCATAATTACCACAAATTGAGCATGTGACATATAATTGCCTCTCCCTTTGGTAACGCATTTTCTGGTTCACAAATAACCTTTGATTATTCACTCTTAACCTACACTCATCAGCTTTGTGACCATATTTGTGGCAATTGTAATAGTGACCATCAATGATACTAGATCTACTACTAGATCTAGATCTACAATCACGAGCAATATGACCATACATATTGTAGTTATAGTAATATCCATCAAAATTGTTAGTCCTATTTGTAGATCTTCTCTACATACATTTGTAGTATGACCCACCTTGTGAAAATTGAAACATATAGGCTTGTAAGCTTTCTTACCAGAATTTTTTTGAGCTACCATTAGTAGAGACTTTCCTTCTTTCTTGATCTCCTTTATTCTAGATGATTCACCAACTTTAAAAGTAGTAAAACTAGTATATCCTAGGCCTATGGTCTCTTTTCTTCTTCTTTGATTTTTGAGTTTCTCATCAAGTTTTGCAGTTATTTCATTGAATTTATTCACTAGATCATTTACATTCTTGAGTTCTCCTTTTAATTTCTCATTCTCATTTCTCAAATTCTCATTCTCCCTTAGGAATTTTTCATTCTCTTTATTTTTATCATGCATATGTTCATGCAATGCACCAACCTCTTGTCTTGTCTTGAAAAGTTCATCCTGTACAACTTTCAGTGCTTAATGCTTAGATTTTAGGGCATCTTATGCACTTTTCCTTGCATTCTCTTTAGATCTCCTTGCTTCTAAATCTTCACACATTCTAATTGATTGGACTTTAATCTCTCTCTTAAGATTTTTCTTGTCTTTGTGTAATTGTTCATTTTCCATAGCCATGGATTCTAGGGCTACTTCAAATTCCTCAGATCCACTTCATTCAGACAATTTATCAATGTAGTCATGACTCTCATTCATTTGTTGAAAAATATCTTGTCACTTGGCCAAATATTTCTTCAACTGATCTTTCAGATCTTTGATAACCCTTTCAACTTAATCAAGTTGTCTCTTGTATCTTAAACCCTCCATAGTTTCCTTAAGGATCCTTCCCAAGATGTTAGGCCTTTTAAGGGAACCAAATATTTGATACCAATTGTTAGTAATATAAGGCAATAAGAGGGGGAGGGGGGGTGAATCAGTGCATCCAAAAATCTGAAACTTTTAACAATAATCTTCTACAATAACCAACATGCAAAAGATAATATAACATAGAAGCATAACAAGTAAACCATTCACACATATTGAACACAAGACACAATATTATTTCCTATAGAAACCCTTTTTAGAGGGATAAAACCACATGTGGGGATGATGCCCACAAATTTCACTAGTGCACCATTGAAATATGCCCTTTTAGGAGCAATTACAAAAACCTTTATGAGGTTATACCCGGTTAAGAGTACTTATCCTTGTTAGAAGCTACAAAAGTCTTATTAAAGACTACCTAGTCAAGGGATTTCAAAATTCTAGTTAAAGAGATACTTGGTTAAAGGATTTTGATCTTCAAACCTATTAAGATCTTGCTCACCCTATTAGAAGAGACCTTGCTAAGGGATTTATATCACAGACCGGTTAGAGTCTTCCTTGAGTATAAGAACTCAAATACATATGATCTAAAATTAGCACTAGAGTGCCAGACAAATCTAATTATCTACTCAATTTTATTTCTCTGAACAATTTACTACCTTGAAAAAATCATTGTCAATCACTGCATACCATCACAACAACACACTTAATAATTTTCATAACCACTTATATACTTGTCTTAATTCAGTGCTAGAAACCTAAAATGTTTTATAAGTCAGAACTAAAATCCAACTAAACATATGAGCAAGTGCACCAAAACCAAAAGTAAACATCCTTGATATTAGCCCAAAACATCTAATCTCAAAAACATGTCATCCCATCACTTACATTCGACCGCTACACTGATCTAACAAACTGTATCAATTAGTACTCTATTTTTACTACTAGTGACATTTCAATCCTCACTAACTTACTGAATTATTCAAACTAACTAATGAAATCATACATGTAGTCAAATATGTTCTATAGATAATGTTTGTATGATCATAGACCTTAAATCGATCTCCAACTCCAAATCCGGTCATCTGTACCTTGCATACTATCTTCTTACCAATTGACTGAACACAGTTGATTTGCCAATTTGATCCTTCAACACTATCAGTAACACTGATCTCTTATCATCAAAATATCATATTGCCATAAATGATAACATAACAATACAATTATGTGACCAAAAATTATATCACCTACATAAAATTCCAACATGGTAAACTTTTTTAATGTGACTGGTGGCGCTTGTGCGACACGTCCTTGGATACTATGTGGGTTGGGGGGAGACTGGAGCTCATGACCTCGTGCTTCATAACAAGAATCTCTCACCAATTAAGCCATACCCTAGCCCATATTTTTGTTGTAGTTGATCCTCTCAAACCCCATCTCATAAATGTTTGAATGAATGCGTTGCTAATATTTGGGGAAATAATTTAGGCTTCTATATCAATTTCTATCATATAATTCATAAGAGTTATTTATAGTTTTTTTAATAATGAGGAATCATAGAGTAAGATTGTTGGAAAATGGTTTTGGTCAATAGGAATTTTCACATTTAGGGCTTTGGCATAGTCTGAAAAGGAAATATGTGAATATGTTCTCATTCTTTCTTGTTCCAGATGGATAACTATGAAAAACCTACCTAATTTCTTGTGGGATCTTTTTCATAATGTCCTAGCCCATTTTGGAAATGTGATAGGTGTTCATGAAACAAGATATACACTTCTACATATGGATGTAAGGGTTATTATTTCTCTTAATCTTGGTTATGATATTGTAGATATATTGAATATTGAATTTGATGGCCATTCTGATTCTTTCCCTTTAGAGATCCTAGGAGGCATCAATGCTCATTTTCTTTGTAGGAAGTAAAGACACATTTGAAAGAAATTCCCTATTCTCAAAGGTAGAAATGGAAACCCCCTTGGGGTTAAGAAGAAGGTATTTGAGTCCACTGATGAAAACCATGAAACAAGGGATATAAACAACAATGTATGGATTTTGATGTAAATATTATTATTTTTTTAAACTAATGTGTCCTTGATAGACCTAACCACTTTCACCCCTAATGTGGTTTTAGTTGATAGAGATGCTCTTAAAGGGTTAAATATTGTCTAATATTACACTTCCACCCCTACAAAAATTATCTTTATTGTTGAGAATTGTGTTTTTATTAGTAATGGGGTAGATGTTCCCCATCCTCCCCTATTGGTAAATTATCCTCCCCCAAAATGTTTGACCCTTTTCTATCTTCTATTGTGGAGGAGAATGAGCCTTATAAAGTTGGTACGACCAAAAATACCCAACAAATTGTGTTAGACTTATTGAAGTATGAAGATCATGTTGGTCTTAAAATTAATGAAATTACTAATATGTAATTTACCATTTATTCAAAAATAATATCTAATGACTTTAAAGGGAATAAAGAAATAATGATAGTGTTAGAATTTCTCTCATACCATGTTAGAGTTTTAGGAGACTCTACAACACCCTCAAGATCAAACGAAAGACCAAGATAACATCCACAATAGAATGGAAAGACAATTGCATTAATATGAAAGAGTAATATTATTGATAATGGAAATTGGACATAATATGACTCCTTATATAGGAAAGGCAATAAGAGACTATGATAAGGAGATGATAAAATATCACATAAGAAAGGTGTAATCACATGTTCACCAAAGGTGGATCATCCTCCATTATGCAATGAAGTATGAGTTGGATATGATGAGGATGATAATTTGATATGTGCACTAAAGGTGGATCTCACACATAAAGTGGAATGGGATAATAACTATGACCACCTAAAGTATAATTATCCTACACCATGTGCTTAATATAGGTGTAAACTCCTATGCATCTCATATGAAAACTAATGTGCTATGAATTATTCTAAGTAATCTTAAGTTATAAAGTATAATTAGCAAACATTTAATTATTCCAACACCCCCACTTAAGTGCAACTTAGGGGAACACTCTTAAACTCATAATGCAAGATGGGTCCCAACTACTAGGCCATGTTAGGTATCCATGTACAATACACAATGTAATACATGAAATACAATCTCTCATAAAGAGGAGAAAGAGATAAAACCCCATGGGAAAAACTCTCCCCAAAAAAGAGAGAAGAAAACACACAATGCATAGATGGATGGAGGACTCAAGGCTCCCAAAGGACTACATACATCATGTATATACAATAAAGGATACCCCCATAAGAAGGAAAGTAGGAGACATGACATCCCCCCCATAATGAATAATCTCCTACAAAAATGGTAAGTGTTTGAACAAAAAACATAGTCTAATGCCTACAAACAATATTTCTCCCTTTGGGAAGAAGATATCCTAATTATAAATATAGTAACGCTTCCCATTGTGGATAGGAACTAGGAAGTGGAATCCAAGTGAAGTATGATGATGATGGCATGAACCAATCCATATCCAAATGAAAGGAGGAATAAGGTATCCAAATATGCATTTATGAAGACTAAATACCTGTATCTCCAAGCTTAAGGAGTCCATCACATAATCAATCTGAACCATGAAATGTGACAAACCAAGTGAAGGATAAGAATCAACAATGCCAATCTCCAATGATGGTGAAGAAGTATCTCCAACTCCAATTGTGATGAAGTTATCATCAAAGAGAAGAGAAACCCCCTCAATTATGTCTCCCAAATCTGAAATGTTAGACTTCGCAAACAATGAACCAATGTTTGGAAAGTAGGAATCCCAATTAGGAAGACAAATAGATTCCTCTTGCAATGACTCACTAAAATCACCCCCACAAGATATGAATGTGTGATCTTAGTTGGAGAAGTATGAGCTACAAGTGGAGTTATTGGATCATCCTTACTCTCAATATATGCATTATATTCAATATCATATAATATATCATCATCATAGGGAATATTATTTGCATCATAAAGTGGAATGAGACAATCCATAATAGGATCATCTAGGAAAGGAGGCACATGTGGATATCCAAAATACTCCCAAATAATGGTCCAAACTGCATGTGGGAAATAAATATCCTTGATTTCAGAGTATAATGCATGGTGTAAATATGAGCTGATACTTATAGCAATCAATCCTCTAATATGACCAATTTTATCTTCCCAAACTATTTTCTTCCACTTTTTGTTTGGCTTGGGAATGAGTCCATAAAGATGAGGTAATAGATTAAGCCATCTACAATTTTTGATGATTCATTTTTACCATGACTCATAAATATCTCTAGTGAAAGATACTACAACAGGATGTCTATCATATCCCATGATTACATTAATGATATGGTTCTCATATTACAAATTGAGATCAATGAATGATATTATACAAACTAAGATTTATCTTCAAGTGTAAAACATCATCATCAAGTGACAAAATCATTGAAATATACCTACACTAATCATAATTTGACAAAAAAACCTTTCTGTCAATATCTTGTTTATTGAATTTGGCCTTTGTTTTCCTAAGTTATGAGAAAAAGAAAAAAACACCCCTCCTTTGAAGCATATAAGGGGATATAAATAGGTTGGTGGATAGCTCCTGGTCACTAATGTGACCACCTTCTACAAAGAGATGCAAATATTAGTGGTTATAGTAAGTGTTATGAGTGTGGGTCCCACCAGTAAATCACTAATGCTTCTGATATACTACCTTAGTTAAAACTGACTATACAAGCACAAACCAAACAACAATATGTAGGTCCCCAATGATAAAGAAACCCATTGTGACACAGTCACAATGTTATTGACTAAATGCTAGCTCCAACACAAGATATCTCTCAAAATAACTATCAAGGCACAAGTGTTGTGTGACAACAAATCCTTATCACAGACCACAATGGTCAACACCCTTTCTATCACGAATGTAGAACCAATATTCAAGGCCACTTTCTACATATCAAATATAGTGGGAAAATGAAAGCTGATGCAATAAATAATGCAGGTCAATCAATGTTTGATGTGCCTTAGCAAGACAATACAAGCCTTTTCACGCAATCAAAAAACAAATTATCACTTCTAGCCAATGAAGGAACACAATATTGGAAACAAAAATCATTGTTGGAATGGAGAGATGGGGTATTGAGAGGGGAGGGGTGAATCAATGCCCTCAAAAAATTTAACACCCAAAACTTAACCAACAAATAGTAGTAAACTCATCTATGTACTGAATCCATTGTATGCATCATTTGTTCAATTAACTTGTAAATGTAAATTGCATGAAATCAACAATAAATCAATCACATAACACAAGTATTTTGGTAACACAAAAACCCTTGTTAGAAGGTAAAAACTGCGGTGGGGATGACACCCACAAATTCTTCACTACTACAAATAATAAAGTTTTCCTATTAGGGCTACAAGTTGTGATCACTTCTGGTGATCTTACCCTTTTAGGAGTAACAATTTAGATCATATAGATCTACCTAGTAATAGGATTTTAACAACACTACTTGAGTGTTTACTCGGTTAAGAGATTTACAATAAAGAATGTTAGGTCTACTTTGTTAAGAGATTTTTTCTAACTCTGTTACAATGATTAGAGAATAATAGGATGTATCTGCAAATGACAACTTAACCTTGTTTGAAATAGATATATTAAGTATTGAATGAATATCACCTTGATATGTGAAAATCTTATCTCTAAACTGCTCAGTAGCCTTGTCTGATTTTGCTTAATTTGAATGTCTCTATATACTAATCTTCTCTATCTAATAATGGATATCTTGAAGTAGGCTTCTTGCTTCAAGATCTCCTTCTCTTGTTCATACCAAACATATTATCCCTTTTCAAGCTTTTGTCAAAATGACATGAAATACAAATATATAGCATACTGCTATTGCCACTTAACAAAATTAGGTTACAATATCTTAGGAAAAACCATAAGATTTACGATGTACAAAATAACCTAGATCTAGCAATTACATAAAGATCATCATCACAATTAATGATTACATATAAATGATCCTCGATCTTGGTAAAAAAGATTATGATTTTTTTGTAACCGTATGCATAGATAGATGTGCCAAAACTGATTACTATGTCATTTTTTGAATTGCTCGATAAACACTATCAATACTACTTAGTAGTTACACTGGTGCTCGACATCCAGTCTACTCAATATTTACTGACGCTTGGTATCGGTATACAATGATGCTCGGTAAAACTACTCTGGTGCTTGGTTAGAACTATTATCTTTTGTTCCCGTTACTACCTTGCGATAGCTCAGTGTGAAGGCTTATGTAGTTAACCAACTAGCATATATAGCTTGTAGTACTTTCTTTTACCAACTAGATAGCATAGATAACCGACTAATAATCTTTGATACTAATGACAATATTTAATGCTCAAATAGAGATAACAATCTCCCCCTTTGGCATTAGTATCAAAACCTTGAATGTATATAGACCTGATGTCTCAAAATTGTTCTAATCTTCTGCCATATATACATAGATAACATAACTTAACAAAATTTCAAAATTTCTCCCCCTCGGTGCATGCTCCTAGTAGTATGTAGTATACTTATCATTTATTTATAGAATTTGGCATATACATTATAGTTTTCCCCCTTTTTGATATTAATTCCAAATACAAAAGTGTATACTTACAATTTATCAAAAATGTGTTGATGGGTTTTCTTCAAAGAATCCAAGAGGTTCACCCATTCCTCTTTCAATTTGGTTAGAGAAATGTTCTCAAGACCGACTTGTGCATGCATGTCAAATATGTTCTCCAACACAAAAAATTCTGGTGTTGTAACAAGTGTTTTCACTTTGACAATGTGTTTCTCAAAAATTTTCAAGTAAGGAAGAAACTTGGTTTGTAGCTTGGTGACTTGGTCACTTATCCTTTCTTCCTGCTTCCTCAAATATGCTCTTAACCACCTAAGTTCTTGAACCTTTAGTATATTCTTAGAAAAAACATCTGGCTCGGTTAAGGCTACTTGTGCACTGGCTTGGATTTCAGTATCTAGCTTTCTAATCTTTTCACTGATCATAGCAATGAAGGTCTCCACAGTGCATAACTTAATCAAAATTTAACTTATTAACTGATTAATAGATTGAATATCGGTTATTACCTCATATAATTTCACTTTGTTTTTTGCCACTTCCTGGCTAATTTTCTCTGCAAGTTTATCTTGAATCTTTGACTCGGCCCTTTCTTTAATTCTTTTCTTAGCATCAATGTCAGGGGCATTGATTTGTTCTACAAGGGTAGCAAGTTGGTCCATTATTGGTGTGTCCTCATTAATATATACCTCTGGTATGACCTATTGTAAGATGTCTCTTACATTTTCCAATATCTCCTTTCTCTTGCATTCTATTCTCAATTTTTCTTGTGCCACTTTCCTTGTACACAACTCCCCATATTTTTGTAGTTCTTCAGGGCTTAGGGTCCTCAGGTCACATTCAAGTATAAAAATTACTCCATCTAGTGTGATCAAACCTTTTCCTTGTTTCTTCTTCTTCTTCTTCTTCTTCTTCTTTTCTTGCTCTTGAGGTGAGCTTTTTACAAATGGTACAATATCCTTTACCTCAACATTTTGTGTGTCTTATCCAGTTGACACATTTTCTTCCTTCTTCTACTCCTTAGTAACCTATGTGTCAGTTGACTGATATAGAGCCTCCGATGTTGTGCCAGGTGGGGTAGCCTTGATTGCTTTGGGGTCATCTTGGCCCTTTGTTTCTGTCTCTATTGCCTCTTTTTCTTCAGGCTTGTTTGTGTCTGTCGATGTTCCAGCTCCTTGTTCCCCTGATGTATCCATCTATTTCTTAGGGTTTGAGCCTTTGGGATGCTCCTTGGTTATAATATCAACTGCTTCCATAAGGATAGGAAGTTCACCCAATAATGATGTGATTACAGGCTTGATATAGTTACCTTCTACTTATGTTGTGCCTCCAACAATGTTCACATCCTCATCATTACCTTAGTCATCAGGATCACCATTTGTGATGTCCTCAATGAGTACATCTAGTGCATTTTTATCTTTAATTTAGATCTCAACCTAACCTGGTGCATCCTATGAAATACTTAGATCTGCGGTGGCATCCGTGGTATCAAGTACCTCAGTATCTGATATATCAACTTTTTCTTGGTTCACTGCCAAGTTTGCATCTTCAATATGAATGCCTTTACCTTTTGATTTATGTCTCTTCTTAGGTAAGTTGATAAAAGCCATCTTTGCAGCTTGCTCTCGGGCTTCAACTATTGAGGTCCAGATGAGTTGACTTGACTCATCTATGCTTGCTAGATTCTCATCTAGTATCTGCATTTCCTAACTTTTTACTCTAAATCTCCTAGAGTATGTTGTCATGTAGTACTCAATCTCAGAAATAGACAAATTAGGAACTGCCAAAACTAGGGATTGTTCCCTCAATTTCTTTTTAGTGTCTAAGGTATAGGACCATTTCTGATTTATTCTTTCCTCTAATGCCTTAGGTAGTTGCTTGGAAAATTCAAGTGGAATTCTCTTAAATCAAATCATCATCTGGATGATTGCCTCTTCTAATTTGTTTAGATCCTCAGTTGACATGTGCTCAAACTGATTGATTTCAGGATCAGTGAGTTTACCATGCTCAATGATATCCTCAGCAACTTCATCAATTGTTCTATCTTTATTGCTGACCACTTTAAATTGATTGTTATCATTTTCTTCATCTTCTAGGTCTTCCTTACCTCTTATTAGTTTTCTTCTTTTCCTCGATGCCTCTGCAGTGGCTTTTGTTCCTCTCTTTGTGTATGTTTTTGTCGGTGATGCTGCCTTAGGTTTTGTAAACTTCACAACTCCCTTTTTCAATAGTAGTGACACTGTAGTTTCAGACCTTGTTCGTGCCCTAGATTGCACTTCTAATTGCCTCTTCTTTGGAGTTGATCAAGGGGAAACCGGTATAGATTTTGTTCCTTTATCAAATTTAGTTTCTTCACCATCGTGGGGTTTATCAGTTAATATTAACTGACCTTCAGTTGTAACTTCAACCGGTGAACTATCAGATGATCCAGAATCATCTCCAAACTTTTCAACTAATGTTTTCATCATCTTTCTTGACTTCTTAGTTATCTTACCGATAACTAGGCCTATTTTTATTCTTGTCTTGGCCTCCTCAAATGTTCTAAACCTCTTTGCATTTTTGTCTTTAGGTGTAGCCAGCAGAGCCTTGATTTATTTTGAAGCAAAATTAATGTCCATTTCATAACCCATGGGGGCTAGCCATTTAATCTTGGGTTCCACAACCTTTATTAATGTATGATTAGTGTCCACAAGAAAAAAAATATCCATCTCATATTCCTCAACCAATTTGCTAGGAATTCTACTCCGAGAATTCATCCTTATCTTAAATTTTTCAAAATAATCATCTAGAACTTTGTTCAGATTGTTTCCCAAGTCACTAATCATATCTGAAATTTACACAATGACTAGTTTTTCGATAGACCAATTTACATTACCAACAGAAGAGAAAAATCATTGAATATAGAAGAATATGCACACTAGAAGTGATATAAACTTACAAGTATTCAACTTTGCTGACCGGATAGTCTTCATATTTTCTTCAATCTACCTCAGAAGAAGCTCGACAAGGTCCAACTAGAAACTCTTCTTTATCATCTTATATGCGATGTCAATAGCTCCACATGGAACACTATTTAGTTCGCTTGACTGATAGATCTTGTAACCGATTACATGTGTTGCAAAATTAACCTCCGGATCCTCAATCATAGCAATTTTCAATTCTCAGCCGTCCCATACTGTGCCTGTATTCTTTTCAATTTCGACCCTTGAAGTACTATGAAAAGCCTTGGACTTGTCAGTTGTTGGGTATTCGGTAACCCTATGAATCATTTTCTTTGTTACTTTGACCGATTCATCCAACCAAAATATCCCATCATGATACTGACTGAGTACAAACCTAATCCATTCGGTTCTAAAGCTTTTTGGGAAATTTAGGGCATATGTAAGACCGATCTTTTCAACCTGTTTAAATTCAAGTTTAAGTTTTCCATCTTCACTGCAGAGTTGCTGATAAGCTACAACTATTTTGAAATCTCCAATTTCACTTATTTTGTAGTGGATGTAAGATCTGACATCTTCGACTAACAGAACCCTAGGTGGGATGCTTGAGAAAGCTCCCGTTGAATCAATTTTAGATGCAACTTTTGGATGAAGTTTGTACTTGGGTTCATCATAGTTAGCAGAAATAATAAGGTTTACTTCCTCTTCTACAATCTTGGATTTAGTTGCCTTGGATGCCATTATAATCAATTTAGGGTTTTGACAAATACGTTGAATGTGCCCAGTAGAAGTTATACTTAATCAAAATAGATGAAGAACGTGCTCGGTTCGATCTGAAATTGACTTGAATGCTTCTAAAAACTCTCAGCTCAAATTTTCTTTGTGAATATTATCACTCTTTGAAATCGCTTTGTGAAGAATGAACTAACTCTTCCATATATTTATAGTTTTTTTTGAATTCCTGCTTAAAATACTTGTCTTTAATGCTTAAACTACTTCCAGTTCGGTGACAACTGTCTACTCGGTGATTACCACAAAACATTAACATCTTGGTTAACAAAAAAATTTCCACTTGGTTGATACTGATACTCGGTTAACCTTGCATAATAGTCACCGGCTGGTAACTCTCTACTCAGTCTTGCTTATACCTACTGTATGACTTTGTTAGCTCAAAACTTTTAAACCATAATACATCTTAATTCATGAAGATTTGGTATGTGCACATCAATTATAAGGAACTGTATGTAAGATAGGATCAATTTAGAATATCAGTTCCATACATACCTATTTTACCTTAGGTGGAGGTACCAATGTCACCCAATCCAATGGACAAGGTTTCACCGGCTGCATTGCTTGACTCATCATTTGAATTTGATGCCTTTCTCCACATAGTGTTTCTAATCCTCATGATATCTGCAATAGTGTTGCCACTCTCAAATACATGTCCTTCTAGTGCTTGATCTCTACAATCCTTGCTTAAGTGACTGATTTTATGACAGTGTAAGCATGCCATACCAGTTCTTGTCTAGCTTCGTGAATTTCCAGGTCATCTCTTCCTCATACAATTTGCTACAATGTGTCCATACCTTCCACATAATATGTAGTTAACCCATGTGTTGTAATCCCAAGTGTAAGCACTACCTTGTCTCTTTGGTTGATAAGGTTTGTTCTTTTGTTTTGGTGTCCAAACTTGCTTCATCTTAGCCTTACACTCTTGTGAAGTGTGTCCATGTTTATTTCAAGTATAACATAGTTTCTGCATGGTAGGATTGTTAGGAGTATTATTCAATTTAGCTCTACACTCATATGCTTGATGTCCAAATTTACCAAAATAATAACAATAACCATTGAACTTAGGAGTGACTTGAGGTTTACCTTGTGCTTTACTCCTACAAACATTTGAAGTATGTCCTGGTTTTCCACAGTGATAGCATGACAATGTCTTAGGTCTTTGATTTTGATTGTTTTTCACCTATTCAGCTTGCTTGGATGATTCTCCTTCCCTGGTGTAGCCCAATCCAACTTTGCTTCCAAATCTTCTTTGATTAATCAGAAAATCATCAATCTTCTTAGAACTATTTTCATCCATTTTCATCATTTCATTGTGTTGTAGTTGTATCTTTACTTCATTTCTCAGTTTCTCATTCTCTTCCCTGAGTACTCCAATATCTTCAATTTTTCTTGACAACTCACCATTTACTCAGTTAATCTCTTGGTTTACAATCATCATCTGATTGGATATTCCAAAATGATGCTCGGTAAGTCTTTGTATCTAAGTTTCTTTTTCTTGAATTTGTTCAATCATTTGTCTTCGGTCTTCAATAGCTAGATTCCTTTCTTGTTCAGCTTGTCTAGCATTGTTCATTACATCAATCATTCTCACCATTTGTGATTCTTAACCGATCTGCAGGGCTTTCACTTGTTCAGTCAAGTGAAGATTCTTTTTAGACAAATCAGAGATTGCACTTTCAGAACCATCAAAAATTCTTCCTGAACTAGATCCAATGTTATCAAATAAGTCATCAATCTCTTCTTTATGGTAATTGGTCTCATTTTCCAAAATAGCCATGTTCTTTCTCTGTACTAGTAACTTTTTCAATTCATCCTTGTCATGTTTGTATTGCTCAATGAACATCTGTATCTGAATCTTCTAATTCTCTATTATCTTATCCAACTTATATCTCTCCATAGTTAGATATGCACTCTTCAATGGTTAAACCGTCCAATAAGAGATCCAAGCTCTGATACCAATTGTTGGAATGGAGACATAGCGTACTAAGAGGGGAGGGGTGAATCAGTGCCCTTGAAAACTTTAACACCCAAAACATAATCAGCAAATAGTAGTAAACTCATCTATGTACTGAATCCATTGTATGCATCATTCATTCAATTAACTTGTAATGTAAATTGCATGAAATCAACAATAAATCAATCACATAACACAAGTATTTTGGTAACGCATAAACCCTTGTTAGAAGGTAAAAAATGTGGTGGGGATGACACCCACAAATTCTTCACTATTGTAGATAATAAAGTTTTCCTATTAGGGATGCAAGTTGTGATCACTTCTGGGTGATCTTACCTTGTTAGGAGTAATAATTTAGATCAGCTAGATCTACCCAGTTATAGGATTTTAACAACACTACTTGAGTGTTTACTCGGTTAAGATATTTACAATAAAGACTGTTGGGTCTACTCTATTGAGAGATTTTTTCTAACTTTGTTACAATGATTAGAGAATAACAAGATGTACCTGCAAATGAAAAATTAACCTTGTCTAAAATAGAACTATTAAGTATTGAATGGATATTACCTTGATATGTGAAAATCTTATCTCTGAACTTCTCGGTAGCCTTGTCTGATTCTTCTTAATCTGATTGTCTCTGTATACTGATCTTCTCTATCTGATAACTGATATCTTGAAGTAGGCTTCTTTTTTCAAGATCTCCTTTGCTTGTTCATACCAAACATATTATCCCTTTTCAATCTTCTATCAAAATGACATGAGATACAAATATATAGCATACTATTATTGCCGCTGAAGAAAATTAGGTTACAATATCTTAGGAAAAACCCTAAGATCTATGGTGTACAAAAATAACCTAGATCTAGCAATTACATAGAGATCATCATCACAATTAATGATTACATCCATAATAAATGATCCTCAATCTTGGTAAAATGTTTTATGATTCTGTTGTAACCGTCTGCATAGATAGATGTACCAAAACTGATTACTATGTCATTTCCTGAATTGCTCAGTAAACACTATCAATACTGCTCAGTAGTTACACTGGTGCTCGGTGTCTAGTCTGCTTTGTGTTTACTAACGCTCGATATCGGTGTACACTGATGCTTGGTAAAAGTGCTTTGGTTCTTGGTTAGAACTATTATCTTTTGTTCGTGGTACTGCCTTGAGATAGCTCAGTGTGAAGGCTTATGTAGTTAACCAACTAGCATTTATAGCTTGTAGTACTTTCTTTTACCAACTAGATAAAATTAGGTAACTAGCTAATCATCTTTGATACTAATGACAATCTTTAATGCTCAAATAGAGATAACAATCACTCCTGTGCAAAGGATCAATATGCCACTAATTAAGGAAATCGATCCATAGTGAAATGCCAGTTTATGGGTGCGAGAATTGATGAATAATGCACCACCAATAATAAGTGTGTGTCTTAGATAAAAAGAGGCTGACATAGTGAATGAAGAAAACTCAATCCTCAATAGCACCCACATGATTATGAGGAAATAAGCCGATCTAGAGATATGAGTCATAGAAAATAACGAGTCTGCATTTACAATGAAAGATGATCCCTATAGACAATTCTTGATAAAATAAAGAAAGATGCCCAATCAATAATTGAGTCATCAATGAATCAGATCACAACAACAAAATTTACCAAGATAATCTGAGACTGCCGCAATATGGACCTCCTTTGATCGGTGCCAACCATATACATAGATCATGTAATTTACTACAACAAACCACCAATAATAATGAATTAAGCCAACCAATTATGCATGGACTGCTCAATAATAAATGGTCAATTTGAAAATTTTAAACCTATTGTAATCACCTAAAATTTGTCGAGTAGAACCTAAGCCAAAAATTTTTGATTAAATTTCCTTACAACAAATTCTAAAACTCAAAAGCATAATTTACTAGACATAATTATGCAAGTAACCTAATAATTCCCCTTGCATAATTAAATTAAATCATTTCTAAACTTGAAAAATTATTTAATTGTCAAAACTTACTTTTAATATAAAGTCTTAACACTTTTATTAAAAGAGTACTTTGTGCAAACTTAATCTTGATTAATTGACAATTAAAAGGGGATTTTCTATTTTGTCTTTTTCTCCAATCAAGGTTGACCAATCAAATGATTGAATCTTGATCTATTTTTGGGATCAAAATAAAAATAAAAATCCATGTTCATTTACCTAGTCAAATTGCAAAGTCAACCCTTCTTACATAGTTGACCATTTCCACCATTGCTTCTCGCTCGCTTCCATATTTATTTCTTGAACCTCTGAGGTCAATCTCATACAAATTTATCAACTCTAACTAATTTTAATATGGTCAACCCTAGTCAACCTTGGTCAAACTTTAGTCAAATATGATCAACAAGACCTCAAAATAGCTCTTTACAAGCTTCAATATATTCTGAATCTGCTAGAAAACTAATATATTATCAATCCCAATCTCGATCCATGCACTTTCAATCAATCAAGTCAGGCTTTAACCTCTTGCCTCATTTTGATTTTAATCCTAAGGGGGAATGACAATATAGAAAATCTTCTTTTGCAAATAAACCTTAATCAACAAATCAATTCAAGCTTCATAGCTTGGGGCCTATCATTTTCATCAGGAATCATATCAAGTTAAGATTCTACGCATCTCTCTGAAAGAGTGATCTCATCGCTTCATATTAGGTCACTCAAATGGGGCATGTCATGTTCATCGAGACTCATATCAATCTTACACCATTCCTAGGGCATATAAGATTCATCAAGTCCCATATCAATTTGGTATTGTCTCTCAACCAGGTGATTAAATTCCTCAAAATCCTTGTCGAGGTAGCTATCTCAAAGCTTTTTTGATAAGATATTCAGTCTCATTGGTTCATATTAGGCTAGATACTCTGGTCTCGCTCGTCAATCTTTTCTCAATCAATCCTGAAGATTATAGATTTGATCTTTTAATCAATCTTTGCTTGATCAAGTTCAGAGTTGGTTCTCCCCATACCAAAAATAGTTTCATTGCTTCACATCAGGTTGCTCTCTAATCTAGTTGCTATCTATTCTTTGAATCAACATGCTACTTGCACATCGATTCAAAGAGGGACAAATATAATCACCTAAAATTTGTCTAGTAGAAACTAATCCCCTAATTTCAATTAAATTTCCTTAGAACAAATTCTAAAACTCAAAGGCATAATTTACTAGACATAATTATGCAAGTAACCTTGATGATTCCCCTTGCATAATTAAATTATTTAAACATTTTTAAACTTTAAAAATCATTTAATTGTCAAAACTTACTTTTAATATAAAGTCTTAGCACTTTTATTAAAAAGAACACTTTGTGCAAACTTAATCTTGATTAATTGATAATTAAAAGGGGATTTTCTATTTTATCTTATTCTCCAATCAAGCTTGGCCAATAAAAAATTGTGAATCCTCTCACATGGATTTATCTCTCTCACCACTCATCTCTACCTAACATCTTTTTCATCTTAATCTCCACTATCCATTCTTGAGGCAATTCCTTTAAAAGGAAGCTCTTCCTTGGATCAAGGGTCTACTTCTCTTGCATTCTAGGTTCCATCTCGGTGATTAGCACTATTGCATTCTAGAATAATCTTTCTATTTTTAATTTCTAGTTCTTAGTTATTTTTCATTTATATCCTTACAACTCTCTTAATTGTTAATCTAGTTTGCTTTCATTCTTCCACTATTAATCTTGCATTCTAGTTTCATTTCTAGTTTTTTGTTGCATTTGAATCTTCCATTTTGGAGTAGTCAAGTCACTAATCCTTCATGCCAATATGACGAGCATCACAAAAAGATTGAACTCAATTCAACTAGGAAGCAATAAGCCGCTTTTGAGGGTTTATATGTTCATTTGATATGAAACTTAATAGCTAAATTCTTGAGTCAATGATTTATTGAGTGTTGGTTGCATCCCAATTAGCTACCAATATTTAACTAGAAACCTGCCAGTCAAATGTACCTATAGAAATAATATAGATTTATATAAAAAGTTGAGAGTTTTGCAATGGGAAAAGACATGTAATAAACTCCTCTTCATCCTTTAAAAGGCAAGAATTGACCACATACAATATATATTAATCTTTCCCAAAACAAATATGATTTTTCTCAAATCAATAAAGTTTTCCCAGATTTGAGAATAATGTGAATGAATAATTGTGTAACAAAATCTTCTTAGTCCCTTAAAGAACTAGATCTAACTACAAAATAATTTAATAATGTGCAAAAAATGAATATGATTTAAGAAACTAATCTCTTCTATCTACACATTGGGGAGGGTCCAAATGGTCCTCTGACTAAAAAAATTTCACCACAAAAACAATTTTACCCGAATATAGGTGTATTTGTAGTCAAAATTTATTGAAATAACCTCCTAAATCAAAAGATGATGCCCAAATGTTCAAATTATGCATCCATAATTGAATCAAGCCATATTTTCACTTCTTAAGAAAATGTCTTCACACCTTGAGATGTCTGATACCATGTTAGAATTTCTTGTTAGGAATGGGAACACTAAGAGAGGGGGGGGGGGGGGGGGTGAATCAGTGTTCTATATAATATTACTTTTTCAGTTACCTTGAATCTTAACTTTATTGCTTAAGTATTGAACATAATATCAATGCAAGTAAAACAAACATCCACAACACATAATACCAAATATGATTACGGGGAAACCCAAATAGGTAAAAACCTCGGTGGGAATTGTCACCCACTAAGAACTGCACTAGTGTTTTATGATCCCTATTAGAAGATCTTGCAACTCTGTTAGGAGTTGTTCTTTACAATGCTTTTAGTACAGTGACCTGGTCAAGGGTGAGAACCTGTTAGGAGTCTTTTACAATTAACCCTATTAAAGGTGGGGACACATTGTCCTAGAGCTCATTGCTCAAGTGGTGAAGGATACAACCTTCTGGATCTCAGATACACACTACATCTGCAAGGTGAACTGTTGTTGTGACACTACTTGTCAGATCAATTCCTTTTGTGCATTGATGCTTTAGCCTCTTGTAAAGCTCTACCACATTCTATCTGATCTTCACATACTTCTTCTTTGTTTATGCAATCTCTTTATCTCATTCATTTTCTTAATTACAAGGGTGCATGTCTTATTTATATGCGCATACAAAACTCTTCATCAAGTCGGCCTATAGCTAATTACATACAATGCTTCCAAGTGAATTGGCTCAAGCATGTTTACATACAATCATATTAACATGTCTATGACCTAAATACAATAGGCTCATATCCTTTACAAAATAATATTACAAGCACTAACCAAAATATAAACAGTCGGCTCCATGCTCTGTTCTATTCTGCCACTCAATGTCTGTGCCACTTCATCTGACTGTAACTTCCTCATATTGACTCATATCATCATGCACTCTTAGAATTAGCATGAATACATATTTAGAATATTCACTTCAAGGGTGCATGCCATAACTCTATCATACACACGTGCGCTGATGCTCTGTTCACCTGGTGCTCTACTAACTATCCAGTCTTCCATACTTAGCCATATTTTTTATCTTCTACATTATGCACTAACTCCAAAAATTCATATGACTTTGTTTCCATAATGAAACTCTAACTATAGTCATATGCTTCAGTATAGTCAACTTGCCAACAATCTCCCCCTTTGTCATTAATGGCAACAAAGGAATATGGTGAAGTTACTAACTATATCCTTATACAAAATTTTCTAATACATACTCTAACTTATATCTCCCCTTTCACTATGTGCTATACTACCCTTTACATCATATACAAAACTCCATGTAATATACTCCCCCTTTGACATTAATGAAAGATTTTCTCAAAAAAATGTATCTACAAGTACTTACATAGTTAATACATTCGGGTAGGCTATCTGGAGGTTCATATTAGTCTATCTGGAGGTAATGTCTATCTCATTCTGCCAAAACTTCTTCAGTGAGTCTATTGTCTGGAGATGGGCACACAAAGCATATGCTAACTTCTCCATCATCTCCAAATCTGTAGTCAAACCTTGATCATATGTCACTATAGTGGCATCGATCTCCTTGATGTTCTGGTTCAAGACATCTAATGAGGGCAAAAGAGCATTTCTCATCTGTGTTTTCCTTGCCCTTATCTTGGAGATTTATTTCTCTACCTTCTCTATTTTGTCCACTTGTCCTTGGTACACATTTTTACCCATGTTTACATCTATAGAGGGATCTTCTACTGATTTCCTTACTTTATCTATCATAGCTTTTGCCTCCTGAATTTTCTTATAGAGGTCTGCAGTCAGCTTGTCTTGGTTCATGTAGTCTGCTATGATTTTCCTTCCCTTTGCTTCAATTTCTTTCAAAGAAGCTTGACCAACCTTTAGAGAGTTAAGGTTAAGTGAAAAGTTAGTTGCTAGTTCATTCAATCTCTTCTTGAGATACTTCTCTTCTGCTACCTTAGTTGGTGATTCTTCTAGGCAAGAGAAGTTTGCCTTGAAGCTTGTTAGGATGTTACTGACATCATCTATAGAGTGTACTTTTGTTACCTTCTTCTCTTCTGGTAGTAGACTATTCAAGATGATTACTGACTCAACAAATAGAGGATTTCTCATCACTTGTTTCTCCTTTTCCTTCTCCATAGAAAGGAAACTGATCTTGATCTGGTCTTCTTCTCCCTAAGAGTCCAAGCTTGTAGTGTCAGGAGTCAAACTTGACAACAATGTTGTTGATGGCTTGGGAGTGATAGGTGTGTTGTCCATCACTTCTTTCTTTGTCTTTGCAGGCATTTCAATAGAGGGTTCATCTATTGGTTACTTTTCTTCCTCCTCTTCTACTTCTTTCTCCTTTTTCTTTTCTTTCTCTTCTTCTTCTTCTTGTCTTGTTATGTCCTCAATCAACACATCTTCTCGCTGCTTAGGTGAATTTTCACTGCATAGTATTTCTACCTCTTGTGTAATCACAAAGGCTTCTTCAAATTTGTCTAAATCTTTGTCAGTGGCCACCATTGATATCTCCACATTATCAATCATTATTGTGTTATCTTCTTGAGTTGCGGGCATGGGTGCATACTTTATTTCAATTGTAGTCACTATCACTGTGGGTATTGAATCCTGTGAACCTGTCATAGGTGCATTTGTGACCTCAACTACTTTGGCTTGCTCAGTAGGTGCTTTGGTGATGGGTGAAGATGAAGGTTGCATGTGTTGTTCAAGGAATACCTTCTCAAAGGATTTTTTTGTTTCCTTAGAAATTAGCTCATAATCCTTGTTCATTATGTGCAATGTTCTCATCTTTGTCCTTAGGTGCAGCTTCACCAAATCCATTAACAAGGCCTTTTCTTCCACTGAACATACTAGCAGATTGTCATCCAGTGTCTTTTCTCTTGTTCTGATGTCTTCTTCAACAACTTGTCTTTTCAAAGTGTCCAAGATATCCCATACTTTATCTGGGATGACTATCTTCAGTTCTAGCACAATCCTCTTAAATTTGATCATATGTTTGATCAACATCTCATGGATCTCAAACTTTTCAATCTCATGATATCTATCATAAAACTTAGATATCTGATCAAGTCTGCCTTCATCAACCACTCTGGATCTCAACACTTGTAAACTTGGTAGGAATCCTACCTCAGGAGGTGGTTGTACATTTTTGGCTCAGATTCTTGTGGCTCTTGTAGAAGGATGACTTGTGACCAGCTGCTTTTTCCTCCTTGACATTTTAGGAGATCTATCAGTGGGCGCAGGACTGATATCATCTGTCTTACTCTCTTTTCCTTTGTATCATCAGTTTTCTCAATTTTTACCTTCTTCATCTTAGGATCATCCGTCTTCTCTATCTTGGCTTCCATTGTGGGTGTGCTCTTAATTTCCATAGCTATCTTTGCTTCTCTTGCTTTATCCAGGTCTTCTTGGGTCACATCATGGATCTTCAAAATCTCAGAGGTGATTTTGGTGGCTTTCCTCTTGGTCACTGCACTATTTAGGACTGCATCTACCTCCCTAGTATTTTCCTCATATGTTCCCCATCTAGGATCATTGGGATTGTTGGGCACCGACATAAGACTTGTGCATAAGCTTCCAAAACTTTCTCCTCCACTTCATAGCCAAGTGGATGAATCCACTTAGTTTTGGGCTCAAAAAATTCCATACAAGTAATGTCTATTTCCACCATAAAATAGATAATGTCCTTGTATTTCTCAACAATGCTTTCAGGTATCCTATACCTCATCTTCATCTTTATCCTAAATGTTTTCAACTCTAACTCCCTATAGTCTTTCAGTGTACTCTCAACTGATGCCTTCAGAGATATTTGAGGCATTGTAGGTAAACTTTTGTCAAGGTATAGGTCTGATACTTTCCCAACTATATGAAAGTACATATAGATTATCAGAGACCCAAACTAGAATATTTTGGTCATATCATGCTTGATTGCCTTGATGTTGTCAATCAACTATGCACGCAAGATTTCACACAAATTGAATTCTCCATTCTCCTTTACTATCCCGATGGCTGCAAGAATAGTGGCTACAGACACACTATTGACCTTGTTTATATCTTGAAATTTGTACCGAAGTATCATAGACATCAATTTGATGTCCTTCTCCTCAATTGGATCAATTGTCATCCTGGGCTTATCACCCTGGGATTTGTAGGCTTGTTCAACCAATTTTTTGACATCCTTTCCAACTGGAAGAATGGCTCCTGTCTTTGATAGATCTGTCATCTCATGAATGAGATCACCTGTGATTTTGACTAGTACTTCACCTATCCAAAATAGGTCATCATGGATCCTGCTCAATAATATTTTAATCCATTCAGATTCATAGAATTCAAATGCAGTAGCATACTCAATGACTGGGTGATTCTCAAGGTGTGCAAATTCTTCAGTGAATGATTTGTCTAGATTCATCATGGTTTCTAGGTGTGACCTAATTCTATCCAAGCCAATAGGTTCCTTCTTGCAGTATACATATGCGCGTATGTCCTCTACGTGCATAATGCCCATTAGGGTTCTAGAAAAAGCTCGTTCTAGGTCATCTAGGGTGGACTTAAATGGATGTTTCTTAAACACATATCTTTTCCTTTCCGCAAAATCAAAGACAACTGGTGTAGCCATGACTTAATTTTTTTATCGCTTCACAGAGGTTACCAAGGGTTTCTGAATCATCGCGATAGGCTAGGGCTTTGCAAAAATCTATCTTCTTACTTCACTGATAAATTCAACTACAACGCTTCACAACTTCAACTGCTTGATCTTTTGTGCTCTCCAAATTCTCAACTTAGAATGCAATGTGAGAATAATGAATTTCTGATGGCTATAAAGCAACTTTTTTGCCATTAATGCTTGCTGCGTAAACATAGAATGCAACTATAAATTTTGTCTTTGTTTTAGCTAATAATTAGGCAGTGCACTCTTGCATACTACATCACATAATCTCCAAATAGTTGTAGTCCAAGGCGCATACTCTGAGAGTGAGTATACCATCCGCGTAGGGGTCTAGAGCTAATCTAGCTCCTCCTATGACCATGAAGGTCATTTAACCATAAATAGGAGGCATGTCCATTGCAGATGCATCCTCAACTATTTCATCAACATTATCCTTCTTTTCTTCCTTCCAAATCAAGCTCGCATCTTCTGAAGCTTGTACAAACTTGACTTCTCCTGCTTCTTCTAGTATTGAACTTTCTGATTTTTTAGGGCTTTCCTATCTTTGCGCTCTTGTTCTGTAGAACCTAGAGATGTGTCCAACCTTATTACATGAGTGAAAAATGATTGGAGGCTTGATATTCCTTGGCGCATTCATGTGGGTTACCATATTGCACTGTCTAGTTGTGTGACCAACATAGTTGTATATTTGACATGTAATGTTCTGAGAATTTCTTACATTTTGCTGAGGATGATTTCTCTAACATTTCTGATTCTAATTTCTTTGACTTGATCTAGATTTCATAGCTCTATGACCAAACTTATTACATGAATAACAATGGCCATTGAAGGGTCTTACCTCTTTACAATCTCTTGCTATGTGACCATGCTTGTTACAGGCATAACAAGTTATGTTTACTGGCTTGTGCTCATCCTTAGATGTTTCAACTTTGGCTACCGTATGATTTCCTTCCTTCTTGGATTCTGTAGATTCTTCTGATGCTTTCTTTCTTGCTAGCATATCATTGATTTGATTTTGTGTTTCATTGAATCTAATACCGCTGTTGTCTCCTTTAATCTTTTGTGCATACAATTATGACTCTATAAGATCCTTGTTTGTGTGCAATTTGTCAATATGGTTCTTTGCCTCAATCAATTCAAATTTCATCTATTTCTTGATGTTCTCTAATTCCAAGACTTTCATGTTTGCTTGCCTTAGTTCTTCATCCAACTGCTTGTTTTCTTTGACTTGTTCTTCATAGGCTTCTTGATTGTTAAGTAGCTTTTCATCCAATTCTTCAATCTTATCTTTTAGAGATGTGTTTTCCTCATTTAGATTTTTAACCATTTTTCCCAAATAACTTATGGAGCAGTCTTTCAAGTCTCTTCTTAGTTTATTGATGATTGCTTGAGAATCACTAACCTTGTCTTTCAGATCTATCAAGGTCTTCAAGAGCTACTTCAAGATTTTTTTTTAGATGTTTCATTTCTTCCTTATCCACGATCTCCTCAAGTGGTTAAAATTATCTTCAGAGGACCAGAGCTCTGATACTAATTGTTAGGAATGGGAACATTGAGAGGTGGGGGGGTGAATTAGTGTTCTATATAATATTCCTTTTTCAATTACCTTGAATTTTAACTTTATTGGTTAAGTACTGAACATAATATCAATGCAAGTAAAACAAACATCCTCAACACATAACACCAAATATGATTACGGGGAAACCCAAATAGGTAAAAACCCTAGTGGGAATTGACACCCACTAAGAATTGCACTAGTGTTTTATGATCCCTGTTAGAAGATCTTGCAACCCTGTTAGGAGTTGTTCTTTACAATGCTTTTAGTACAGTGACCTAGTCAAGGGTTGGACCCTATTAGGAGTCTTTTATAATTAACCCTATTAGGGGTGGGGACACACTGTCCTAGAGCTCATTGCTCAAGTGGTGAAGGATACAACCTTCTAGATCTCAGATACACACTATATCTGCAAGGTGAACTGTTGTTGTGACATTGCTTGTCAGATTAGTTCCTTTTGTGGGCTGATGCTTTAGCCTCTTGTAAAGCTCTACCACATTCTATCTAATCTTCACATACTTTTTCTCTGCTTATGTGATCTCTTTATCTTATTCATTTTCTTAATTACAAGGGCACATGTCTTATTTGTATGCGCATACAAAACTCTTCATCAAGTTGGCCTATAACTAATTACATACAACACTTCCAAGTGAATTGGATGAAGAATGTTTACATACAATCATATTAACATGTCTATGACCTAAATACAATAGGCTCATAGCCTTTACAAAACAATATTATAAGCGCTAACCAAAATATAAATAGTCGGCTCCATGCTCTGTTCTGTTCTGTTGCTCACTGTCTGTGCCACTTCATCTGATTGTAACTTCCTCATACTGACTCATATCATCATGTGATCTTAGACTTAGAATGAATACATAATTGAAAGCTTAACTTCAAGGGCACATTTCATAACTCTATCATACACACGTGCATTGATGCTCTGTTCACCTGGTGCTCTGCTAACTATCCAGTCTTCCATACTTAGCCATATTTCTTATCTTCTACATTATACACTGACTCCAAAACTTCATATGACTTTGTTGCCATAATGAAAACACTAATTATAGTCATATGCTTCAGTATAGTCAACTTGCCAACATTTATCTAATACCATGTTAGAGTTTTAGGTGACTCTACAACACCCCTACGATGAAATGAAAGACCAAGATAACTTCCAAAAGAGAATGGAAAGAAAATTGCATTAAGATGCAAGAATGATATTATTGATAATGGACATTGGACCTAATAGGCATCCTTATATATGAAAGGAAATAAGTGACTATGTGTTGGTGAACAAATTTGTCTCCTCCAATTAAATGAATCTTATGAGTACTCTATGCCTTTGAAGACAAACAATCCATCAACAGTTGGGTAAGCATTAGAATTTCTTCCCTCTAAATTTTTCAAGGTTTAGCTTCCTTCTTAGATATTCAATGAATCTTTCAACATAAAAATAAATACATCCACTTTTGACCACAAAGTGTGGAAGGATCACTCAGATACTCTTGGGTATTGAGAAAATTTTGAGTTTATAAAGATGCAAGATAAACACTACAAGGAAACAAAGTTCCACTAATTATTTAGAAAAAATAGACTTACAATAAACAACCAAGAAAGAGAATTATCAAGGAAGTTGAATAATAGATATGCATAAATAATTCGTGCGAAGAATAAGGTATACTCAATTCACAAAGTAATCAATACACTACATATTTTAATTCAAAGATCTAAACTAAACTTTGCACTTATATATTTTTACTGGAATCGATCAAAGTCAAAAACCAAAAAAAAGACAATTACTATTCTTTCTGATCAATTCTCATTACTTAGCCAAAAACTAGCAAATATCTAAACTACCATTCTATTAGAAATTTCTCACCCTTCCAAGTTTTAATGCTCCAGCATTTATAGTTTAAGATTCGAGAGAGCCTCCAGAAAAACCTGGCCTCTCGGACACACAGTAGAAACAGTTAAAAACCAGTTACACATTTAGACCAAAGTTTTTATAACAATGTCTTTAAACTAGAAAAACCTAAAAAACTACCCAGAAATACACCATCTTTGTTCATTGATCCTTCATTGTGGGAGTTTGTACCAACTTCTAAGTTCTGAATGTGTTCACTAATTCTTGAGCTGACTGCAAGTGTAAATTCTTTAATCCAACTAACTTTTCCTGACACACATTCTTTTCCCATTTCAGCTCCCAAATTCTTTGTGACTACTTGGGTAGCTGTCCCCTATTCAAGAGTAACATAGATTCCACATTAGCTATCTTGGTGAAATCTTGAATAGTTAGACCTTCATTTTCCTTCAAGGCACTCATGGTATCCACAAAAACCTTAATCATGGCATTAGCATCTAGACTTCCCTCATCAATTTGTGAAATGCCTGATGGGTTTACTATCTTAATGTCCTTCAGCGCATTGGCATGCATGTCCTTAACTTCCTCCTCTATTCCTGGACCCATGAAATTGTAGCTTTGAACAATGACCCCTTCCAATCAAGATTCTATTGTAAAATAAATAGTATATAGGGATCGACTAGTTTCATGGGATTCTCTGCTAAGAATTGGGCTACCCCATAAGTTTCTATCTCCTGAACTTGAGTACAGATAGTCGCACATTTTTCCTCTTCTAATTCCCAGCCAGGAATTAGAGTTTGAATTTCACCAAGCAATGCTTCTCCATCCATGAAAGTAGTCACAAACTCTCGAATGAAGGTGCACCCTTCATCGATGATCCCGTCAACCCAGATCTTCATAACATCCATTAAAACTTTACCCTGCTACATTTGCTTCAATAATCTTTTACTGTCTACTGAGTTTGGATCAAAATACTGTGGGGATTGGGCAAGTGGTAAGGCTCCAATATCACTAAGAGAAGTAATAAACTTGGCCATAGTAATCACCAGTTGCTTCAGCTCACATTTTTCCCTTCCGTCTTTTTGTGACTGTCCAAGCATGTAATCAGTCGAGAATTTGAAAAGGCGATCCCTAGAATCCCTAGTCAAAACACTGAGTTCCATCTTGGTAACCTTGAAGTCTTCTGCTTCGGGTTCCTTTACTCCTTCTTTGGGCTTAAAGGTAGAAATCTCCATAGTTACTTTCCCAGTGGAAGGATTAGTGGATAACCTCGCATTACTCTTCATCTTCTTAGCCTTGGGAGTGCGGATGACATATTTCGTGATGATCTCCTTTACTGGTAAGGAGACAGGCTTAAAGCTTATTTTCCTATTCACTGAATCAATGAGCCATGGGGATATTGAACCTATAACCATTATGTTATCATATGCCTTGAGAGGAGTTACACTTTCCTATTGAACCTTAGGATTTCTGCTAGGCGTTCCCTGATCCTTCTCCTGGTGTTCAGGTGAAAATGAAATATCTTCATCATTGATCTCGATGTCAATATACTTAGAACCTAGAGACGCCATCTGTGCATGACTTTCAAATCTAGTTCTAGGCCTTGTCTGGGGTGTAATAGGATGTCCATCAGGCGTTGTTTTCCTCTTTGAAGACAAGATTTTACCTGCATTAGTAATCAAAGGAGATACATTAGGTAAAGTAAGATTCACATCCCTTGAAGCAAAGTTTGCATTATATTTCTTAGGAGGAGGGCTCTTTATTTTCTCCTGTCTTTTCTTTTCAAACCAAGCTTCAGTGACCCCAAAAATGGTTCTGGCTCTCAGCTTAATACTGTCCTCTTCTTCCCTTGTCCAATCAATTTCTAGGGAACTCTCTGTTTCTGAAATATCACTCTCCAAACCTGTTATTTCAGAAGCATCTTCATCTATTCCATTTGTATCAAATTTCAATTGAAGTAGCTCAATCTGCAGAACTAGAAGTCTAGAATGATACCTTTTCCCGACTGCGTTTTCATCTCCTAGATCTTCCCATAAATCCTCAATGTGTGAACTTGACGATGAGTAATTTCCTAAGCTCAGAACCTGTCTGGAAAAACCTTTGCTATCAAAGCCTCTTCTTGGTTCATAGAACTACATGTGGAAGCTTACCAGATTACTACCTATTATAAAGGCATCAATCATACTATTGCAGACCAGAGTTCCCAACTTGATCAGAAACATTAAAGCCCATTTTTCCTTTGGTAAACTATTTTTAATCATGGTGAACAATTGTCTACAGACCTCAACCAATATGAAATAATCAAAGGCACATCTAGGAAGTTTAAGGGGTTCCTCTTCAAAACCTCCTACCCTGATGTATGTGAAATGTGGAAGTTGGATATAGAAGCTACCGTATGTTTGAACCAATTTCCGTGCTTCTAAAGATATCCTCTAACTTGGGGTTCCCACCAACTGGTAACATAGTTTTCCTAGGAAAATATCATGAACTCTCCTATAATCTTCTAGAACCTTGTCTTTTTTTAACAATGGACAATATTCATAAACATTCAAATCCTCGTTCCATGGTTCATGAGGAATAGCTCCTAAGTCCTAGGTGCATGCAAGACAGTAAATCAGATAGGAAGACATGTAAAATTCTTTCTTTTTCATTTGAGCTTGCTTAAGCTAATCTCTCAAAGAGCTAGCAATAATTTCTATCTAGTCAAGATGTTGTCTGCCTTCAAGGACTATCTCTATAAAATGGTACATCCAGTCTTCAAATAGGAGAACCTATTCTGAACCTTTCAATCAATGAAGCAAAACCATTATATCATGAACATGCGGCTTCATATGGTCTTTGGTTAATATTTTAGGTAGCCAAGATCCTCCCTTATAGAAAGTTTTGGTCCATGTGACTGTGGTTTTTATCAATATTCTCTTGAAATTGGGCAAGAGACTAGGTAGGGATAAAACTGGCAAAGGCTTCATCAGGAATTTTGAAAAATGGACACTATGGTCTCCCTGGTCATGGATAAAAGGGGTTGGCCTCCAACATTCACTATACATTTAGACTTAATGTCATAGTGATTTATACATTGCTAGATTAACTCTGGGCTCACTACTACTGGAGGGAAAGCTACAGCTTCTAACAACCTGCTTGACAAGAACTCTAAACTGTAATCTTTTGCTGCCTTGTTTGTGAGATTACCCACCATCTTCTCTACCTCAACCCCTAAGGAGTTTGTGTCCATGATTACAGGAGAATGACATACCATGTTTGTAAGATTTCCAAAGAAGTGCATGCTAGACCTCATCCTTTCTACTTGGAAACAAACAAAAAGTAACCCTTCCCTTCCTTGGAAAAATACTATCAAACATGAACAAGAAATAAAAGAGAGCTTTCAGTGGCTACCTGTATCCTGCAGCCTTAAGAAAATAACCTCCTTAAGTAGCCGAGACTCCGCAAACTCAAAACAAAAAGAAAAATCTTATAGGAATACTTATATTTTGAGAATGCATACCATAAAGGAATGATTTAAGGAGCATTAAATGGTAGCATTGATTAGAGTGATTTGAGCAATGATGATTTGACAATCGAATGTCATTGAAATCCACAACTTTTAAAAATGTCATTAATTCCGTTTAAGTGGAATCTTTCACTTGTGTTTATGATTCTTTTCACTGCAATTCAAATCTCCACTCTGGATTTACCCTGTGGCTTCCATCTTTTCAAAACTGTCTGTACTCAGGACTCAATAATAACTTCACCTCCCAATTGCATTGTTTTCCACTTAAGCTGTCACATCACTTCTAGATTTTCCTGCCATTTCCTCCTAAACCTCTTTGAACTGCTTTGAACTAAGGTTCAAATAGGTTTGAAGTGGTTCACTGCCAAATGATGACGTAGACTAGGGTCCCACCTGCAATTTCCAACATTAGAAAAATTATCTTTGATTGAACTGCTTTGAACTACTTTGAACCGGAGTTCAAAGTGGTTCGTGAGAAGCATAGAGTTTGGAAAAACTCAACCAAGGAAAGCCGACTTTGAACTAAACAAACTCGGGGATTATATTGTAGTGACTTAAAAGCTAGGGGGGCTTAGGGAACTGCTGGTGCATGGCTAAAAAAGGAGAGGTGCCAGACTGGACTTTTATGGAACAAACAAACGAAAGGTCAAAGACAGTTTATTTAACATGGCAACTCTAACTGACCCTAACACTATGATAAGGAAATGATAAGATATCACTTATACAAGGTGTAATAACATGTCCACAAAAGTGGATCATCCTCCATTATGAAATGAAGTATGTGCCATATGATGATGATGATAATATGATATGTGCATTAAAGGTGGATCTCACACAAAGTGGAATGAGATAACAAATATCACCACCAAAAGTAGAATTCTCCTAGATACCATGTGATTAATATAGGTGTAAAATCCTAGGTGTCTCATATGAAAACTACTATGTAATGCATAATTCTAAGTAAGATTAAGTAAAGTGTAATTAGTAAATATTTAATTACACCAACAAATAGTTTAGACATTATCCCAAAAGGTGATGTATCCTATTCTCATGCAAGGGTTATAATTTAAAAATTGAATATGGAAATGGTAATATTACTATTTAATTAGACAATATATTTGTAATTCAACATATACCTCATACTAAATCCTATCACCATGGCTCTTATTCTCCACTTGTTGATGCAAGCCTTGGTCTAGAGTCTAATGTTTGTGGATCTTCTCAGTTGCATCAATTATGGGATGACTAAGGAAAAATGATGGATATGGAGAGGATGGGGGACCCTAGAGGTAGTGTGTATGGGGAAAGTAATGTTCAAATTGGCATGTATAGTAGGGTGAAAATAGAAAGTGATGAGATACTCTTTGAGGCTAGTAGTATGAAGGAATTTTTTTATTTCCCTCCTATTGACATTGAGGAGACTCTTTCTCCAAATAGTGCTAATCTAAGAAACCTTGAATCTAATGTATATAGATACCTACCTAGTGATAAGGAAACCACTGTGAGACATGATAAATATGGTGATAGTGGGCACAAAAAATATAGAAGGAAAAATAATGACAAGCTCATCACATTAGGGAAGAGTAGGATACACAAACCCAATGAGAGCAGAAGAAAAAAGATAGCATGGTGATAATGGAGCCACAATCTAAAAGAATGGAGGCTAGTATTAGAATACCAAAATATTTTCTAAGTTTTAGAAATAATAGTGAGGATACTCAAACTCTTAGAAATAATGATGATTAAGTGTACTTATAGGAATTTTAAGGGGTCAAAAACTAATGTAGGAGCATCTTGCATCACAAAAATAAAATGGGGCATGATAAAAAAAAAATGGAAGAAAGAGGAAGTGACGAAAATGAAAAAAAAAAGAAGAAAAAAAAAGAGAAAAAAAAAAGAAGAAAAAAAAAAGAAAAAAAGAAAAAAAGTTATTTCGTTTACCAAGGTGCATAGGTGGAAAATAAAATAAAATAAATATTTTATTTATCAAGGTGTGTAGGTGACATTTTACAAATTTGTAGAAAGTTCTTGCATTTAATATTTGTAGCTAGGTGGTTATAACTTTCTATTTTCTTATTGGCCCACAAAGGCAATGTAATTTTGTAATTGGCCCATATGGTGGTGCTTAATATTAATTGGGTGGATATTTAATATTTGTATCAAGGTAGTTGTATCTATCTTTTATCTCACATTGGTGGTGTTTTAATATCTTGGGTGGTAAATGCCTATATAAAGAAGGCATATGAGCATTCATAAGCAAGCTCTCAAGTTGTAGGATCTTGTATTGGGGAAAAAACTCTCTCATTACAAGCTCTTGGATTGTAAGCTCTTGGGTTGTAAGCTTGGAGGATGTAAGATCTCTCATGTTGTAAATCTCATATTTAGAAGAAGTTCTCATGTTGTAAGATCTCTCAAGTTGTAAAGATTTCAAGTATTAATGTATGCTTTGTAAAGTATTTTGTCTTCTCTTTGTCTCCATGTTTTTATATTTTTGGTTATGAGTTGGTAAGGGTGGTGTGGCCCTTCATCAGTGGTATCAGAGTGGGAGTTCTTGAGTGTGTAGACAGATCACTGAGCGTGAGGTAGTTTGCACCAGGACCTTAGGTTGGGTGAAGTTTTCTTTGAGAGGATGCGAGTATAGAGAAGAGAAAGAAGAATATGACTTTTTTGATTGGATGGATTCTTAGAATCCCTAGACTTGAGAAAATTAGAGAGAGATATCAATAAGAGTCAAGAGTTACAATACTAGATTTGAAGAAGCAAGTGGTTGAATTAGAAGTAGAGCTAAAAAAAAGAAAAGTGATTCAAAAAGATGATGACGATTCTTTGGATGAAGGAAATAAGGAAGTTGCAGTGGGGTATCATGCAAGCGGTACAAAAGAAGAGGAACATCAAGATGAAAAGATTTATGAACTTGAAGTTGATGAAGATGATTTATTAATGAAGATTGTAGCAGTTGAGGAATAATGGAATACCTTGATAGGAGGTCAAAGGAAAGAAATCATTACATGTCTTGTTCAAGAAATGAAAGAAGAAAACAAAGCTGAAGATATGAAAGAGGTAAATTTTTATGAATCATGGAATGCTAACTTTGAGATGGATTTGAAATATAATGATGATGGTTTGTATGAGGACTTTGCAAGTGATGTTTGGTATACAAAAGAAGATTTGTATGGTATTACAAAATTTATTACAGATACATTAGATCCTACAAGATTAGAGGAGAATGAGAGTTACACTTGGACAAAGTTGATTTCGAAAGATTATTATCAACAGCAAATACTTGTTCCAGCAAGGTGTTGGAAGAGAAGAATATATATATATATATATATATATATATATATATATATATATATATATATATATATATATATATATATATTAGCAGCGACTACTTCATTTTCTGAATCTATATCCACAAAATTTTTCCTCCCTTGGGTGCCTGATGTAGGAGCATCTTGCATCACAAAAATAAAAGGGGGCATGATTAAAAAAAATTAGAGGAGAGAGGAAGTGACAAAAATGAAAAAAAGAGAAGAAAAAAAAGAAAAAAAAAAGAAAAAAAATGAGAAGAAAAAAAGGAGAAAAAAAAGAAAAAGAAAAAAATTTATTTCATTTACCAAGGTGCATAGGTGGAAAATAAAATAAAATAAATATTTTATTTATTGAGGTGTGTAGGTGACATTTTACAAATTTGTAGAAAGTTCTTGCATTTAATATTTGTAGCTAGGTGGTTATAACTTTTTATTTTCTTATTGGCCCACAAAGGCAATATAATTTTGTAATTGGCCCACATGGTGGTGCTTAATATTAATTGGGTGGGTATTTAATATTTGTATCCAGGTAGTTATATCTATCTATTATCTCATATTGGTGGTGTTGTAATATCTTGGGTGGTAAATACTTATATAAAGAAGGCATAGGAGCATTCATAAACAAGCTCTCAAGTTGTAGGATCTTGTATTGGGGAAAAAGCTCTCTCATTATAAGCTCTTGAATTGTAAGCTTGGAGGATGTAAGATCTTTCATGTTGTAGATCTCATATTTAGAAGAAGTTCTCATGTTGTAAGATCTCTCAAGTTGTAAAGATTTTCAAGTATTAATGTATGCTTTGTAAAGCATTTTGTCTTCTCTTTGTCTCCATGTTGTTATGTTTTTAGTTATGAGTTGGTAAAGGTGGTGTGGCCCTTCATCAGAATATTAAATGCAAGAACTTTCTACAAATTTATAAAATGCCACCTACACACCTTGATAAATAAAATATTTATTTTATTTTATTTTCCACCTATGCACCTTGGTAAACAAAATAACTTTTTTCTTTTTTTTTTTCTCCTTTTTTTTTTTTCATTTTCATCACTTCCTCTCTCCAATTTTTTTAAATCATGCCCCCTTTTATTTTTGTGATGCAAGATGCTCCTACATCAAAAACCCCAAACAACAAACACCAAACAATAAACACACAGTTAGAAGATTCTTGAACATGGACAAATAAAGAATTTGTTCTATTTTAAGAAGTGAAAGCTATTGACTCTACATTAGTATATAGTTGTAAAAAGTTAGTACCCATTAATTTGGAAGCTCTAGGACAAATTGGGCCCTATTTTAGTGATCTCCTTGATTGTGGATGCATTTATGCTTAATTTTCCCACTTATCTATTCATTTTTTCCACTGAAATTCCAGGTGCTTATCGAACCCCACACATTTTACCTTGATTCTAGACCTATTAGGTATAGGTCACACTTGGGGTGACCTATACTAGTATAGGTTGCACTTGAGGTCACCTATACCTCGGGGGTCTAATTTCGATGAATTTTGGGGCCTGATGTAAAGTACTTTCTTTCTCTTACCTTGTGTAGTCCACCCTTACAAATTTGAGCTATAAAATGACTATAAAAGGAGCATTATTCCTCTTTTTTGACGAATCCATAACAAAAGAAAACATCCATTATTGTGCAAGCTTCCCAAGTGCAAGTGTTCAAGTACAAGGTGTATTCAAGGCAAGGTTTTTTCTCCAAGAATTGAAGACTTCTTTCCTTCCATTCCAAGACATATCTTCTATTTAAAGTGTGAGCTCCTTCCCCATGATGGATTAGTAGAGGATTTACCAATTGAGAAAGAATATCCACATCCATCTTTCCTCTCCTTCTCCATTCAAGCATGTATACATCCATGATCTATGATTTGGGCAAGTATTGATCTATTGCATAAGTGAAGACATCCTACATACTATATTCAAGAAAAAAAGTATACATCTTTGTAGATATAGCAGATCTAGATCCATCCACAAGTGTAATTCATAAATAGGGACTTAAACAAGGCAAGCCCCTTCCTCCCAACAACTTCTCCATTTTCTTATGTGCAAGTTCTTTGCAAAATTTTGGATTCAAAAAAGAAGATTTGAAGATACATTTTTTTATCATAGTCTCGAGACCTCTAAATTATACCGGAATAGGTCACCTCATGTTAGACATGTTCTTGTAGCTTTCAAATTTTTAGGGTTTTCAAATTTAGTCATCAGGACCTCAATTCTAGACCTATTCCCAGTTCCAACATAGTTTAACAGTGCATTTTCAGATCTGAACTTGTATCCTCTACTATCCCTGAAGGTGAGTTCATATTATTTCTCTCTCTTCTATAACACTTACTTTGATACCCTGGATATGATATATTTCTATTTATTATTTCATGAGTGTATACTTTACCTTCCTTGCATATAAATTTACATTAAATTTCTATACATTAGATGAAAAATTGCCCACAAACGAATCCTATAATTAACACTTTCTATTAGGTGTAGATCTTGCATTAGAAGCCCTACATCTACTTGGATTGTCCTAATTTCATTTTCACTTAAAAGAGGGCTACATTTTGGGATCCCCTTGCCACTTTTCAAATGTATAGTGGATAAATGATTATCTACCATTGATTACCATTTTTCACTTTACATTTTGGTGAACTTGACACTTTTATGCTTAATCCTTTTGATTGGGTAGTTAGATTTCCTTTTAATTATCCTTACATCATTGTGTGTGTAGGTTCACCTTCATCATACATTTTGGTGGACCAGACTAGTTACATTTCCTCTTTTGATCTTGGTGTTAGATTTGTTTTTCATAACATCTATACCTTCTTGATTAGGAAGTTAGTTCTTCTTTGTGATATATTGCATGCTTCTTGATTTGGTAGTTAGATCTTCTTTATGCACTGTTCCTTACAACTTCATAGTTAAATTTACTTTGTTCCCATATTTTTTTGATTACATTGTATGCATTTAGAGGGTAAGTGCAGTAAGTTTCTGGTAAAAAAAGTGGCCACATGAAAAAAAAACTCAAAATTTTACAAAAATTGTGTGGGTTATTTGAAATTCAAAACATTTAGGATTAAAAAATTTGAGAAATTCCAAGCCTTAAAAAAAATGATTAAATTTTTTAATAGTTCTTAATAACCCAAAGAACTAAAAAAAGTTCTTCATAACCCACATGGGTTATGAAGAACTAACAAAAGCTCTTCATAACCTGCACGAGTTATGAAGAAATATAAGTTTTTTTGAAACCTTACAAAAAAAAAAACAAATTATCATCATTTTGTTATAATCTAAAGTAATAACACTAAAATTAAAAAAATAAGAGAAATCAATCATTTATAATCAAATGTGACAAAAAAAAATAAAAACCTATCTAATACTATCGTAGAAAGACATGGAAAATAACAGTGGGTCCTTGGAATAAGTTGTAATGCTGATTTTTTGGCCATTGGGAATATTATATTTATCCCAATAGAACATGCATGTGTGCCATTGAGCTAAAAAGGTTAACATTCATATTTCCTCATAACATGTGTGGGTTCTATAGAACTAAAACTTATGCAAGATTTTAATTCTACATAAAACACATGTAGGTTATGAATAATTGAGAGAGAGAGAGAGATGCATATATATAGACATAGATCTGTATATATATGTGTGTGTATATATGTATATATATATATATCTATAGATATGGATATATACCTACATATACATATATTATAAATATCACTATATACATATGTGTGGTGTAAGTTAAGTTTATAATCATACTTTTTTATATCTTCATAATCTGTGCTTGTTCTTGAGAACTAAAAATGATTCTTTTAGTTCTACATAATCCACACAGGTTATGTAGAACTTGGAGCTGTGCTTTTTATTTTGCATAACCCGTACGAACTTGTACACATTATGGCTTGGTTAGAGGCTTGAAAACTGAACCTAAGGCTTGCAAGCTCATTTTCCTTCCATTTTTGTCCCTTCACACATTTTTTTAAATCTTCCAAGATAATTTATCGAATTTGGCATTGATCAATTTTTCAAATGATCAAGCACGGGTATCTCTAAAATTACCACCATAATCTCAAACTTCTTCTTTGCTTTATAACCATATAATTTTTTCTATTTTTGAATAACATTAGCATAGTAAACTTTAATTTTCTTTACCAGTGGCTTGGCAGTTCTCACAGACAAATGTCTACCATTTTTTTAATAAATTTTGATCTACTTGACCAAATTAATTTTTTTTGCATATTATCATTCTACACTTGATTATGTATACTTTTTAAAAAAAGTTTTCATTTAAATTAATTATTTTGATGCAAGTTATACCCAACACACGAATAGGTACCAGATTTTTTAGATGTGATCACTTCAAAAAATCATAAAAAAATACTCAACAAAAAATTACAAAAAATAATTTTTTTTTATATCTCACTCTTACCTATAATCCTACCAAAGGGTTTTGCAAAATACTAAATCTAACTATATCTTTTGTGAAGTGCACCAAAATAACTATGATATCTTTTTATGAAGAAATCAAGAATAGTTTTTTGTGTGCGACGGGTTTGACCCTCTTAATATTATCCATTTAAAAAAAAAATTAGTACTTTAGAAATAGATTCAGAGTAATACAATTCTTATTGTTTACACATCTTCTAATTTCTAGTGCATGACCCTCAAGTTTCACTTTGAAGTTCAGGGTTACCTATTTTTAGAAAAAAATGGCCACTTATAACCCCCCCTTTTGCATACCATCTTGGTGCACTTACCCTAGATAGTCTCCATTTACATATTTTCTAGATTGCATCAATTTCATTTCATTACCTTATATATGACCTTTATCACTTTGAGTCCAACCTATAGTATTTCAGTTAGAAGAAGTCATAGACTCATGGGTTCTTTTGATCTTGAACCTCCTTTCTTTCCTAGGAATATTGATGAAATAAATATGCATTCTAATCCTATCATGGAGAATAAATCTTCCCATTCTTATCATGACAAATATGAAGCATTACGAGTTCCTCCTTCCCAAGTCCAAAATCTTACTCATGAATTTGAAATTTTTTAACATTGGTTAGTGTTACTAAAAAATACAACATACAATACAACAAGCATAAGTAGGAAAATGTTACTTTTGTTTGTCTAATTAACACTACCTCGCAGGTTTTGTTAGTTTACATGTCATTATTGCATTCATTTTAGATGTCATCATTGTACTCTAAGTATTGATTATTATTCCAAAGATTCTAAAATTCATAAATAATCATTACATTGTGCATTCAAGCTGAATGTAATATACAATTGTCCTTTCTTGTTTCATATTTCATATCAATAAGTAGAGTACATTGTAGAATTGAAAGAAGGATTGAAGTATGGAATAGGGGTCCCATGCATTGCCTTGTGTTGTCTTTGAATTCAGCTGGTTGTCTGCTAGGTCTCTACATTTAGGTCTTCATAGTCTGAGTCTCCATCTACATCTAGGTCTTTAGGGTTTCATATCTGCATAAGAGAGAAATATGGTTAGATCTTGTTGGATCTAAGCAATACATGAGAAATAAATAACATACTGTAGCAATCAAGTTTTCAATACTGCATATCAATTTGGAAAAATAAATGTAATAAGGAAATGTACATTGACACTCACTGCAAGGTAGTGTTAAAGGGACTTGTTTCTGACATGAAAACTTTTACTACTTATGATCATTATGGTGTATGTTGTCCTTTCTATTTACTAGGTGTTTGAATTAAAGGGACATAGTATGTTTCAGAATGAGAAACTTTTTTTAGATAATGCATTTCATAATGATGTTATTTGAGAGCTTAACAAATTATTTTGTAGATAACAGTTGACTGGTTTTCACATTCAGTCATTATCAAATATATGATGCAGATCAAGCTAGATTTCCATGATAAAAGTGCTACATAAATTTCCAATGATTGCCAATAATCAAAGTTTAAGTTGCAAATGATGTTGCAAAAATACTGGTATAACATGTCCTTGCTATTTCAAAAGATACATTTTTAAGCTATAACATTATTGTTGTTGAATACAGAAATAATGCTTCAAGATTGAGCCATAAAATTATAAAATGTTTACAGTTTGGTGTTTTTGAGTGTCACAAACCCATGTTCGAACCTCATTAATAAACATTCTGGTGTTTTTGAGTATCACGAGTCCGTGCTCAAACTTCATTAATAGTGAACAAAATTTTTCATCTTGTTGTACTTCTCATATACTAAGTGCAGATTCAACATTAATGAGAATTATATACAGTTGACAATGCTACAGGAGCTATATTGCTAAAAGTTGAAATTTCAAGTTACAAAATCCAATAGCATGCAAGCTGAACAGAAAGTATTAAATATGTATAAACTGGAACAGAGTATGTATAGCTAACAGAGGAATATCATAAAGGAGAAAGATACTTATCTACTATGGAATAAATGATGATTATTCTTGAGCATCTCTCAGTCATAATCACCTTCTAAGGTTTGCGAAGGTTATGACTGAAAGATGTTATAGTTTTGTGTAAAACTAAATATATCTTTTAACATTTTTCAGTCATAACCTTACAACTTTAGTAAGTTATTAGAGGTGTTTCATGGTTTCTCGAAGCATCTGTCTGTCATTTCTGAGCTCATAGTATATGATTTTGTTTTATGGTTTCAAGATTGAGTTCACAAGTTCATCAAATTCACTGTCGATATTACAAAGATTCATTCATGTCAGTAGAATGAAACAGTTTGAATGCTATGCTATAATCATAGTTTATGTACAAACTGTAGAAAGCTTTTAAATCAATTTCTAGTTACTCTCTATTTTATACAAAGTATTTTTATGAAGCTAATCAGAAAAGAGCAATTATTTGCTTATGTTCAGAATTCCCTGTCAAGGTTTTTTGGGTTTCATGTTATGTTGTCGTTGTCATATATTAAATGAAGGGGAGACCGAATTCAGCATGTGCACTTTCGACATAATGGGGAGTTTATATTAATGAATGGTGAAATAATAACTTCCTATTATTATCTATAGTAAAAAAGCTTCATGTTACAACAGAGAAAATGAAATGTCTATCAGTCAAAGGGCTCAAGCAAGGTCGAGACAAGTGCGAATGTTCAGAATAAGCTGAGTTCTTTCTCAGTTAAAAAATGTGCAAAGCAAGCTTTAGTTACAAACAATGATTCATAGAATTGGCACATGAAGTGAAAAGAGTAATAGTCAACTTCATTAGACCCACAAGTTGAGAATAAATCACCAAATTTTGGTCATGCATATATAGCCCAGGTAAAGCTATAGTTACAAGTTGTGACTGTTGTAGAATAAATGAAAAATGAATGCTTCTCATGACTAGATTGAACAAAGCCGAAGCTATATAAGTAGCTTATGAACCATTGATAGCCAAACATAGTCACAGTGAAAGTAACAAACAGAAAGTAAATGCCATTCTCGGTTTATTCATGACATATCATAACCCACATTGAGCGTGACTCATAAACTGGTGTCTACATAAGTTTTGACTGGTACCATTAATAAAGAAACTCATGAAAGCCATGACTTATGTAGTCACAAACCGTGGTGTATGGCAATTAAAGAAAGTGCTCTTTTCATTGTCAAACAATTAAAGCTGAGAGTTCCAGTTTGAGGCTCATTTTCAAAACAGAGTGAGTGTTCAAGAGATACAACAAAAGCAAAGGGACCTGCTTTCACAAATAAAGGAGACGAGTTATCTAAAATAAAAAGCTTGATTCATGAAGATACAAAGAGATAAACAAATCACTTATCTCTGAGTGTCGAGCCTAGCTCAAGTTTATAACTATGAGTTTCTTTTCTATTAATGTCAAACTCTAGCTGAGACAAGAGTTCACTGCCAGTCATAGGCCGAGCTTGCCATCAATTGCAAATCAAGCTTCAATCAACAACATAGTCATAGTTATAACAGATGCAAACTATTAGAAAGTAAAGGCCACCAAGATAACTGAGAGGTGGGGGGGGGGTGAATCAGTTATCTGATAATTAAACTATTTATCAACTTCAATATCAACTTCAAAAACTTTAAACCATGTAATCAATGCAGTAACCAACCATAGAAAGATAATCATACACAATGACACAATAACACAAGATATGTTAACTAGGGAACCTCTTGATCAAAGAGTAAACCCCGGTGGGAATGATGCCCAAAAAATGATGCACTAATATGAAAGTTCCTTGTTAGAGGATGGACCCTGTTAGGAGTCTTATGAAATACATTCAATACATATGAATCTTTGTTAGGAGATTTTGAATCCCTGTTAAAAGATTTTAACCTTGTTAGGAGTTATGGAAGACAGAAGGACCCACTGCCCAAACAACTTCAAGGCAAGATCTCTGAACTCACTATCCAATAGATCTTAGGATTATTCAATAGAATAATATGAAATATGTTACCTCCTTCACATTGTGCCAAAGCCACACTCTTTGCTACACAAGATCACAAATCTAGATCTCTGTACTTCACAAGTCTTCCTTCATCACTGAATTAGCTCTTTTCTTCACTTCATGCATACATTCGCATCACAACTTTCAAAATTTCATATCACAACTATTACAATCCCTTGTACAATAAGGAAAACATTCCTTCCATTATACCACACTCAAATAATTAGAAATGGGTCGACATGCAAATACAAAATATTAATTTCAACATGCTACATCAAAATTACATAAAAAATGTCGGCTTCCAGATACAATAATTTTCCAATTGTGTGACCTCAAAGTTTGTGATATGAACCATGTCACCACAAATGAGTCTCAAACTTCCCTTTAACTATGCATAATTAGATTCCATCCCGGTTAGGAGATATCCTCCGATTACCAAAAACCGCTACTTAGGAATATTGCCAGAATACTGCTTCCACCAAAATGCTTATAACTTTCATGAATAAATGAATTTATTTTTGCACTATTAACCATAGGTTAATAACACACCAAAGAACATACCATCAACTGTGCATAACTCAATTTGCAATATAACATGTGCACAAAACAAAACTGTGCCTGCTTCTCTGCTAAACTCCAGAATAACACTGTGTTGACATCAATGACAATCATATCCATGAATGCAACAACCACTGCTATAGAATGACTACCAAAGGCTTCAACATTCATTCCTAACAATCTCCCCCATTGGCATTGATGGCAACATAGATGAAAAACATCCAATGTTCCAAAAATCCAATCACTATTACTCAATCGGTCTGCTGCTCTTCATCAATCAGATCTTGCTTTGTTTTCCTATTCAATCTCTCCAACAAATGTAGTTCCTCAATGTTTTTCATGATTCTCTCCCTCATTGACATCAATGATAGAAATTCTATCACTATGTCAAACAATAGCTCAATATCAAAAGACACTGTTCAGAAAAAAATAAAAATATTCACTAGAGTCCTCATGACTCAGCTCAGATACACATACTCCCCCTTAGAGGAAGTACCAACATCCAATCTAGAAAATAGATAGGGCCATATTCCACTAGACGGATGCAACCAACTACATCATTACTCAAAAGTAGGCTAGGGCATAACCCCAAGCATACCTCTCAGATACTCAAATGTATCCTTAGGCAAAGGCTTAGTAAATATATCTACTATCTGCTCCTTTGTGCTTATGTACTCTAGTCTGACTTCTTTCTCAGCAACTTTCTCTCTTACAACATGATACTTGATCTCTATATGCTTTGTTTTAGAATGTAATACAAGATTCTTAGACATACTAACTGTACTTGTATTGTCACAATGTATGACAATAGGCTCATCAAACTTGATTCCAATGTCCATCAACATTTGCTTCATCCAAATTATCTAGTTACAATTGTTTTCTGCTGCTACATATTCTACTTCTACTATACTCTGTGAGATATAATTCTACTTTTTTCTCAACCAAGAAACTAATCTTCCTCCAAGAAAAAAGGCTCCACCACTGGTGCTTTTCTTATCATCAATGCTGCCTCCCTAATCAACATCAGTATATGCACATAGGGTAAAATCATCAGAAGTTTCATAGCACAATCCATAGTCCATTGTGCCTTTAAGATATCTCAATATCCTCTTTACTGTTGCATAATGTGACTCTCTAGGTTCAACTTGAAATCTTGCTACCATTCCAACTGAATGTTGTATATCTGGTCTAGTGTGTGTCAAGTACTACAATCCACCAATCATGGATCTGTATTTCTTTTTCTCAACTACTAGTTTCTCATCTTTACTAGATAGTTTATGTCTTGTAACCATAGGTGTTCCAACTGGTTTACAATTCTCCATACCAAATCTTTTCAACAAATCATTCAAGTACTTTGTCTGACTTACAAAGATACCATCTTTGTTTTGTGTTATCTGTAATCCCAAAAGTATTTCATTTCTCCAATCATACTCATTTCAAATTCTGTCTTCATTTCATTAGCAAATTTGTCACTAGCTTCATCTTCTCCTCCAAAAATAATGTCATCAACAAAAATAACCAAAACTAACAATCCATTCTCAATTTATATTGTATATAAGTTACTATCAGCTATTCCTTATGTAAATTCTAATTTTAAGAAATACTTATCTAATCTAGCATACCAAGTTCTAGGTGCTTGCTTTAGTCCATACAATGCTTTCTTTAGTTTACATACCATGTCTCCTTCTTGAGTCAAAGGAAAACCTTCAGGTTGCTCAATGTAGACTTCTTCTTCTAATTCACCATTAAAAAATGCTGACTTCACATCCATCTGATACACTTTAAATTTCTTAAATGCTGCATAAGCCAAAAATATTCTTACTAATTCAAGTCTTGCCACAAGGGCAAAAGTCTCTTCATAGTCAATTCCTTCTTGTTGTGAGTATCCCTTACACACCAATCTTGCTTTGTTTCTAATTACTTCTCCTTGTTCATTCATCTTGTTCTTGAATATCCATTTAGTTCCAATCACATTTTTGTCTTTAGGTCTAGGGACCAATTCCCATGTCTTGTTCTTTTCAATTTGATCCAATTCTTCTTTCATAGCTTTAATACAAAGTTCATCTTCACAAGCTTCATGAGTAGACTTAGGTTCAATTTGAGAAATCAAACATAAATTTACCTTCTTTCTAGTCATAACTCCTCTATCCAAACTTCCAATCACTTATTCAATAGGATGATGTCTTGATATATACCTGTTAGGTGTCATAGTCACTAATCTTTCTTCAACTATAGATTCTTCTCTATATTCTTCTCTGTTTTCTTCAACATGACTTTCATTCAAAAATTCACTGTTAGTCTCAAAAAATTGTTCAGTAGTTTCAATGTTAGGCCGAGGGTTAGTTCCTTCATCAGATTCATAATCAAGCATTCTTTCCTAAATTTTAAACTTCTCATCAACTTTTACATTTGCACTTTCAACAATAGTTTTAGTTCTCTTATTCTAACATCTATATGCTTTGCTTTTCAAAGAATATCTAAGAAAAATTCCTTCATCACTTCTAGGATCAAACTTTCCTATATCATCATCTCTCTTAATATAACATTTGCTTCCAAAAATTCTAAAATACTTAACTGAGGGTGCATGTCCAAACCATGATTCATAAGGTGTCTTGTCTGTGTCTACTCTGATTTGTACTCTGTTCATTGTATATACTATTGTATTCACTGCTTCTCTCCAAAATGTTTTTTCCAAATCATCTTCAAACAACATAGCTCTAGTTGCTTCAATCACTGACATGTTCCTTCTTTCTACAATACCATTTTTTTTAGGTGTTCTAGGGGCTGAAAACTGTCTCTTAATACCATTTACTTCACAAAAGATGTTAAACTCTTTAGATGTAAATTCTCCACCTCTATTAGATCTCAAACATTTAATCCTCATTCCTAATTCATTCTCAACTTTATTCTTCATGACCTTAAACTTATCAAATGCTTCAGATTTTTCTTTCAAAAATGCAATCCACATCATTCTTGTAAAATCATCAATAAGAATCATAAAATACCTTTCTCCATAGAATCCTCTAGTCCTAGTAGGACTGCTCAAGTCTGTATGAACAATCTCCAAATTTTTTGTAGATGTGAACTTCTTGCTAGGAAATGAACTCCTTTTCTGCTTAGCCATCACACATTCCTTGCAAATCATGTTAGTAGGCTTCATAATCTTAGGTAAATCTCTTACTGCAAGTGTAGAACTTACTTTCACAATATTATCAAAGTTTATATGACAAAACCTTCTATGCCATAACCAACTGTCATCAATCTTAGTCATCAAACATGTCATCTCAGTAGGGTTCAATTGAAACACATTACCTCTGGTTCTAGATCTAGTTCCAATTAGATTTCCATCTTTATCCTTAATCACACAAGTTTTCTCAATAAATCAAACTTGATATCCTTTATCCATTAACTATCCAACACACAAAAGATTATGTTTCAATCCATCAACAAAGTAAACATCATCAGTATTAGTCTTTCCATCAAGAGTAATAGATCCTATACCTTTAATCAAACAAGGTGCATTGTTACCAACTCTAACAACTCCATCATAATTGTTAAACTTTATGAACTTTCTTTTATCACCTGTCATATGATGTGAACAACCACTATCTATAATCCAATCAGCTTTCTTTTCAACTTGGAAAACTAAGGCTTTCTCTTCCTTAATATCAGATTTAGAATTTTCTTCCTTAATTGCTACAAATCCTATGTCATCAAAGTTATCATTATCACTGTCACTCAAATGTCTTTCAATTCCTACTTCAATTTCTTCATCATTTGCATAATAAAATTCTTTAGATCTTCTAGGATTAAAATTATTTCTATACTTCTTAACTCTCTTAGGACACTTAGATGCAAAATGACCATATTCTTGACATGTACAACATTTAAAGATTTTCTTACCATCTGGTTCTCTTTTCACAAGAAAGACAATACCTTCTTCAATCTTCTTATCTTCATCAGATTTGGATCTACTACTGTTGGCATAATCTCCATTCACACTTGTGCTTCTAGACAAAGTAGGTCTGATGCTAAGAGCACTGAATGCTATCTCCACTCTAGGTAGTTCTCTTGATAATCTCAAATTCATCTCTGCTGCTTCCAATCTTCCAAGAAGAGTCTCTCTTGAAAAGTTTGGTGTACAAGGTATCACTTGTTTAATCATTTGTGTAGTCTGCCTGAATACCGGTGTCAATGTTCTCAAAATCTTCCATATTACTTCATTCTCTATCTTTTCACCTCCACAAGACTTTATTCCTACAAAAATTTCTAACATCCTACCAATATAGCTTCTAACAGATTCATCTTCCATCATTCTTATGTCTTCAAATGCACAAATCCAATTATGTAACCTAGCTTTCTTTGCATGTTCATCACCTTCAAAAGTAGAATGTAAAGCTTTCCAAATATCATAAGAGCTAGTTAAACCTTTTACCTGACTGTATTCATTCTCTGAAAGTGCTGATAAAAGTGCTTCTCTTGCAAGTATGTTACACATGAATAGATCTACCTCATCTTTAGAACTTGATTCAAGACTGTCTTCTTCAATTATAGTCCTTTCATTCTTTGTAATCAACCAATAACCTAGTCCTAAACAAAAGAGATGTGTCTTCATCTTTTCTTTCCAGCTGTCAAAATTTACTCCATCAAACTTAGGGCTTTCTTTCTTGAAATTCACCATGGATCTCGTTAAGTTGTTAAACTTCTCTTTCAAGGACTTGCCACTCTGATACCAATTGTTAGAAAGTAAAGACAACCAAGATAACTGAGAGGGGGGGGGGGGTGGTGAATCAGTTATCTAATAATTAAACTATTTATCAACTTCAATATCAACTTCAACAACTTTAAACCATGTAATCAATGCAGTAACCAACCATAGAAAGATAATCATACACAATGACACAATAACACAAGATATGTTAACTAGGGAACCTCTTGATCAAATAGTAAACCCTAGTAGGAATGATGCCCACAAAATGATGCACTAATATGAAAGTTCCTTGTTAGAGGATGGACCCTGTTAGGAATCTTATGAAATACATTTAGTACATATGAATCTCTGTTAGGAGATTTTGAATCCCTGTTAAAAGATTCTAACCCTGTTAGGAGTTATGGAAGACAAAAGGACCCACTCCCTAAACAGCTTCAAGGCAAGATCTCTGAACTCACTGTCTAATAGATCTTAGGATTATTCAATAAAATAATATGAAATATGTTACCTCCTTCACACTATGCAAAAACCACACTCTCTACTACACAAGATCACAAATCCAGATCTCTGTACTTCACAAGTCTTCCTTCATCATTGAATTAGCTCTTTTCTTCACTTCATGCATACATTCACATCACAACTTTCACAATTTCATATCACAACTATTACAATCCATTCTACAACAAGGAAAACATTCCTTCCTTTATACCACACTCAAATAATTACAAATGAGTCGGCATGCAAATACAAAATAATAATTTCAACATGCTACATCAAAATTACATAAAAAATGTCGGCTTCCAGATACAATAACTTTCCAATCGTGTGACCTCAAAGTTTGTGCTATGAACCATGTCACCACCAATGAGTCTCAAACTTCCCTTTAACTATGCAAAATTAGATTCCATCCCAGTTAGGAGATATCCTCCGATTACCAAAAACCGCTACTCAGGAATACTGCTAGAATACTGCTTCCACCAAAATGCTTATAACTTTCATGAATAAATGAATTTATTTTTGCACTATTAACCATAGGTTAATAACACACCAAAGAACATACCATGAAATACACATAAGTCAATTTGTAATATAACATGTGCACAAAACAAAACTGCGCCTGCTTCTCTGCTAAACTCCAGAATAACACTATGTTGACATCAATGACAATCATAGCCATGAATGCAACAACCACTGCTATAGAATGACTGCCAAAGGCTTCAGCATTCATTCCTAACACAAACACTAGTCAGAACTAAAAGTCGAATAAGATGGATACACACTAAGCATATGAATGAGAAAATACTAGTCGACTGGGCGAGATAGTGGGATTAAAATCTCCATCTACAGATAGCTAAAGCTTCGCTCCTTCTGTTAGGGATTTTGTTTTCCCCAATTCTTCTCTATGAAGAATATGATCAACACAAGTCTCAAAAAACCAAAATGAGCATAAGTCTTTGGAGTCCACTAGTAAGATGCATTGAATGCCTTCATGGCAGATGTCTTTTCCTGCAGTTTTGAATTTTGCAAAATGCCACCTCATTCCTTATCTTTCAAAACTTGTGCAAGTGGGTTGAGTTTGTTAATTCCCCACTTAGCACTTGTTTACACTTGGTGCTTTTAGGGATAGGGTTTTTATTTGATATTAGGTTTTTATCTAATGTTAAATTTTTAGAATTTTTGGCAATTATTTTTTGTAAAAGGATTTTTAAAAAAAATCCTTATTATGAGCCAAAATTTTAGGCATTTAGCGGGGAAAACATAGATAGATTTTTGGCACATGTTTTGGCCAATTTGAGGGAATTTTTGGTGGGGATTAGATTTTCGGATTTGAGGCATAGGCATATATAAAAATTGATTTTGGATGATCAATTAGAGGTTGCAGATTTTGGAGAGAGGGCATATAGTGAACTCATTGTTCCTAGGTGCTTTGAAGGCCATTTTTGTAATCATTTTTTTCATATTTTGGAGGGAATGAACTAGAGATTTTAATTCATATTTGTGAAGTTGTTTTGATATTGGATCCTGTTTTCATCTTTTCTAACAAGTGTTAAATTATTTTTTATCCAAAAGAAGTGAGTAGATTTTTGTTCCTTCTCAAGATAATCAATTACTTCAAGACCTTGTATGAGGAATGCATGTTTGTTGGCTATTCAAGCTATTTGTGGTAAAATCCTGATAGTAAGTTTTGTTAACCTATATATTGAGCAGAGATTTAGAGTGTTGAGATCTTCATTTATGAGTTAGGATTGATGTTTCATCTTTTCTACAAGGTTTGAAATATTCTTGGTCTATCACCCTAATCTAGTTTAGTTATAAGTTTCTTTTTCCCTTTTCCCAGCAAGTTGTAGATCAGGAAGTGATATTCCATATTTTATAGGAACCGGCCTAGAATCCAGAGATTCCTCCTTATTCAGAGTCTACCCACAGCTCGAGGAGGTTTCCATTGTCAGGATAGAATTTTTGTGTAGCCCTAATGCCTGATTTAGGGTGACAATTCTAAACCTGAACAATTTTTGGCACGCCCAGTGGGACTACGAACTACTTCTCAGTTCTGAGCTATTAGATCTATGGTTGTTTCAAATTTCAGTTGCAGCTCTTAGTGTGGATTTTAATGAGTAGAACTCCAATGAGATCAAATAAGGATGGTTGTGTATCAAGAATTACAGTCAAGCAGAAGAGTAGGAAGATCATCTAGAGGTGGAAGAACATTGCATAATCCATGAGGTGCTTCTTTGAATTCAGATTTCTCATCATTTGATAATCCTATTTTTGAAAATCAAGTTGCAAATTCAGAAGAACTTGAGGTTATTATTGAAGAGCTCAATATTCTTGAAGAGCTAGACATTCCTAATCATATCGGATCTAAATTTCCAAGTGTTGAAAATTTATCTATAAATAATTCTATTCTTGGAGCTTCTACAAGTGGTATTGCAGCAACTCCCTAGAATCTAAAGACTTATCAAAGGAAGGTAGTTCAGCCTACCCAACCTTTTGTTACACCAAATATTTAGTAGCAAGAACCTCCTCATCAAGAAATGGCTAGGAATCTACCATTTGTTACATTCAATCAAGGCAGTCCTTTGAGGATTGCAAATCATAATAATGTTCCATTGGTTTCTCTTAAAGGCTTGCCATCATTTACTAGAGAAGGACTAGTAACAACTATTGAACACATCAGAGATGTTGCAACTCTTTGCAATGTTCATCATGTTATGGAAGAAGATGTAGCTTTGAAGCTGTTGGCTACATCACTCAAGGGTAAAGCCCTTGATTGGTTCAGAACTCTCCCAGTGGACTCTATTGCTACTTGGGATGTCCTGGGTGAAAGGCTATCTAAATTTTTTGAGGACAAATCTGATAACTGGTCCCTTGTGGAGCAGCTAACTACAATCAAGAGAGCCCCACAAGAGGATATGAGTGATTTTAATCTTCATTTTTAGAAGACTTGGAATCGGATCCATGTTATGGTAAGACCTTCAACTGAATATGCATTTTTATATTATTTGAAGTTTGAATAGCGATATCTCTGTAATGATTCAATCTATGGGAGGTAATACTTTACCTCAAGCTTTTGATATTGCTATTAGGGCAGAGAATAGTCTTATCCAGGTAGGAAAGATAGCTCCTAGGCCTCCTATGCCTTTGTTTCCTAATATACAGTCTAATATGCCATTGGTAGTTCCACCATTATCTATTGTCCCATCGTATAAACCCTCAGAGATAGCTCCTATAGCTCCATTGAATGAATTATAGACTATTATAGCTCCTATAGCTCCACTGAATGAATTACAGACTATTAAGGATAGTCAGCAAAAAATAGAAAGTTTTTTGCAATCTTTTGGTAATGATTTAGTGGCCCTTAAGAGGAATCAAGATTAGGAAAACCCTGCTATTCAAAATCAGTTTGCTAGTTTTTCTTCACAATACCCTAATCAACCTAATTTTTAGGCTAATAGGTAGTAATTTCAAGGAAATACTAATGCAAACAAGCAGAATTGGAATATGAGACCAAATAGACAGTATAATCTAGCACCTCTCAATACTGTTAGGGATATTGTTCCTACTTAGAATAACATTGCTACTGACTGGTGTTTTCCATGCAATGAGCCACATGATCAGTCTACATGTTCTAATGGAATTCTTAATCAAGCTCTTATGGTACAAAATTCAATGAATTCATAGTAGAATGTGTCTGTTGAAGAGGTCCAAAATTAATCAGACCAAAGTGCTACAGATACCAAATTCTTAAACTGGCAAGAGGAAGAATTTTGTGGACTTAATGAAGATTCATCAATTGCAGCAAATACAAGAGCAAAAAAGAGAGCCCTTGAAGCAGATCAATCTACTGGTAATGTTTCTTCTCCACCAGTTTCTATTTTAAAGAATCCATCAGTTTCCACTAATAAAGATCAAACTCAAAGGAATGCTGATCAGAGTTCTCCTAGATCATCACATAAGGTATAGTTTACTATTCCATTCAATATTTTTGATACAATGAAGAAAACAAATGTTACTTTGTCTGCATGGGAAACACTATCTATTCCAGGACAGATTAAGATTTTAAAAGAAGAATTGTCCAAGTTGGAAATTAATTCATAGAAAATAGTACATTAGTCACCAAATGTGGTCATGACTAACTCTGAGCCTCCTAAGGTTTAGGAAAAGCCATCAAAAGAAGAGAAAAGGCCTGCTAAAGTTCAACAGCCAACAGTACCAGAAGTTAGGAAGACTGCAAATATTGAAAAAACATCAGTAACTACTGATAAGAAACTGTCAAATGTACAAAATACATCTAAAAAGGAAGGTAAAAAATCTAAAAATGAAAATCCTCCTCCTTTTTATGTCTCTTTTATTATTGGAAACAAATTAGTTCATAACTGTATGGTTGATAGTGGTGCAACCAACACCGTCATGCCTAAGAAGATAACTAATTTGCTAAATTTGAAATATGAGCCTCTTGAGAAGGGTGTAGTCCAACTTGATGGAACTTTAGTTAAGACCTTAGGAGTCATTAAAAATGCAAGTTTGACCTTACATTCCTGCCCAAATTTTTCAATACCTCAGGATAAATATGTTATTGATTTACCAACATATTTTGCTATGTGTCTGTCTAGAGACTTCACAACCAAAATAGATGGCTATTTTTCATCAAATTGGTCACATTTGTACTTCAAAAGTAGATATGGTACTAAGGTAACCATAAAATCAAAATCACTGGCCAAAAATCACATAGAGCCTTATAATCCAAGTCCTATTAATGCGAGTTATGTGATTATGGATCAAGATGAATTACCTGATTATTCAGCTTATAATACTCAAATTGAAGCATATCTAGATATTGTTCTAGATGAATGGGCTAATAGGAATGAACAAAATGATGATATGTTTGATGCTAGTTTTGGAAACTACATGATTTTAGAGTCTGATTCAGTAGTGCCTAATTTGATTAAAGATCCAGAGTTTGAATCTGATGTGTCTAACTAGCTTTGGGATTTGTATTTTGATGGGTCAAGGAATAAGGATGGAGTTGGTGTAGGGGTTATGTTGGTATCACCCTGATGGTGATAAATTTTATGGTGCATTTAAGTTGTCTTTTCCTTGTTTTAATAATGTGGTTGAATATGAGAGTTTGATTTAGGGATTAGAGTGGGCAAGATTGAGAGGTATTAAGTGTTTGAGAGCATTTGGGATAGTGAGCTTATTGTTAAGCAGGTGAGAGGCATCAATATAGTTAAAAATGATTTGTTTAAGATGTATAAATCTAGAGTTTCTGACATTCTAGATGAATTTGATGCTTTTAACCTGATTTCAATTCCTAGAATGGAAAATCTGCATGCTGATAGGCTGGCTGGTATTGGTTCTCATATTGCAATAATAGAAAATAAAGGACAAATTTTAGACCAGTCACATATCAAGATAATTGTTAGGCCATCCATTCCAGATAATGACACTTATTAGCAAGTTTTCAATACTGATGAACATATCTTAAGTTTTTTGACAGAAACAGATGGTTTTTCAACTTCAAGAGATAACAAACACATTCAGCAAATGGAAGACCATATTATTCAGTTGAAAACCAATAAGCTTCCAAAGAGATTAGTCAGCTTGGAATCAGCTTTTAATTATGATGATCAGTTTAGAAAGGGTAAAACTAGCTTGCTGATTAAAGAGGATCATTATGAAGAAGTGGAAATTTTCATAGACAAGTGGTTGAAGGTTGGTAAAATAAATTCTCCTGAAGAAAAAGAACTATTTATTGATCTTTTTAGAGAATATAATGATGTTTTTGCATGGGATTACTTTGATCTGAAGGGTTTTGACCCCCAATTAACCCAACATACTATAGAATTGGAACTAAATGCTAGGCAAATTAGACAAAGGCAAAGGCCTATAAACCCCAAGTTAGAGATATTAATGTTAAAAGAGCTGAGAAAACTTCTAGATGGTGGTATTATATTTCCTAATAAGCACACATCTTGGGTTTCTAACTTAGTTCTAGTAAGGAAGAAGAATAGAGAGATAACACTTTGTGTAGACTTTAGAGACCTTAATAGGGCATGTCTAAAAGATAGACACCCTCTTCCTTCCATGGAACAAATTTTACAATATGTTTTAGGTTTTGAGAGATTCTCACTCTTAGATGGATATTCTGGTTACAACCAGATTTTAGTCAAAGAATATAATCAATTTAAAATAGCTTTTGCAACTACATGGGGTACCATGGCTTACAGAAGAATGTCATTTGTGTTATCAAATGTTAGAGCCACTTTTCAGAAAGTAATGGACATGGCTTTCAAGAACTTAATGTATAAGTTTGTTCTAGTATACCTAGATGATGTGACAATTTACAACAAGGTTGCAAATCAACACATTGATCATTTGAGACAGATATTACAAAGATGTAGAGAATTTGGAATTTCTTTAAATCCTAAGAAATATGTGTTTGTAGTTCATGAGGGAAAACTCCTAGGATACCAGGTGTCTAAGGAAGGAACAACAATAGATCCTGAAAGAATTCATGCAATTCTTGAGTTTTCATTGCCTAAACACAAGAAAGGATTGCAGAGTTTTATTGGGAGAATTAATTTTGTAAGGAGGTTTATCCCTGATATTGCAAACCTGTTAAAACCATTAACTACTATGCTTAAGAAAGATGTTCCTTTTAGCTGGACTGATGAAGGGAAAAAGAATTTTGAACTAATAAAACAGGCTTTGTCTTTAGCCCCTACTCTTGTTAATCCTAATTTTACTAAAGATTTTATTCTATATGCTTATGGTGGTTTTGACACCATTTTAGCAATGCTGGTTCAAAAGAATGATGAAAAACAAGAGCAGCCAGTTTCTTTTTTCAGCAAAGGCATGGATGACTATGAAAAAAGGTACAGTTTTATTGAAAAGCATGTACAAGTTGTTATTAAAGCTTTGAAGAAGTTTAAGAATTTAATTGCCAGAAATAAAGTAAACCTAATGGTTGCTCATCCTAATATCAAAGATTTTTTATTCAACAAAGATGTTAATGAAAAGAGGGCTGGTTGGATAACAAGGGTTATGGAGTATGATGTACAGATTCATGTGACTAAGCTGATTAGAGGCAAGGGCCTTTGTGTTCAGATGGTAGAAGAGGAAGAACAAGCTGAAGTTTTTGAAGAATCTAAAAATTTACAAAGTGATGTTATATTGTTCAACAATTCTACAGCTTGGTTATCGGATATGACAAGATTCTTGTAAACTGGACAATGCCCAAATAATCTTGATAAGGGAAAAAGGAGATACTACAGGTTAAAATCTATTCCCTATGTTCTTATTGATGGTGTACTATATAGAAAAGACTATTCTGGAATGTTTCTTAAATGTATTGATTCACTAGATTAGGACAAAATTTTATATGAATTTCATGATGGATCTTATGCAGGACATTTCAATCCTAAAACTACAGCCTATAAAATATGAAGGGCAGGCTATTTTTGGCTTGATTTATTTAAGGATGCTCATGTTTGGGCCAGAAAATGTCATAAATGTGCAATTTTTGCAGGTAAACAAAGGCTGGCAGCCCTGCCATTAAAACCAATTGTGGTTGATCAACCATTCACTAAGTGGGGTATGGACTTTATTGGTCCTATCAATCCTAATTCTAGTGCAGGTCATAAATGGATTTTGACTGCTACTGATTATTTCACAAGATGGACTGAAGCTATTGCACTAAAAGAGGCTACTGGACCTGCTGTGTTAAATTTTTATGAAGATATTACAACCAGGTTTGGAGTTCCTCAATCAATTATTTTTGACAATGCTATGGCTTTCATTGGTTTAGCTATTACAGAATGGGCTGTGAAGAATGAGATTTATTTAAACACTTCTTCTAACTATTATCCCTAGGGTAATGGTCTTGCAGAGTCTACAGATAAAAATCTAATTAGAATTATAAAAAAGACTTTGTAGGATAACAAGTGAGATTGGCATTCGAAATTGAAGGCAACCTTATGGTTTGATAGGATTACACCTAAGCAGGTAATTGGGAATTCCCCATATGTCCTGGTTTATGGTAAAGAGGCCAGATTGCCATTTTCTACTGAATTTCTAGCCTTGCAGCTGGCTGATCAAATGTTACTATTTGAAGAAGAAGATCCCCTTAAACTAAGGTATGCTAATTTACTACAGCTTGAAGAAGAAAGGAGAAAGGCATTGGAAATGATGAAACTTAAACAAGCACAAACTAAGAGATCTTTTGACAGGAAAGCTAAGTTCAGAGAATTCAAGGAGATTTAGTACTCAAGTGGGATGTGCTAAAGAGCAGGCCAAGGCAACATGATAAATTTGATAATTTTTGGTCAGGCCCTTTTGTTATAACAACCTGTAAGGAGAACAATGTTTTTCAGTTGTCCACAACTGAAGGGGAAGAATTGCAGATTCCATTTAATGGAATACACCTCAAGCTTTGCTTTAAGGTTTAGGTTAGTTTCAATTTTTTTAAAAGCTCAATAAGTGTTGCCCAAGCACTAGGTCTCTAGGTTGCATTGAGTCTAGTTTAGGTGCATTTTCATTTTAATAAAGGTTGCATTCATGGTTTCAATTTTTCCTAAATTCTGTTGCCCTATGATAAGTCTATACGTCATGTCTAGTAGGCAGACATCAAGCATAAGTCGCCAAATTGTTACTAAAAAATACAACATACAATACAATAAGCATAAGTAGGAAAAGGTTGCTTTTGTTTGTCTAATTAACACTACCTTGCAGGTTTTGTTAGTTTACATGTCATTATTGCATTCATTCTAGATGTCATCATTGTATTCTAAGTATTTATTATTATTCCAAAGATTCCAAAATTCATAAATAATCATTACATTGTGCATTCAAACTGAATGTAATATACAATTGTCCTTTCTTGTTTCATATTTCATATCAATAAGTTGAGTACATTGTAGAATTGAAAGAAGGATTGAAGTATGGAATAGGGGTCCCATGCATTGCCTTGTGTTGTCTTTGAAGTTAGCTAGTTGTCTACTAGGTCTCTGCATTTAGGTCTTCATAGTCTGAGTCTCCATCTGCATCTAGGTCTTTAGGGTTTCATATCTGCATAAGAGAGAAATATGGTTAGATCCTGTTGGATCTAAGCAATACATGAGAAACAAATAACATACTGTAGCAATCAAGTTTTCAATACTGCATATCAATTTGGAAAAATAAATGTAATAAGGAAATGTACATTGACACTCACTGCAAGGTAGTGTTAAAGGGACTTGTTTCTGACATGAAACCTTTTACTACTTATGATCATTATGGTGTATGTTGTCCTTTTTATTAACCAGGTGTTTGAATTAAAGGGACTTAGTATGTTTCAGACTGAGAAACCTTTTTTAGATAATGCATTTCATAATGATGTTATTTGAGAGCTTAACAAATTATTTTGCAGATAACAGTTGACTGGTTTTCACATTCAGTCATTATCAAATATATGATGTAGATCAAGCTAGATTTCCATGATAAAAGTGCTACATAAATTTCCAATGATTGCCAATATTCAAAGTTCAAGTTGCAAATGATGCTGCAAAAATACTGGTATAACATGTCCTTATTGTTTCAAAAGTTACATTTTTAAGCTATAACATTATTGTTGCTGAATACAGAAAGAATGCTTCAAGATTGAGCCATAAAATTATAAAATGTTTACAGTTTGGTCTTTTTGAGTGTCACAAACCCGTGATCAAACCTCATTAATAAACATTCTGGTGTTTTTGAGTGTCACGAGCCCATGCTCAAACTTCATTAACAATGAACAAACATTTTCATCTTGTTGTACTTCTCATATACTAAGTGCAGATTCAACATCAATGAGAATTATATACAGTTGACAATGCTACAGGAGCTATATTGCTAAAAGCTGAAATTTCAAGTTACAAAATCCAACAGGATACAAGCTGAATAGAAAGTATAAAATATGTATAAACTGGAACAGAGTATGTACAACTAACAGAGGAATATCATAAAGGAGAAAGCTACTTATCTGCTATGGAATAAATGATGATTATTCTTGAGCATCTCTCAGTCATAATCACCTTCTAAGGTTTGCGAAGGTTATGACTAAAATATGTTATAGTTTTGTGTATAACTGAATATATCTTTTAACATTTTTTAGTCATAGCCTTGCAACTTTAGTAAGTTATTAGAGGTGTTTCATGGTTTCTTGGAGCATCTATTTGTCATTTCTGATCTCATAGTATATGATTTTGTTTTCTAGTTTCAAGAATGAGTTCACCAATTCATCAAATTCACTGCTGATATTACAAAGATTCATTCATGTCAGCAGAATGAAACAGTTTGAATACTATGCTATAATCACAGTTTATGTACAAACTGTAGAAAGCTTTTAAATCAATTTCTAGTTACTCTCTATTTTATACAAAGTGTTTTTATCAAGCTAATCAGAAAAGAGCAATTATTTGCTTATGTTCAGAATTCCCTGTCAAGGTTTTTTGGGTTTCATGCTATGTTGTCACTGTCATATATTAAATGAAGGGGAGACCAAATTCAGCATGTGCACTGTCAACGTAATGGGGAGTTTATATTAATGAATGGTGAAATAATAACTTCTTGTTATTATCCATAGTAAAAAATCTTCATGTTACAATAGAGAAAATGAAATGTCTATCAGTCAAAGGGCTCGAGCAAGGTTGAGACAAGTGCGAATGTTCAGAATAAGCTGAGTTCTTTCTCAGTTAAAAAATGTGCAAAGAAAGATTCAGTTACAAACAATGATTCATAGAATTGGCACATGGAGTGAAAAGAGTAACAGTCAACTTCATTAGACCCACAAGTTGAGAATCAATCACCAAGTTTTGGTCATGCATATACAACCTAGGTAAAGCTATAGTTACAAGTTGTGATTGTTGCAGAATAAATGAAAAATGAACGCTTCTCATGACTAGATTAAACAAAGCTAAAGCTATATAAGTAGCTTATGAACCGTTGACAGCCAAAGATAGTCACAATGAAAGTAATGAACATAAATTAAATGCCATTCTTAGTGTATTCACGATATATCATAACCCACATTGAACGTGACTCATAAACTGGTGTCTACATAAGTTTCAACTGGTACCATTAATAAAGAAACTCATGAAAGCCATGACTTATGTAGTCACAAACTGTGGTCTATGGCAAATAAAGAAAGTGCTCTGTTCATTGTCAAAGAATTAAAGCTGAGAGTTCTAGTTCAAGGCTCATTTTCAAAACAGAGTGAGTGTTCGAGAGATACAACAAAAGCAAAGGGACCTAAGCTTTCGCAAATAAAGGAGATGAGTTATCTAAAATAAATAGCTTGATTCATGAAGATACAAAGAGAGAAACAAATCACTTATCTCTAAGTGTCGAGCCTAGCTCAAGTTTGTAGCTATGAGTTTCTTTTCTATTGATGTCGAACTCTAGTTGAGACAAGAGTTCACTGCTAGTCATAGGCTGAGCATGCCATCAATTGAAAACCGAGCTTCAATCAACAACATAGTCATAGTTATAACAGAGGCAAACACTAGTTAGAACTAAAAGCCTAATAAGATGGGTAGATACTAAGCATATGAATGAGAAAGTACTAGTCGACTGGGTGAGACAGTGGGGTTAAAATCTTCATCCACAGATAGCTAAAGCTTCACTCCTTCTATTAGGGTTTTTGTTTTCCCTAATTCTTCTCTACGAAGAATATGATCAACACAAGTCTCAAAAAAACAAAATGAGCATAAGTCTTTGGAGTCCACCAGCAAGATGCATTTAATGACTTCATGGCAGATGTCTTTTCCTGCAGTTTTGAATTTTGCAAAATGCCACCTCATTCCTTATCTTTCAAAACTTGTGCAAGTGGGTTGAGTTTGTTAATTCCCCACTTAGCACTTGTTTACACTTGATGCTTTTAGGGATAGGGTATTTATTTGATATTAGGTTTTTATCTAATGTTAAATTTTTAGAATTTTTGGCAATTATTTTTTGTAAAAGGATTTTTAAAAAAAATCCTTATTATGAGCCAAAATTTTAGGCATTTAGCGGGGAAAACATAGATAGATTTTTGGCACATGTTTTGACCAATTTGAGGGCATTTTTGGTGGGGATTATATTTTTAGATTTGAGGCATAGGCATATATAAAAATTGATTTTGGATGATCAATTAGAGGTTGCAGCTTTTGGAGAGAGGGCATATAGTGAACTCATTGTTCCTAGGTGCTTTGAAGGCCATTTTTGTAATCGTTTTTGTCATATTTTGGAGGGAATGAACCAGAGATTTTAATTCATATTTGTGAAGTTGTTTTGATATTGGATCCTATTTTCATCTTTTCTAACAAGTGTTAAATTATTTGTTATCCAAAGGAAGTGAGTAGATTTCTGTTCCTTCTCAAGATAATCAATTTCTTCAAGACCTTGTATGAGGAATGTATCTTTGTTGGCTATTCAAGCTATTCGTGGTAAAACCATGATAGTAAGTTTTGTTAACCTACATGTTGAGTAGATATTTAGACTATTGAGATCTTCATTTATGAGTTAGGATTGATGTTTCATCTTTTCTGCAAGGTTTGAAATATTCTTGGTGTATCACCCTAATCTAGTTTAGTTATAAGTTTCCTTTTCCCTTTTCCCAACAAGTTGCAGATCAAGAAGTGATATTCCATATTTTATAGGAACCAGCCTAGAATCCAGAGATTCCTCCTTATTCAGAGTCTACCCATAGCTTGAGGATGTTTCCATTGTTAGGATATAATTGTTGTGTAGTCCTAATGCCTGATTTAGGGTGACAATTCTAAACTTGAACATTTAGCTCAAGAGAATCATAATCATGAAGCCATTTCTCTTATAAAAGGATTTAAAAGACTCATTCATAATGACATGAACATGGTATTAACCTCTTGTGGGGCATTTCCCACCTTATTGATTCTAATGTTAAATCCATGATGGAATTTTCTCAAGAAGTAAGCTATATTCCACCTTCTACAAGTGTTGAAACTTCTTTACCTATTCCCACTTCTATTCATAGTATTTCTACTTATGCTCCACCTCTTATCATAACTTCAACCCAGCCTTCCAATCCTAGACATGTGAGTCTCCCTAATCCTTCTCTTCCTACTAGTGTTCCATGTGTTTCATTGCCTTCATCTATTCATTCTTCTCACAATGTTCCCTTTTCATATTCAAATCCTATTTCTAACAATCCCCTTAACATGATTCATAATTCTTCCAACATTCCCTCTATTTCAAAAAATGTTCCTAACATTTACAATGTTCTCCTCTCATCACTTATTCCACTGATTCTACCATTAATAGATTAGTTCAAACAGTTTCCTCTTTGCAAAAACAACTTTCTTCTTTGACTCAATCCAAATTCAATATACCTACATGTAATATTTCTAGTCCTTTTTCCATGGATATTATCCATTTTTTTATCCCACATAGTATTGAGATTCCTCATCTTGACACCTATAATGGTAAGGATGATCTTGACTCATGTTAAGACTTTCCAAACCTTGTGTAGTGATTTTTCTCATGACTATAGATTCATGACAAAGTTGTTCACTAGGTCCTTAGGTGACAAGGCTTTGCAATGGTATTGTTCTTTGCCTCCTTATTCTATTAATTATTTTTATAATATTTCTAATGCTTTCATTGAACAATTTCAAAATAATATTGGTCCTCAAATTTATTTGACTAATTTGATGCATTGTAAACAAGGTGTTAAAGAAAAAATTAGTGACTTTATTGGTAGATTTAAGTATTTGCATGCTTAGATTTCTTATCCTTTGTTTGATGTTCATATACAACACATTGTTTCTTCTAATTTACAAAAGGACACTAGAGATCATATTCTCCTTACAAAGTTTTCTCCCTTTTTACAATTATGTACAATGCTTCATTATTATAAACTTTAGTCAATTTTAGAGCAACACTCGAATGGATCCTATTCCCATTGATAAGAGTGATGCGACATCCAATTTAAATTTTTTTAATAAGCCTAAAAACTACATAAAAATTAACAAATCATCTAACACAATTGATGAACAAGTGACAATAGCATCTACAGGTTGGACTTCTATGTCCTCTATTTGAGACCTTCTCATACTTTTACCCCACTTTCTGAGTTTTTTCATAATGTGAAGTTGAAGTTAATGAATTCCAACATGATTAAACTTCCTCCTATGAAACCAATAGACCCATCCAAACCCCCATCCATATTATTTGATCCTAAAACTTTTTGTCAATTCCATTGTCAACTCGGTCATGATACTAAAAAATGTTATTCCTTAAAAAATGTGGTTCAAGACCTTATTGATTCTACTATTATATCTATTGACACTGATATTAATCATGGAAAAAAATCAATTGCACCTCTTAATCATAATTTTCAAACTTAAACTAATTCTTTTCTGTCCCATTCAACCAATACTATTGAGAAACCTTCGTCTCCCAAGGACATTGATTACAATGAGAAAGTTGACGAAACCCCTCATATTGCCAAGAAAATTGAACATGATCAACCTCAACCTCAACCTCAATCTAAACCACCACCTAAATCTTTCATTACCTTTGAACCCGCTGAAACAATTAAGGCACCTGATGGTCCTCTTTACATTGTCACTAAGATTGATGGTACTCCTTCTCGTGGGACCCTTGTTGATCCTAATTGCATGGTGAATGTGATAACTGAAAAACATCTATTTAGAAAATAATTAGAAAAGGATTTCTATGATAAATTTGATGTTTTTATTCAAAATTAAAATGGTTTCATTTATCCTTCCCATGGTTACATTTCCTTTCCTATGGAAGTTGTTGGTAAAACTTTGGATACTAATTTTAATGCCAATCCTACTTTTGATTAGTTTCAAGTTAAAATTGGTCTTCCTTGGCTTACCTCCATGAATGTCATAGTTTCTCCTATTCTTAAATGTGTTAAATTTACTCATAATGGAAAGATAATGACTCTTAACCATAGTATTTATCATATTTTTGTGCCTCGAGACTTTGTTGACCTTGATTTATTTTGTCCTTCTATGCTTCAACCCACTAAGGTCCTTCTGGATTATCTTTTCCATTCATACCGAGCTTTCAAGATTCAAAAGATTTGTAAAAGGGTAAGAGTTCAAAGTTGGGGGACAATTTCGCGGAAGTCTTGTAGAAATGAAAGATGTCGCTCGAAACGGGTGCCCGTTTTCAAAAAATGAGTGCCCGTTTTAGGTTTGGGCACATGATCCTAATTTCAAAAAATGGGCACCCATTTTTGAATTCAAAACAGGAACCCATTTTTTGATTCAAAAAATGGGTGCCCATTTTTTGATTCAAAAAATGGGTGCCCATTTTTGAATTCAAAATGGGTGCCCATTTTTTGAATAAAAAAATGGGTGCCCGTTTCTAATTTTTTTTTCTTTTTGAATAAAAAATGCATTTTAACACTTTAATTTTATTTTTTTAAAAATGGGCGCTTGTTTTTTAAATTCAAAAAATGGGCGCCCATTTCTTAAGTCATGAGTGGGAAGCACACATCTGCCTCGAAGTTCATTTCAAATTCGGTTTGGTTTAGGCTTGGTAGAACCAAGCCTATGCCTTGACCTTCAAAAATTGGTTAAGGCATTGGAATGCCAGATTTTTGCCTTGCCATAATTTTTTGAGGGCCTTCCTGATCGTATCATTTTACAAAAAAAAAACCCATTAGAGTTCTCATTGTCCTGATTTCAAAAATGTAAATTTCATAGTGATGTGATTTATTTTACTATTTTTGCATTATTTATTAGTTGAAAGTGGCACCTAAACGTAAAATAGTGAGGTTCACTAAAACGTTAATAACTTTTTTGTTTTTAGGTTTTTTTGAAAATAAATTATATGAGACCAAACTAGATACAATTCTATTGAAGATAATTTTTTTTTTTTTGAAAAAATATGAAATCCTCATCAAATTATGGTGTCTGTACACCAGAAGTTTTGAAAAAGTACTTTATAGTCAATTAAAAATTAATTTAAAAAAAAAAATTCAATAAAAAAAAAAGAAAAAATATCCTGACCAATCTTCAGTGTTTTAGGTACCTTTTCCCAAAAAGATTCCCCAAAATACATTCATTTGCTTCAAAAAAGGGTGTCCGTACACGCATAAGGTGTGGTCCTGAAATAGGCATTTTGAAAAAGTGGTTTTTAGACATGCATACTAAAATTCAATTTATACCATGTGGGTATTAAAAAAAAGTACATATTTGAAAACTAAATTCTGAGTACTAAATTTGATATTACTGAAGTTTTTCAAGATTCAACCTTTAAGTGCTTCAAATTTGGACATCAATTGACAAAAATTTTGAAAAACAGGAAAAACACTTCCACTTTTTGGCCAAAAGTGGGACTCAACTTCTTGCAGCCACCCAAAATTAGTAAACCTAAGGAGGATCCTACTCATGGCCTTCTTTGTACACCACCTATTCCTCTATCACTTATATCCAACTTGTTCCTCCCATCTCTCAACCTAGTGTGGTTCCTTTAGTTCTTCCTTCAAAAGAAGAAAAGGACATGATGTTGATTGATCCTACCCAAACCCAAATATCTAGCAAGACAAAATGTAAGCATCATGCTCATGATCATCATTGCAAGTGTCATGTTAGAGCCCATAAAAATGATTCTAAAAACATATCCTCACCTTATGTACATCTCCTCATACTTCACTTTCCTTTGGCCAACCCATGCTTGATCCTATGGAGGAAGTGAATTTGAACAAGGTTAAAAAGAATAAACATGAAAATGCTATTTTTATCTTGGATTCTATTACCATTAATCTTTATGAAGAAGATACTCTTGATGATGATGTTCATGATACTAATAATGATATGCATGCTAGTGATTCTGATGATATATATAAGACTATTGATCTTGATAATGATTTACCAGGTATGCTTTCAAAACAGTTAACTATCACTCATAATAACAAACTTTGTGACCTATCTTCACAAAATGGTCCTTGTTTGGAACTGACTATTGTTCCATCTATCATGCTTGACATTGATCCTCTTGTGTGTTGTCCACCTTCCCTAAAAACTATGGGCTGAGATAGGGGGGTAGGTGATACACTTGATTATCTCCTCTTGTACAATAGATCTTTATGTATTTTCTTGTCGTAATGTGATTCCCCCGTGATGTGTTGCTTGTTATATTTTTTGTTTATATTTCTTTAAATGAACCTTGTTTCTTCTATTGGTATCTCACTTCTTCTATGTGTTGTTACATGTTATGTTGTACATGTGTCATTGTTTGTAAATGTTCCTTTGTGTTGTCTTCTTGGGAGGATGCAAAATGGTAGCACCTATTCATTTTGGTTTCCGTGATGCCGACCCAAAAGGACTCTTCTTCATAACTCTTACATGTCTTTCATCCATTTTCAAGTTGTAGTTTTAATTCTTTTGGGGAATGATGACATTTCATTTTGACATAATATTTTACATATTATCATGTGATCATATTGACCCTAGAGTTGGTAGATCCCTTTGGTGATATCTTTTGTCATGTTCTCATTTCCCTTGATTTTTCCTTTCTTAGATTAATGTCATAGTGGAAATGTACCTAATAGATGCATGTATTCTTCGTTAAAGCCATTTCTCCCATTAAGGCATTTGCAATAGCTTTTATGTAGGTGCATACAATTCACTCACATTTTACACACACACACACACACACATAATCTTTTAATGATGCATTACACTTGGATCCCTTATGGACACACAATCCTTAAAGACTGATCCCTCTTTGTCTTTCGATCCCTTATGGACATACAATCCTTAAGGATAGATCATTTTTGCTGGATCCCTTATTGACACACAATCTTTAAGGTTAGATCCTAGATAGATTGACTAGCATGACACACAAATCCCTTTTTCTAGAACTTTTAATGCCATCTTTTGTGGTGCTTTCTTTGTGTGATTCATAGTAAAAAATAAAATCTTACTAGGACTAAGTAATCACCTCTCTCTCTCTCTCTTATCTTATTTTT
>BSBK01001123.1:947500-1058081 GCA_027943335.1 Chamaecyparis obtusa
ACTTATTTCTTGTATATAAAGAAGATCTTGAGAAAGGAACTTAGGGAATAGTATTAAAAATGAATTATTAAACTATTACCCAAGGAGGGAGAATAGACCTTGATGAGGAATTAGAATGAATCTATATGTGTCATATAAAATTCTTGCCAAGATTATTGCAAAAAGACTTAAAGTTATATGGTGCCTAAATTTATCAACAAAACACAAAAATGATTTATTAAGGGATGTATATTCTTGAGAATCTTGTTACTAGTTGAGAGGCCATGGAATATGCAAGGATCTAAAATCAAAACTCTACCATTTTTATCTTATACTTTGAGAAAGTCTATGATAGAGTTGAATGATATTTTATGATGATGGTATTGGAGGAATTTGGATTCCCTAAAGATTTATTTTATATGGTAAGTACATTTCTAAAATATGCCTCTACCCAAGTAGATGTAAATGGGATACTCACTCATTCCTTTCCTTTAGAAAGATACATTAGGCAGGGTTTCCCTCTTTCACCTACACTTTTGGTTATTACAACTGATGATGTTCATTATCTAATTAGAGATGAGAGGATATATCCCAAAATTAAAGGTATCAATCTTCCTAATAATGAGAATCTTCTAAATATTTAGTTTTCTAATGGTACAACACTTTTGTCAAAATGGAGGAAGATAATTTGGATAATGTTATGTAGAAATTTGATCTTTTTGCCTTTTATTAGGGGCTAAAATATCTAAATCAAAACCCAATATATTAGGATGGAATGAAACTACTCATAACTAGCACAAGAAATATGATTCTCAATGGGGTGGGATGAATAAGAAAGTAGGGTACCTTTGTATCCCATTTTATATCAACCCTAACTTAAAGGAAATGTGGTTATGGATCAAAACCAAGATTAAAAAGGATCTTGATAGATAGAAAAAGAAATATTTATCCCTTGGACAAAGAATACAAGTGTTCTAAAAGATACTTTCTTTATATACCCTTTTTTATGCATCTTTCTAGTATTTCAATAGTGATAAAGTCAATGGAATTCAAGAGAAGATCAAAGAATTGATATGGTGAGATGAGAAGGGTAAGAAGATGAATCATTCAATCAAATGAGATTGGCGATGTATGGAAAAAAGGCTTTGTGGCATGGGATTATCAGAGTTAAGAAAGCAATGGATAACTCTTTCCATCAAATGGATTTGTAGATTTCTTGAAGGGGATGAACCTTGTAAAGTCATGATTAGAAATAATATCTACCACGATGTCCCAAAATTGCTAAAAAATGGAAGAGAATATATCTTAGTGACCTCCTTACTTCGAGGAAGGTAGTTATACCCATATGATCCAATGTTTTGAAAGTATATGGAAGACATGGGACCATGTTAGAGACAAGGTCACTAATTATTGCTTTCTATTAAATAAAGGTAAGGTTTGGGGTTCAAGAGAAATTTGGTAGAACTTGGAACATATGGACAATAAAATTGTACTATTTCAAGGCTTATCTGCCAAGAAGTGGGCCTTACTTGGCATAAAATTCTTTATAGATATTTTATAATGGACAATTCCTGGTTTGGGTTACTCTTAGCATGAGGTACCATATAGCTCAAAAAATTGGAGGACTTATACTACTATTAGAGAATCTTGTAAATGTGATGGTAGAAAATGGGGTAGGTCAATCTAGGTGGGGGTCTCTCTTTCCTAGTCACATTAGAATAAAATGCCACCACAAGATGAATATGATTGACCAAATTTAGATGGAAGAGAGTTAATAGAATATCTATGAGAGTTAGATAGATTTTTTTTTAATGAAAATGACTAAAAATGAATAAAGTAACCTTGCTAGAATTATAAATAAAGAACAAGAGGAAATGCATGAGATCTTGTGTGGAACCATGACCCAAATGGGGACCATCTCAAAGAAAATCTCTATTTCTAATTCCCAAAACTGCATAGACTAGTGAGAGTCCAAATTTGGGTTCCTACTACCAGCACATTTGTGTAGAATGAATTTGAGATAAAACTAGGGGGACTAGGTTACTTGGGTCAAACTATTCTCAGGACTAGGTTTCCTGGGCATACCTAGTCCTTAAAATTGGGACTAAAAAAAACTAGATCTAGAACTATCTCAGAATAGAGAGCTAGAATTTGTTGTCGGTATTTATTTTTGAATGTGCCTACACCTAAAAAATAGAGAATGTGTGTATGTGGCTACATAGGGCTTTGCCTTAGTCAACCCCCTATTTTGGTGATTCCCACCTCAACATATAGCTAGTATGATAAAGATAAATGTGTGTTCTCTTGAATCTTAAGTGTCTCTCAAATTTCTATGAGCGAAAATATATAAATGTAGTCTACAGGTCTACTCAAATGTGTTAGAATAAAACCCTATATGAAAATTCAATCACATGTAATTGAAAACATGTAAATAAGTTTAGACCCAAAGCTTAAACATGCAGATTTGAGGATAACAAGAAACCATACCCAACCCAAAAGATAGAGTACAAGAAACTAATTAGTTGGTGATCACCTAGTCATCTCCATAATCCTTTAAAATCTTCATGTTGATGTTGATATTGTTAAATTGTTGATGTAGCAAAATAGTATTTAGATCTTGTTGCTTGTTGATTTTGTCTTGATTTTTAGATCCTTAATTCATGGGATGAATTCAAATTATGGATCCAACCTTTCAATTAATTTCATCTTACCAAAATGAATTAATATACTTGCTTTTATACCATATTAGGTGATAAAATTGAAGGAAGTTGGCAATAATTTTGAAATCCTGCTAAAATCAAGTGACCATACCATATTCTGATTTTAGACCAATCATTGGGGAATAGGTTATCCCAACTAATATATTCCCTCTAATTAGGTTTGAGATTTGGATCATAGGTCCAGAAAAGGAGGGGATACCAAATTCTAAAGGAAAACTAAATATAAGGTCGGGATAAAATGTGAAAGGCTACACATGGTAAGATAGGGCCTATGTGATCAATAAATGATTGAATTGATAAAATAATAAAGGGGAAAACATAGAAACAATTAAGTGACCATATTGATTTTTGGTGAAATTTAATTAATAAAGGACTTGTAATTTAAATTAGGTATTCATTAACTGCAAGATAAAGTCCTATGATATATGCTAAAATGAAACACACTAAGATGAGTGCTAAATACTTATGAAATTTTACACACCTATGAGGTTCTTACAATTTATGATGGTATAGTAAGGTTTTTAACTTTCATGTCACCTATGTTGGCAAAGAGGTGTAGTTCGAGGACTCAAAATGGGTTGATGGATCCCATTTGTGCAATACTAAAGCAAAGACATTATAAAACTCTTGCCAACAACTTAACTATCTTTGAGCTTGTTAATAAATATTATAATTTAGATATTGAGAATCTGATTTTACAAAAACACTTTTAAAATCTTCGAGCCTAAAATGAATTTTTTTAGGTGGTTGATACTCCTTCAAAGGTTTTCATATAAAATATCTGGGTTTGATTCTAGTTTATGTTCTATATGTAGGAAATCTAATTCCATCAAACACTTGTTTTTTACTATTTATTTGCTAAAGAAATGATTACATTTTGTAATGGATTTATTGTGGATATCCTTTACTATTGAGGTTTTATAAAATATATAGAAAGAAAGAAACAATGAGATCTTTAATTGGGCAAGAAGAAGGATTAGTGAGTGATATAAGAGACTCACACAATTTGATATTTCTTTGTAGGCCATTGTTATGATGAAGGTACAAAATTCCAAACTTCTCAAGCTACTTAGGGATGGTATTGTGGTAGTTAAACAAAAAGATATGAGTTATTGACATATACGAGCTTACAAAAATGAAACAAATCTTACATTACATAATTAGAGGATGGAGTTTTAAAATAATTATGTAATAGAAAGTGAAAAGAGGAAGAAGATGATAACAATTTAAAAGATGAGAAGAAACACCAATCTAGGATCCGTTTCAATAGTGAGAGAAACTTGGATGTTAAAGAAGTCCATTCTAATGAAGACTTATCCATTATATACCCTCCTCTTAAATACTAAGAATGGGAGGATTATAATAAAAGTAGGAACTAACATAGTATATGATGTGCTCTATGTAATACCCCAAAATTGGCACCTTACAATTCTAATCAATTTTGGTGCATTTCTTCAAATTTCTACATCTTCAAAGTCCTATTGTACTAGGCAATTCTGTCTCCTAGTTGATTTTATTTGACTTGGTGTCAAATGCAAAAAAACCCCTAAATTTGCATTAATCACACTATATTTAATTCCTAAATATTTTGACATTTATTGGCTAAAAATCCCTATGATTAATTAATTTAATTCTAAAGTCCTAGTGCTTTTAAATTAAATTAATTTCACCCCGTTTAGCTAATACACATAAAAAAGGAATTAATATTTGGTTATTTGAATGGACATCTCTATTTGAAGTTAATTATTCAAAATAAACTTGAAAAGCCACCCATGTGGCAATATTCATTCATTTAATTAAATAACTCATCATATTTGTCTCACCTTCCTCCATGGAGATGAAGAATCAACCATTTCTTTTCAAGAAACTCTTCATCCTTCCCCCAGGCTCTTCTATATTATGAACCTCTCTTTCCTCATTTGAAGAGGCAATTTTAGAGTACCAAAACTATAGTTCATTTTTGTCTCATTTCTCAATTACTCTCAAGCTTTTCTCATTGCATTTTTTAGAATAATACTCATTTTAGTATAATTGCATTCTCATTTTAATTTAGTTTTCTTAATATATGCTTATTTTAATTCTCATCTTATTTTAAATCTTTTTAGATTGCTTTGCATCTTCATTTCTAGCTTAAAATCTGCATTCTTCATTTTAGATTAATGGCAATTCATTCTCTTTCTAGCTTTGAAAATCCTCCATTTTAGAATTGGTCTAATGGTTGTTGGCTCTCGTTCTGAGAGTAATTCAAACACCCCATCTAAATAGGAGGCAACAGGTCAATTCAATCGAGTGTGCGAATTGGACAATTTATGTTCACTTTCATAATTCAATGATTGAGAAATGACTATGTTGTGTCTATGGTTGGATTAGAGGTCCACGTTCAACTATAAATATTTTGGCACCCACTGTGGGGCAGAAAATTGATTTTTGGCCTCCCTCTCAAAAATTTTCTGATAAAAATTCTGCACTCTACCGTACAGTCCGTACAACTGTGTATGGATTCTCATGTGAGATTTCTAAGCATATTGCATGAAGTTTTTCTTTCATTAGAATTCTCTCACATGAAAAAGAACTCCCTCATGTAGGTGCCTACATTTTATCACGTGATGCCTTGTACTTCCTCATGCGAGATTGGCCATCAGTTTTTAAAAATTTTCTTAGTTTCTGCAATTTCCTGTTACTGTTTCTTGACATCTATCATTTTCTATTGTTTTTATATCTCTGATTTTTCTAACAGCATAATAGTGGGCTGCAAGATGCTTGACAAAGACTATAAACTTGCTAACAGTTTGCTTGCAAGATGATTGTCGAAGACATTTAAAAATGTTGTGCTTGTTTACTATTTTTCATTCACATAGTATAACTAGGGCCTTGTGAAGATTTATTAATGGTCTTGATAGTGAGCTAGGGTAATAGGCTCTTCATTACATGGAAGTGATTCCCATGGATGAACCTGAGACCTAGATCTTACTAGCATGATAGATACCTAGGGAAGCAAGGAAAGGTAGTGAATCTTTAGCACATCTACTTGTTAGGGGATTATGCTCTTCTCTCTTTGAGAGAACTAGAAACCCAAAAGCTTGTGGATTGGTTGAGGAGGAACTAGCTCGGTGATGAATATGTCTTGCATGTTTGGTAAGGTGAAGAGGTAGAGAAGTATGCTCTTCTCTCTTTGAGAGAATCAGAAAATCTGACCCTTGGATCTAAGCCAAAGTCCGTGCCACCTTTAGAGGGTCTGCCGAAAGTTGAACCTCCGAGAATGACCCAAGTGAGTACACACCTATTGCCAGTGATTCAACCTCACTATAATAAAGAATTATTTATTAATTCTAAAGAATCCAAAGCCATGTTAACTTCTTTCTCTTGATTTTGACTATCATCTTGAGAAAGCTCCATTTGTTGTACTGAGTGGTGCCGCTCCTAGCCCTGCTTGCGAGGGTGTATGACTTTTGGGTGTTGGTGTGGTTGCAAGGCCTCAACCCTGTATTGGGGGCACTGAAGGTTAGTGTGAATAGAAGCCCACTAAAAAAATTCTTAGTTAGTTTCCTACCTGGATCACCTCCGAAAGGAGACATAATCTTTGTGCAGGGAGGGGGAAGAATCTCTTCCCTAGATTCTCACCATAGGCATGCACCTGGACGTTTGAAGGTGGTATATGACACTGGCCCTTACTTCAAGGGTAACCTTTGAACATATACTATTAAGTCCTTGGAAATTCCAAAAACACAGGTGCCCTCTACGAGGTGACATGGCTGTGTGAGGTGAATGCATGCACGTAAGTTGTGAGGCACAAATTTTGTCTTCTCTACCATTATTTTTGTAGGGATAACTAAGTGATTGTTTTGAGTCTTAAACTGTCCATCATGATTAAACAAAGACTCCCATGATTTTGCCAAGTTTCTTTGTCCTTGGTTGAACTGTTTGTGACTACTTCTTGTGTCACTATTGCTTGATCTAAAATTCCATGCTTGTAAATGAATGCTTGAAACCTTTAAACTGAGATTGCTGATTTAAACTATCTTGAAACTGTCTGAGAACTAGAAATTTTGTCAAAGAGCAGACCTTGTTGTGTCTCAAAATCTAACTTTTACCTCAAAAACTATGTCAAACTTGTCAAAATTTGGTCTTTTCCCACGTGAGATTTCAAAACCTGAGCATTTCCTCATGCGAGATTTCATTCTCTCATGTGCAGTCTGACATTTTTTCACGTGAGAAAGCACTTTCTCACATGAACTCATACCCTGATTTTCAAAATAGTGAGCTATTTCCCATTGACTGGTGAATTTTCTACTTGATCTGATTTTTGCCTGAGGTTTGTTTGCTTGTTCTCCTATTGTTCATTATTTGAAACTGAGTGTCTCAAGTTGTGAACTAAATGATCACCTCTTAAACTTGTATTGTCTCTCTATTATTTGTCCTATCTTTTTGTGATTTTGTACCTTACGATATGATAGTCACATCTCGACTATTCTAGCCATACTCTCGATGATTCATGCCGGGTGCATTTCATATCTTGGCTATTCTAGCCTCTTTATCTCTCTTTTTTCTATCCTAGAGATAGAGTTTTATCATAATCCCAAGTCCTCTCTCATTACATTTTTGTCTATGCCTATTTTGACTAGAAGAGGCAACACATTCCCCATCTGTGGAATCAGATAAGGTAGGGGAAAACCTCTTAATCAAGAAATAGGTTGTTCTAAACCCATTATCCAATCTAAGTATTGTGAGGGATCCACAAGTTCCTCTTCATTGAGTACACTAAAGGAAAACCCACCTCAATCCTCATCTTTAGTGTTCCAGGCGTGTAATAATCCATTGTTTCAAGCACAACCTAACTCATTGTTTCAAGAGAAAGACACCTCATTATTTCACAACTTTGAGAGGCCATTTCCTCAGACTAATCCTATTAGCATTATTGAACCTACCAACTCTATCAAACCTATCAACCCATTTGAACCTATCGACCTTTTTGATCCTGTTAAAGCACCAAAGGTTACCTTAGCTATGCCCTTTTGACATCGTTCATATCATTTTACTGAGTCTACATTCACTGCACAATCCTACAAGATGGGCGATCCATTCAATTTCTAAGCGGGCAAATACAACCAAACTCATGAGCAATCTCAAAACAACCAACATCTTGGTCAACCTTGAAATGATCAATGCTATGATCAATCTCAAAATGATCAGAATCAAGACCAATCTCAAAACAAACCTCAAGGTGTTCGACAACCATATCACTATCACCCTCCTCCATATGATCAAAATCAAAACCAAGGTGACCAAAATCAAGTCCCGAGCATTTATGAGATTCTTGGTAATGATGATGAGACAATAACACAAAATGACATAGATGCGGTGAAAGCCAACAAGAGTCTTATCAAGATGATGGAGATCCTCCTTCTAGAGGAGAAGGAGAAATATTTTCTAGAACTGGCCAAACAAGGGGCCAAATTACCTCGAGACTACCAAGTCAAAATGCTTGTGGCCAAAGAAGAAGAGACTAAGACCACAAAGTTGCAAAAGATGATTCAAGACATGCAAGACCAAATTAGCCAACTTGTGATGGATAAAGATAAACCTGTACAACAATTCACAATGGAAAGCATCTATCCTTTCCCTTTCGATAAGATTCTTCGCATGCCACCTTTTCCCAAAGGTGTAGAGCTACCTAAATATGACAAATACTTGGGTACTACTGATCTCCAAGATCACTTGAGGGAGTTTGGCACTCTATTTATGGAATTTATACATGATCAGACATATCTTATGCACCTCTTTCCTCATAGCTTGGGTGGACCAGCTATGGAGTGGTTTTCTCAGTTACCCACTGGAATCAAATCTTTTGATGAGATCATGAATCTATTTATCTAGCTTTACTCACACAATATTCAACATCCAGTCAATATCTGATACCTTTGCAATCTAAAGCAGGGAAAAGGGGATCCTTTCTTGGCATTCCTCTAGAGATGGAGACAACTATGTACAAAATATCCTCGCAAGCTACCAGAGTTTGAGAGACTCGACATATTTTTGGACAATCTTGTCCCAGATTTTGGACATCAAGTACAATTACAAGGTCCCCTAACCTTTGATAGCATGATTAAGCAAGCTGTACACATAGAAGCATTTATGATCAAGAAAGGAGAGTTGACTTTGCAAAAAGATAACAAACAAGGGTCTTCCTCCTCAAACAAAGATAAAGGGAAGTTTATCAACAAGAATAGAGATGTGGTGAATGATGGAGTGGTTGATAATGTGACCCCGAAGCCTATGAAATCTATTTTCAATCTTTCTTCTAGTATACAGGTGGTCAAAGCTACTGAGAAGGCTACAAAAAATACTCAACAGCCTTCGAGATTCACTAAAAACAAGCCTTGGGCATCTTGACCCAAGCGTGAGTTCCCATCCTTAGGAGAACTGCTTGATGTGGTTTATAAGACTCTTGTGCAAAACCAGATACCGCTCCTTTGGAAAAGCATCTCTATGATCTGCAACCATGACCTCATTGGTGGAATGACAACACATACTATGATTATCACCAAAATAGGGGTCATAAGACTTCTACTTGTCTCCAGTTGTGCCATAAAGTCCAAGATTTGATTGAAAATGGTGACATTGTTGTGGATGGCCATAACAAGAATTTAGATCATTAGGCACTTAAAGACCCATTTCCTCCTCACGAGAAAGGTGAATCTTCCAAGACTGAGAACACCAATTCTAAGGTCAATTACACGTACACTACCAATGAAAATGTCATTGGTATGGTTGAACTCGTTGAGGTTGAGTATTGCAATGTGATTACTATTAAGGGGAGTGAAGATGCTCCTAACAATAAGACTCCATTTTCCTTGTGAGGCCCTAGGTCTCATTCTTCCAAACCTAAATCATCTCAGGATTGCACAAATGTTGTTACTCATTGTTGTGTGAAAATAACCATTAAGGGTCCCAACCCTTCTACATCCACTTTGAAGCAACCTGTAGATAAAAATAATGTTGGTCCTACCAAAAAGAACTTGAAATCAGTCCCTACATCTAGCACAACTAATTATAGCATTCTAGACCAGCTACAACGTACCAACACTTAGATCACTATCTTTGAGCTGTTGAAGATCTCGCCTGCTCATAGGGAGATTCTGGATAAAGCCCTCACTGAGGCAAACATCCCAAAAGATTTGGATCTAGATTAGTTTCAATCCATGGTGGGTCACCTAACCTCACCCCACTATTTGTCCTTCTCTAAAGAAGATGACCACTCCCTGAGCCATCCTCACAATGCTCCTTTGCATATAGAAGTCATGATAGGTCCAAAGCATGTCCACCACGTCCTCATTGACAATGGTGCTGGCCTAAATATTTTGTCTACTAAGCTGCTCACCCAATTAGGCTATGATGAAGATTGCATAGATGTCAGTAAGAAAATCACCATTAAGGCATATGATGAAGAAGAACACAAATCTAAAGGTTTGGTTGTGCTACCAATCCGAGTTGGGCCTATTGAAAGAGACGTCATTTGCCAAGTTCTAGATATTCCTTTGGCATATAATATACTATTGGGTAGACCATGGATCCATGAAATGTAGGCACTTCTATCTACATATCATCAATGTATCAAGTTCCCATTCCATGGTGTAGAAGTGACAATTCTTGCCAATACCAACTATTCTTGCAACACACTCACGCAATCTGTAGACAGTCTTGTCCCAACTAATAGAGAGTCCACTAAATTCTATGATGCCAAGCTCAAGGAAATGGAATAGACTCTGAAGCTTAAGGATACAAGCATGGGAAGGTATCAAATTGAACCTATGTTATCATTTGAAACTTTACCTCTGTCTCCCCATTCCTACGGGAGACCCTCTAAGAACAACAAACCTTCTGCTTGTTCTCCCCAAATAATCTATGATGGTTCCTTTGTCAAGGCCACAACACCATTAGAGGATGAAGATGAGGAAAGAGCTATTATGACTTGGCTTTACAAAGGAAAAGAAACATATGGATAGATCACTCCTGCTCGAGACTTAGAACAAGAACCATACAGTGAAGCCTTTAAAATCATGAAGCGCTTTAGTTATAAAGGGAGTGGCCCTATAGGGGTGACTAAAAATGGTTTGCTTAAACCAATTGAAGCCATAGGTTTTTTCACCAAGGACACCTTAGGTCTAGGCTTCAAGAAAATCCCATTTCATCTAGGGATTAACAAGTTTGTACCAGAGCCAGAACCAGAACTAGAATTTCAGCCAAAATTTGAGGACATTACCACAGCTAATAAATCAGAGAACAGTTCTAATGAGGATACTTTTCCATATCCTATTCCTCCAGATTTTGTTGCACTCTTTGCAGAACCAGATGAACCTATTATACCTACCCACCTAGTAGAGATTGATAGTGATTCCAATGATACCCCTTCAGTGCATCGACTCACATATGACCAATGGAGAGAAATACAAATGGCTGATCCTAATTTTTAGGGTGAATGGTACATACCACCACATTTCCAAGAGTGGTTTGAACAAGATCAACTTTAGCAAACCATTAATACTACAAGGGATGAAGATGAGTTAGATGGTACAGCTAGTGTTAATGGAATTTCCATATCAATCATCACTAATTCACATGAATATGAGTTTGATTCTCTGTCTGATGCAACTTTTGATAAAGATATAGATGTTGTTCATGTGTATGAAAACCTTTTCCAAGTAGGTGAAGGGTCTAGTGTTAGGTCAACCTAGTGTGAATTTACTAACACTGACATTCCCTCTACTTCCTCTATGAGGACTCAAGAAGAATCAAACACACCTTTGGATGAGATCACTCTAGGTCTTGACTTACTCATCCATGCTTTTGATGGCTATACTATGAACACACTTGAACCCGCCACTTCTTTTTCACTCCCCATCCTGAACTTATCAACTAGAACTCTCCCTCTCCAGCTAATGAAGTCCTTATGTTCTAGAATGACTACACTCTTTCCTGTTATCTTAACACTATCAAACCTATAATGTTCTCCACCAGTGAAGACAATATCAACATGACTAAAGCTGATGTCAAGTATCTTAGTCATAAAATTAAAAGAAAAAAGAATAGGTGCTTTGATGGTGAAAACCACATTGTGATAGTGTCAGAGCCGCAAAAAGTAAAAATAATAGACGTATCCGAGGGTGAAAACCTCTCAGAGGTGCCCAAGGATGAGATACTTGATACACTTCTGAGTCATTTTCAAGAGAGATCATCAATATTGATTGAGCCAACACAACCAGTGAATTTGGGTATGAAGGTTGCATAACAAATCATTCATTTAGCATAGTCATTATCTATAGAAGAGAAGGAAGAGTTCACCAATTTATTTCGAAGCAAGAAAATTAATTTTGTATGGACTTACTCTGATATGCCTAGATTGGATCCCAATCTAATCATGCATCATCTATCTATTGCACCAGGCATTAAGCCTGTCAAACAAAAGCTTCAAAAGATGCATCTACATGTGGCACTTTTAGTCAAAGTAGAGTTAGAAAAACTTCTCAAAGCTGGTTTCATTAGAGCTATTGACTATGCAGAGTGGATCTCTAATATTGTTCCAGTTACAAATCACGATAAATCTATCCATGTGTGCATAGAATTTAGAGGCCTAAATAAAGCATGTCCTAAAGATGATTTCCCATTGCCTAATATTGACATGATAGTGGACATGACAGCTAGTTACCAAATGCACTCTCTAATGGATGGATTTTCTAGTTATAATCAAATAAAAATTGCACCAGAAAACCAAGAAAAGACAACCTTCACATGTGCTTGGGGAACATTCTGTTGGAATGTCATGCCCTTCAGAATGAAAAATGCCGGACCTAACTATCAAAGAGTTGTCACTACTATTTTTCATGACATGATGCACAAAACAATGGAAGACTATGTAGATGACACTTTGGCTAAGAGCATGCAGTGGAAAACACATCTTGCAGATCTAGGTCCTATACTAGATCGAATGGAGCAATTAAGTCTTAGAATCAATTTGAAAAAGTGTGCATTCGGTGTCACTTCTGGAAAATTATTGGGCTATATCATATTTGCTAAAGGCATAGAGGTAGATCCTGAGAAAGTTCAAGCTATCATGGAGATGCCTCCACCAAAGAACATCAGTCAAATGAGAGGACTTCAAGGTAGACTATAATCTATTCGGCACTTCATTGCACAACTGGCCGATAAGTCATAGCCATTCACCAAAACTCTACATAAAGGTGTGACTTATGAGTGGAACGAAGAATGTGACAAAGGGCTCACTCAAATCAAACAATATCTTGCAAATCCACCAATCTTGATGCCTCCTATTCATGGGAAGGCACTCATCCTTTATATTTCAACTAGAAACACATCTCTAGGTGCTCTGTTGGCTCAAGAAGACCAAAATAACAAGGAAATAGCCATTTATTACATCAATAGAACTTTGGTCTCTTATGAGATGAACTATTCAGTCATTGAAAAGGCTTGTCTAGCAGTGGTGTTTGCTTCACAAAAATTACAACAATATATGCTTGCTCACACTACAAGACTCATTGCCAAAATTGATCCATTAAAGTACTTACTCAGCAAAGCTGCTCTTACAGGTAGACTGGAAAAATGGGTCATGATACTCAATGAGTTTGACATTGAGTATGTAGAGAGAAAAGCTATTAAAGGACAAGCTATTGCAGACCAACTAGCAAAAGCTCCTCTTAAGGATCATCAACCATTGAAAATTGAATTTCTAGATGAGTCTATAATGCTTCTTACACATCAAACATGGAATATGTTCTTTGATGGATCATTTACCCAATAGGGGTCAGGTGCCAGAATATTGTTTGTCACACCACATAGATACTCTTTACCAAAGGCTTACAAAATGTTATTCCCTTGCACAAATAACATCACTGAATATGAAGCTTTAATCAATGGTATGAAGATAGCCATAGAATGGCGTGTGGATGAACTAAAGGTCTTTGGAGACTCCCAATTGGTTATCAATCAAGTTAATGATATCTATCAAACAAAGGATGAAAAGCTAGTGCCTTATAAATGAATGGTTGATGATCTAAAAAAGTACTTTGCACACATTACTTTCCAGCAGATTCCAAGAGTAGATAATAAAGCAGCTGATGCCATGGAAACTCTTTCCTCCATGCTATAGATGCTAGAAAATGACTTCAAACATGAATTCCTGGTGGAGACATTACACTACCCAACCTACAATACCCTGACTCTAAGATGATCTGTTCAGTCATTGGACATGATTCATCTCACTACCATCATATCTACTCCTATCTCTAGGACCAAATTATTCCAGACGCTTATACCTGGAATGAAAAATGTCACCTAATCCATAGTGCTTCACGATATGTCTTAGTAGCTAACGACTTGTATAGATGAGGTCTATATGGTACCCTCTTTAGTTGTCTAGAGCCTGACGAGTCCAAACATGTGTTAGCTGAGGTGCATGAAGGCATATGTGGTTCTCATTCGAGCGGTCTGACATTAGCTCATAAACTTATTAGAGCTGGTTACCACTGGCCAAAAATGGAAAAGGATGCTATAAAATATGACAAATCTTGCAAATTGTGTTAGCTTCATGGAAATTTGATCCACGCTCCTACTAAGGAGCTCATTCCCTTCATCAGTTTCTGGCTGTTTCAGCAATGGGCCTTTGATTTGGTGGGTCAGATACATCCATCTTCCTCAAGAGGACACAAGTTCATTATCACAGTTATGGATTATTTTACCAAATGGGTTGAGGTAGTGCCTCTAACTATAGTTGATGGAAAATATGTAGCAAGATTCATACTGAATTACATCATCTGTAGATATGGTGTACCCTCCTCAATAACTACAGACAATGGGGGGTAGTTCAAGAACAAGGATCTAAAAGAGTTATGTACTAAGTTTAGAATTATTCAACATTGGTCCTTGATCTATTATCCCCAGGGTAATGGACAGACAAAAGCTTCTAACAAAACAATTCTCAAGATCCTGCACAAAACAATTCACAAATCTGGTAGAGATTGGCACCTCCAGATTAATCCAGCTTTATGGGCCTACAGAACAAGCATTCAAACTCCAACAGGGGCTACACCCTTTACCTTATTCTATGACATGGATTCTGTGTTGCCTATTGAGGTCGAGATTCTTACATTGTGAGTCTCTTTGAGGAACCTCATTACTGATGAAGACATTAGAATATCTCGGCTTCAAGAGCTAGAGTTACTGGATGAATGTTGGCAAGTGGCATTCAATCATCTAAGAACATACCAGAAAAGAATTTCTAAGAGCTACAATAAGAAAGTCAGACCAAGGGAATTCCAAGTGGGTGATCTCATCCTAAGAAAGAACCCCAAGAATCAACAACAATGGATATAGAAAGGAAAGTTTGAACCAAACTAGCTTAGTCCATACATTATCGCTGCAACATTTGGGTCCGGTGCTTATCAACTATCTACTATTGAAGGAGAACAACTCAAAGAGCTGATCAATGCTATGCACCTACAAAGATTCTACAACTAAGAAATATCTGTATGTTCAAGTACATACTTTATTCTAAAAAAATCCTAAAAATTGCAAAATGTCATGGCAAAAATGATCATCTTAGTGAAAACTTGGTAAACAGGAACTTCGATGTATCTATTATCCTGGTGAAAACCTAGTAAACAGGCGCCTTGATAATAATTAAAAAAAATAGAAAAAGAGAAAAATTACAAAAAAAATCAAAAAGAGAAAAGTACAAAAAAATTGAAAAAGAAAAAAATGTGCCATTGATGAAAACCTGGCAAAGAGGTGTCATGGTAGCAAAAATAGAATCTCTGCCAAGATGGTGAAAACCTAGTAAACAGGTGCCTCTTGTTCCCTAATGCTATACCTATTGCAGCACTGCTTGGCTCTTGCTTTCCTGCTTTAGTTTGCTAGCTCATACACTTGCTCTCAGTTATCTTCAAGATTTTTCTTGACTCTACATGGATTCAAATTGTTCACACTTGGGGGCACCTTCCTGGTCTAGGGGGCATTGTCTTATCATTTTTAGAGGATTTTATTGCATTAGTCACTAGTGCTTCTCACTATTTCTGCATACTGATGCTTAGCTACTTTTGAGATTTCTCTCCTTGAGGATCTCTCGTGTATCGGTTGCCAATGGTTCTCACTATGCTTGCCTACTGATACCTAGCTATCGCTTGGATCTCTCACCTTGAGGTCCCTCTTACATCAGTCACCAGTGGTTCTCACTGTGTTTTCTTGCTAATGTTTCATTCACTTTCAGATCTCTCTTCTCGAGGATCTCTCATGTATCAGTCACCAGTGGTTCTCACTGTGTTTGCCTACTGATACCTTTGTTAGTACTCTGATTTGTCCTTAAGACTATCTCTCATGTCAATCACTAGAGGTTCTCACTATGTCCACCTACTATCGCCGTCCTGTTGAGACTTCTCATGTCGTATAATTCCAATCCGACATCAATCCATTGAAATTGAAAACTGAAAACTAGATTTGTAGCTCTTTGAAGCATGCTGAGCTATTCTTTTGTGTGTTTGTCTTTTCTCTTTATCATTCCTCCTCGAGCAACTCTAAGACGTCTTTCTTGATTGAGAGAAGCAAAGACTAGGGGCATGATCTTTTCCTTGCTTTCTATTTGCTGGATTAGCTCCAATGATCCAATGAATCTATATAAGAGGGGTGTCTACTATGAGATCCTTCATCTCATGTTGGATGGCCGTGTGTACCTTGACTCCTTTTATATAGAAACTTTGGTGAGGTTGGTTCTTCTCCTTGTTTGTTTGAAGTGACTTCTTTCTGCTATAAGTGAAATTGCAAATGCTCGTCTTGTGAAGTGAACATAAGGGTCACTACGAGCACGTTGATATGCTTATCATTCACCTAGCAAAAGGAGAAACTCTTGCATGTCTGGCATGTTTGTATGAAAGAAACATTCAGGTCATTCTAGAAATTATGCTTTGATGCTTATGTTAACCTGCTAAATCCAAAGGAATAGGTTTTCAGGTCATTCTGGCTTCTTGTGCCTTAATGCTTACACCTCATTCTGACAAATCTAAGACTAATGTCATATTTATATTCTCATGATTGAAATGTTAGTGAGGGTTGTATGACATCTTGTGATCATCTGATACTAAAAACTCTATGATGATAATATCTAATGAGTCCAACAACCAAGTCATAGGGATTGCATCTAGCTTAGGCTTGCATTTTCATTCTAGGCTTGCATTGAGATGGTATTCTGATACTCACTTCATTGTTCTCTTTTGGATTTATTCGCGGAGGGTTCTCATCTTCCATCTTGGGTTCATCATGACTACACAAGTACTCCATTTTATGTGAAAATTTCACCCTTGGCTAAATCAACCATTTTGAATCAATTTTCAAGATCAAAATTGAAATTTGACATCTCTAGATAGCTCAAAACAGTGTTTTAAATTTCTGGGACCATCGGGATCAGACGCTTGTGCAGTCAACCTTCTAGTGACATTTTCTTGCTAGAATCTTATCTCATCATCATTTTCTCAAGATCTTCAATATTTTCATCAAAAGTCAACTTTGGTCAACTATGGTCAACATGACCTCCAAATTGCTTCTACATCCTCTCGATGCTTCCTTAATCTATTCTGAGTTCCTTTGGATCTTTGATCTTATCTCTATCTGCAACCTTTTGCTATCAATCATCTTTCTGATGTGTCATCTTTTGATTTCCCTCCCGAGGGGGCAGGGTGATTGTATCATTTGAATCTTGTTGAATCAATTCTTGAATCAGTCTGATCTAAATCAAAAGTCCTCATCACTTGGGGCATCTCATCACTAGGGGCATCTTTGGGCCTCTCATTTGGTCATCTTGTCATCTATCTTTTAGGTATTTGAGCTATCTAACTCAAATCCTCAGGGATCAAGCTCCATTTTGGAGATGGTTCTCGAAATCTCATTAGGTATTGGGGCAATCTAACCCTAATCCCTGAAAGTCAAGCTTCGTTCTAGAGATGGCTCTCAAAATCTCTTTTGGACCATTATTTGGGCAATCTAACCCAGGTCTCGGAGGACTAAGCTTCATTCTGAAGATAGTCCTAAATCTACATCGGTTACCATTTCATCAATCGGGTATTGGGGCAATCTAACCCTGATTCCAGTCTTCTCTAAAGTGGTAATTTGACCATTTTCTTTGCAATCTAACTTAGAATTTGGAGAATCATGCTTCATTCTGAAGTTGGTTCTGCACCTCAATCTGATCGGTGTCTTGGCAATCTAACCTTGACTTCCGAGGGTTAAGCTTTGTTTTGGAGATAATCCTCAAACCTCATCATCTGTCACATCAGACTATTCTTTGAATCAACACGCTGCTCACACATCAATTCAAAGAGGGGCAAAATGTAATACCCCAAAATTGGCACCTTACAATTCTAATCAATTTTGGTGCATTTCTTCGAATTTCTACATCTTCAAAGTCTTATTGTACTAGGCAATTTTGTCTCCTAGTTGATTTTATTTGACTTAGTGTCAAATGCAAAAAAAACCCTGAATTTGCATTAATCACACTATATTTAATTCCTAAATATTTTGACATTTATTGGCTAAAAATCTCTATGATTAATTAATTTAATTCTAAAGTCCTAGTGCTTTTAAATTAAATTAATTTCACCCCGTTTAGCTAATACACATCAAAAAGGAATTAATATTTGGTTATTTGAATGGACATCTCTATTTGAATTTAATTATTCAAAATAAACTTGCAAAGCCACCCATGTGGCAATATTCATTCATTTAATTAAATAATTCATCATATTTATCTCACCTTCCTCCATGGAGATGAAGATTCAGCCGTTTCTTTTCAAGAAACTCTTCATCCTTCTCCCAGGCTCTTCTATATTATGAACCTCTCTTTCCTCATTTGAGAAGACAATTTTAGAGTACCCAAACTATAGTTCATTTTTGTCTCATTTCTCAATTACTCTCAAGCTTTTCTCATTGCATTTTTTAGAATAATACTCATTTTAGTATAATTGCATTCTCATTTTAATTTAGTTTGCTTAATATATGCTTAGTTTAATTCTCATCTTATTTTAAATCTTTTTAGATTACTTTGCATCTTCATTTCTAGCTTAAAATCTGCATTCTTCATTTTAGAATAATGACAATTCATTCTCTTCCTAGCTTTGAAAATCCTCCATTTTAGAATTGGTCTAATGGTTGTTGGCTCTCGTTTTGAGATTAATTCAAACACCCCATCTAAATAGGAGGCAACAGGTCAATTCAATCGAGTGTGCGAATTGGACAATTCATGTTCACTTTCGTAATTCAATGATTGAACAATGACTATGTTGTGTCTATGGCTGGATTAGAGGTCCACGTTCAGCTATAAACACTCTATAGGAGTTAGCTTTGTTTTTTGTCACTACTAGTATGATTTTGTATAGAAATATTCTAATCATATTATGATACTCTACATTATTATTTTGTTGTTTTTAGTAACAATTTGGTTTATAAATATAATACTATGTGCTATAAGTCACATACGAACACACAATTTTATAAGTTGGGAATTAAAGCTCAGCTAATCTGATCATTAGAAAACTTGATCCATTTGATGCATTGAGATTATTTTATATCTTTAATATAAAAATAGAGTTTTAACGAGGAAGTATATCAAGATTTTATTATTTTGGAGTGCACTCTCAACACAAAAGAATTAGAAAAATTATTAAAAAACTAATTAAATAATCTATTTAATCTAAAATTTACACACAAATTTACTTACCTCTTTGAACTAAGAAACCTCATGGTGGCATTTAGATAATGATTTGATGAAAGGATGTTACCAAGTAAGGTCTCTACTAATGCAATAACACTTTAAATCAATAGCCATCCATGAGTTTGGCATAGATGAAATGAAAAAATGAGGAGTTTGAATAATTCGTCTTATGTTATAAATGATCATAATGTGAGTATATTATAATGCATTCACATTGCGGTCAAGATTGACTGATCTTAAGGCTTTCTTACTCAAAGCCCTAAATTGAGCACACTAATGTTATGGTCTTTAAAGGGGCAAAAAAGGGATGATCAATTTTTGGTTCTCTATATTTGTGCACACATCCATATAGTGGTACTCATCCCTATCAGCCCTACCATGTTTAAAAACTCCATTCATTGGAAAAATTCCATTGAATTTGGCACTCATTGGTAATTAAAAAGGTAAGAGAACAATCTTCTTCAAGATTTTGTCGAATGAGTATTTTACCAAATTAAAATATTTTATTTCTAGCCATTGGAACCTAGAGAATATTTTGTAAATGGAGGAATATTTTGTCAACTCTCTATTAACGTTGAGCACAATGTGAGTAGATTGAACAAACTATATTTCTTACCTCCCTTTATTTTCCTTTTTTTGGAACATTAAATTTAAATGGTCATAACTCAGTTATTTGACCTCTTCTTTACAAGTAATCTTTTTGTTGGGTATAATTATTTCATCTCTGTAATGGTACAATTGTTTTTATTTTTATGTCTAGATTTTTTTATAGATTATAATTTTTCAAAGGTGTTTCTAGGTAGATCTCATTTGGAAACTTTTAGAGTTATGTTCTTTCTCCTATGATAATTTTTTTGGGTATCATTTTTTAAAAGTGCATTATTTTTCCTATACTTATAGTGGTGTTAACAAATTGATCTAATTGTATATAAATATTTTAGTTTTATCTTTTTATAAGCACTAAGATCAATTTGTTTTTGGTATTGGTCGATCTAGTACAAATAATCACACTTAGCATAAAGTGTTTTATCATATTTTATTAAGGGGATTCTTGATTAAGTGAATTAAAGAGGGGCAATCTTGTGATGTTGGTTATATTATTTTGATTATATTTTATTAATGCAATGGGGAAAATATCAAATTTAACTCCTAACTCTATATAATTATGGAACTATAGCTAACTCCAAAACTCTTGCATCATCGAGAAAGTATGGAACTATATCATGGGAAAGGGTTATCTTGGCTATTTAAAGGAAATAATTTCTCAACCTATTGATTCTAATTAATTAAAAATGTGGGAGATAATAATGAAAAAATAATTGGATTCATATATTAATTAGTCTATTTTGATTTGTACTTTCATGTAAAAAATATAAGGATACTTGGGAGACTTAAAAATCATATGGTAAAATTGAATATATTAGGAAATATTAGATTGATAATGACATGTTTAATCTTTATCCAAAAGGTTTTGGCCACATTCAAGACTAAATCTTAAAAAAAAAGCAATTACAGACATAGCTAAAAGATTGCAATATATTAAAAAGAGGATTTACAACTGATTCTTAATTTTTTATCCAAACATGGTCTTGATTTTTAAGTGTTTGTTTTTGGCTTTAAACGTAATTCATATAGGTCTAATTGAGTCTTCTAAACCAAAATAATTGGAGGTAAATGAGCCTAAAGTGCAAAAAGAACCAGATAATCTTGATAAGAAGAAAAATTAAAATCTAAAAGGAATCTAAATCCCTTCACTCTCAAGGGGAATTATCTAAGAATAATTATAAACATACATACTACAATAAATTAGGGAATGATAAATACCTATATTATTTAGAATGGATTGATGAGTTGAAATCTCTTAAAAGAAGAATAAAATATTTTTTCCTACAAAAATGTCAAGAAGTTCATCTTCTTCTTCATTATCAAATCTAGAGAGATATAAAGTGATAATACTTGTTATAGTTGTAAATTTTGACTCAGAGAGGTGGATACTTAATTCTAGATCTTCACATCATATTAATACATTATTGAGTATGTTATCCTCATTGAGTATTGTTCCTCACCACACATCCTTATGGATCATAATACATATAAGTGTGTTCATGGAAACTATTGACATCGATAATAGAGAACTCAATGATGTTCTTTGTGTACCTTTATGATATCAACCAATATCCTTTCTATATATAGATGATATATGGCGGAGAAAGAAAAAGTGTTGAGTTCATAGTACTTAGATTATATTATCATCAAAGATTTATATAGGAGAGATATTATTGTAGTTGGGGAGTTTGATCACCAATATTGAGTCTACACCTTCTCATATTTTATACTATTATTCCTTTGACTAATATACACACCACATCATCTAGTGTGAACACCTTTGAAGAGATTCAACATCATCATTTGAATCTTGGATTTCTTTAATCTCCTAAGGTTCTTAAGGAACTTCTTATACTCAAAATCCTTCATATTTTGACATGACTACAGATTCAATGTTTGCGAGAATGCATTAATTTTTCTATGCATATTATTCAACACAACCTATTAGTTGATACCTATCTTTCATTAAATTTATTTGTACATTCTTCATAAGTTGCACTTAAGGGGGTGTTGGTGTGAAAGAGGTGTTTCACTTAGCTAGTTTATCTTCTAGGTCCTCTTCACAAATTTTACGTAAGTTTAATTAAGATACATTAAGTCCTATAATAGTTATAGAAGTATTAAGTTTCATGTAATCTTATCTTATCATATTCACTTCTTGAAGGATCCTAAGTTGCTTAATATTTATAATTGTCTGTTAGTTGTATCAATTCATAAGACTTTAAGATACATTTCATAATCTTATGTGCACAATAGAATTTTTACCTTTGCATATATAATCAAGTGGTATCCTTTATCATCTCTATGAATTATAATCTATCATGTGCATCCTTTGATATAATACAATGATTTTTTCATAGCTAATCTTTCTTGTGCTTTTATGAAGTGCCTCGATCTTGGGTGGAATTCATCTTCAACCAATATTTCATATTACAAATAATTATATACCAACTCTTATAAAGAGGAATACAACTTACAAGTACATATCAATGATATAATATATGATGCTATATGCTTATAAAAGTGCAACATGAAACTAAAAGTAAGATGAAGATAATTAAAGATACATATCAAGATAAATCCCAAGAGAAAGTAACACTAGTACATTTGAGACCAAATTCTGATGGCCATGTGTTAGTTTTGCAATGCTTATTTGTCAAAACTATGATAGATGTGTCCATCGGCATTTTTGTGTTGGAAATGGTGATAGAAGTGATCATTGTTAGTATTTCGACATATTTTCCCATTGGAACAAGCCACATAAATAGAACCTTTACTATGGGACATATCTATCGAAAAAGGGTTCTTTACGACATTGTTTTTGTCAGAAAGGTGAAGGATATGCAATAGATGTTCGACAGGAGAACTCATCATATGTATAGCAGTCCTGTCACACTAATCTATCAAATTGGGGTTCCCTCCGATGGCTAACTTGTTAGAAATCTGACAGTATGCAGTAAATTGCCGACAGGATAATCCGTCGGACGTATAGCACTATTGTCAGAATAAATTTACTACTCATTGCAAAAGCAACAGATGAGCATAGTAAAGATAACAAAGCTCAAGATACCATCATAGTTGGTCTCCGTATTTGGTCCATATACTGACAAAATGTTTTACCTTTCGTTAGCTCATCAAATGAGGGGATTTGAAAGAATTTAATAGAATATTTTTATGATTATTTAAGTTGACGTTGCATGAATTTATCAACTCCATGCACTTGTATACTACGAGCATAGCCATATAGAAGCATCTCCTCCCATGGCCTACATTAATCAAGCCACGGGAGGGGATGCTTCTTTATGGCTGTGATCGATGTATATAAGTGTGTGAAGAGGATAAATTCATTCACCATCAAACTAAAATAATATATGTTATACATGAAAATATCATCCATTAAATTATTTCAAATCACCACATTTGATGAGCTAACAAAATGTAAAATGTTTTGTCAGTATATGGACCAAAGACAGAGACCAACTATGATGATCTCTTGAGCTTTTCTATCTTTAGTCCTAGCTACTGGGTAAGGGCTGGAAGACTTATACCTATCAATCATTGAGAATAATCACCGCCTTGCCTTTATGTACACTGCATAATATCCAATATAAGAGAAGGCATAAAATATGAATGGATAAAAGAAATGAAATATACAATAAAATTATCTTGTTTTTTACCTTCTCATAATTGATCCCAGTCTCGCAAAAGTAATTTTATATGATCACTAGAACATTTCATGCATGGATGAGAAATAGTATCCAAAGTTTCTAGATTCTGAGAGGAGGTATGAGTGGAGGCCAATAAAGGGATATTTGTGAAGGTTTTATAGACGTAGTACTAAATCATCATCTCTGCACTGGTACTCAATCTGGAAACCCTCTCTAGCATATCCCCACATCTAGAAAATCTCCACAAAAATCCCTTCTGGCCTCCACTGCATATACGTCTTCTCAGTATCTAAAAACTCTCCATCATTGATTCCCATCATTTTTACAACATCTCCATGGATTGAGACCTTAAATTATTGAGCTTCTCTTTGTTTCAAGAATACTTTAACATTCTCTACTTAACAGGGCCAACCACGTGAAGGTGGAAGCTCATTTGGCCCCTCCTAGGAGCCTCTGATGACCCTTTACGATATTTTAAGACCTCTAAGATGTATATTATTAGGGATTATAAAGGGTCATAAGGGGTCTTGGGACACAGCGGATGAGAAACATAAATGTAGGCATCATGGTCACAAGTTTTTGGAGACAACATAATTGAGTGGTATACCTAGACGATGCCAAAGCATTGTCTAGGTATACCACTCAATTATGTTGCCTCCAAAAAATTGGGACCATGATGCCTATATTTATGTTTCTCAACTGTTGTGATATCTACATTTATGTTTCTCAGTTGTCATGTTTATGTGCATGTTTTTTATGTATTTGGGAAGACATATTTCTAGCCTAGGCCTAGATCCTTCGACAATTAGCTTCATAATAATGAAGTAGATGACAGATGAGAAATTAGCTTCACAAGAAAAATCTCATAAATGAGCTATGTGTACCCTAATTCTTGTGCCCTCTGTGCGTACCCAAAGGATATATTTGAAACAACAAGGGTAAGGCTTAAAGAAACTTTTTTAAGCCTTACCCTTGTTGTTTCAAATATATCCTTTGGGTATGCATAGAGGGCACAAGAATTGGAGTACACATAGTTCATTTATGGGATTTTTCTTGGGAAGCTAATTTCTCAGCTCTCATTTACTTCATTTATTATCAAGGTAATTGTCGAAGGATCCAATCCCAGGCTGGAAAGATGTCTTCCCATTCTGTTTAAACCATATTCCTTGTTCTTGTCAAACTTCCTTGGTATGGTAGGCCTGCTCTCTGCAGTACTCTTCTTCAATCTGTGTTTAGCGATAAGTGTCTTCTTCTTCTTCCTAATTGTAGCTAGAGCTTCCTTTTCATTAGGATTCAACTCCACTTCCCCCATCTCATCATCCTCATCACCCTTAGCTGCCATCTTAAGCCCTTATTCCCTCTCTAGTTCTTCAAGCCTCTCCAAGATATCTTGATCAATAAAGTCTGCAACATTGTGTCCATCCATGATCTTAGGAATATCATCTTCTTTCCACTCTTCATTTGCCAAAATATACCACTTCTTCAAGCTTTTAGAGTAAACTCTAGCCCCACCATTTTCATTCTCAATATCCTTCTCCAGCTTCATGGCAACATGAATCCTATTGAGACAACTACTGATCTTCTTCAACCCTCTGCTCCAACAACCTTCACATGCCGCATTCTTCACCGTAATCACTCCTTCTTCCTTCAAAGACCTCATAAAGAGTAGTGTGCCATTATCCCCCACCCCCCTCATGATTCCCAAAGAACCCACCCATATTTTTCCCAGCCTCAGATCTCATCTCCGCAACCAATTTTGCATCATCCTTTGGTAGTGTCTCTAGTGGTTACAAATTAATATTATTACAAACTACAATAAGAGGCTTATTGTAAAACATAGGTTTTATGCTGTGAAATAGAGCTACCTATTGCGCAATACAATTAAGTACAAAACATCAAGGAAAAACAAAACAACCACCTTCAAATGAGCCAAGGCAATAATACTGAGCAACTTGATGGTGTTCCTGTCCTACAAGGGGTGGTCCAAAATACTAGGGGTATCAATAACCTGATACCTCAAGTACTTATAATCAGTATGCTTGAAAAACAAAGACTTAGTAGTAAAATCATAAGGTTGCACATCCACATCCGCCCTAGTAATCTTATTAATAAAAGAACTCTTGCCAACATTAAGGTACCCACAGATCAAAATAGTCCTAGTATTTCAACATACAGATATTGAACCAGGTTGGGTTATTACATTTCCTTCTCACTTTGTATTGACTGAAGTTAAGTCTGATACATTTTTTAATTAGAAGTTTGTGATATTAAATTGTTATCATGGTTATTTAAGTAAACCTTTATGAATCACCCGAATACAATGCTCTCTTGTTTAAACAAAACTATTCATATAAAAAATACAAGACATTGAAAATTGACTTCGAAAAACAACTTTAGTTAGAGTGTTTAGAAAATACATTCAGATCAGCGTTAGGATATTACAAGGTATAAATCTGATGTGAGTGTTCCAAGGCTTTCTTGCACTCCAACCAAGAGACCTAGCTTGTCTCTTCTAGGAACCTAATCTCCTCTAGGTCCTGATTGTCTTAGATGTTTAACTAAGACCAATTCCAACTCTTCTCTAAGAGTTTTATACCTTGTGCTTCACCTTGAAAGACTAACACCCTCTACTTAGTTCAATCCTTCACCTTCACTTAGAAAGCTCTAAGTGCCAAATCCTCATAAACTTCAAATTTCTATGCAGGGATGTCCATCATCTTGAAAACATTCATAACTTTTCCAATTTGATCCATTTTGAAGGATCTTCAATCTTATCCTTACCGGGTTCAAGGATTCACCATTAAGAAGCCTAATTAGGCCTATTTCTTGTAGCCTTTTGTAGAGGCCTTTTTCCAATTTTTGACCAAACTTTCCAAAACACTCACAAAACCAATCAAGGATTTGGATACCCTTTTGGATTTTACAAAGGATTCTACATGTTTTTTGTTCCTAGGTCATCCATCCACTGCCTTCCTACAATCTAGGCCTAATAGGGCTAAAATACCTATTTTCTAGGACTGATTGTAACCTTGTTTGAATCTTGCTCAAAACTTGGTCTATTGGATTGGCATGAACTCAATCCTCATAGTATGTTAGGATATACTAAAATCCTATCTGAAACTATACCTATGCCGTACAATACCTCTCTACCCTGCAAGAAATCTTCTCTTCTTCAAACCTAAACCTCTAACTGGGAATTGTCTGCTCGTGTAGCGGTTAGTAGTAAAAATAGCTCTTCATACTTTCATGACTCCTAATCCTAAATATATAAAGACTAATGACTCCCCTAACATTTCCATCCATCCTTAGGAGATTCCCATGGCTAGATTTCATGGGGGAGCCATGTATTCACAGATTGGTCAGGACAGGACCAGTGTAGACTCTAAACCAAAAACAATTTATTCAACACACTAAACCTACTCTAATCAAATTGATTCCTAAATGTAAAAGTCTTAGAACAACCTAAAGAACACTAAACAATCACCAATTCAAGTCTTTCAATCCATTATATAGCACTGTCACAACAAAATCTTGGGTTCTTCCTTGAAAATAGAGTTGCAGAGCTATATTACTATATTCAAAACTATTACAATGATAACTCCCCCCTCGAGATTCAAGTCTTAACTGATATTAGATGCCATCTCCATGATTCTAGGGCCTATTTTCTGATCTCCCACTTCCTATTCTTAAGGGGATCCAAAGTAACCGAGTTGCATGCAACATTTGCAATAATTGCAAATGTTGTCATGACAACTTCTTAACAACATTTGGCATCTTACCTTCATGCCATCATCCTATTTCTTAGGACCTCTACCTTCTATATTTCAAGGATCCAAGATCATAAATGACCTTAAGGCATCTTTCTAACATCATTATGTGCTTAGAACACATTAAAGACTCTAACTCAAACTACTAACACTAAGAATTTAAAACTACTAACAATGGCTATTTGGGTGACCTTAGTCCTAATGACTAACTCACCTAGTCCACATTGCAATGACCTTCTAAGGTCTTAAAACAAAAACAACCTTCCTGACTTGGCTAATGTCAAGCACAAGCCAAAACAACTAAACCATGGAGGTTATCCTAGGTGTGCTCCCGCACCAAAATCCAATTGGTGTCTCTTTGGTTGGTTACAATGTTGTCCTATCATTCATGGTGGAAGATGTGAAGGAGAATTTTGTAACTTCATGCAATATGCAAGATACCATAGTCCACGGAGACATTATTGTTAAAAATTTAAACATGATTCTGATTTTTTGAGTTTGACCGGCAGTTCTTTGTCATCACATGTGCCTTGTAGTGAGGACATTCAAGAGAGGTTTGATGAATATTCAGATTTCTCAAAGATTGATTTTGAATTAGAAATTGGTGAAGAACATGAAGTTGATATGGATAGGGATTCATTTGACAAAACAAATCCTCTTCTCAATTGATAAGACTATGAGGAAAATATAAATTTAGTGGTGTGTGGTGAATCTGAAGATGGAAGGAAAGAAAAGCCCCAAGTTTTGAATTTGGACAATAGAGGCTCTTTTCCTCATTCTCACAAGTCTGCAGATTTTTCACATGGATTAATCAATAAAGAAGAGGCATCTAGCATTAGCATTCAAGATATAAAGGTTAGGCTTGAGCATTGCACAAAAAAGGTGCTTGTATCCATTTAAATTTTTTCACTAGGGTATGACCATAATTCTGTGTTCATAGCAGTGACATAATTCCACTACCTCAAGATATGGTAGTCTTTGGTTAAGAAGAGAACAATGATTTACATCCTATATTTGAGGGTACACATGGTACAAGCATGGGACATGATGGGAATGATACCACTCATCATAATTAATAACAGAACTCTTGCCAACATTAGGGTACCCACAGATCAAAATAGTCCTGGTATTTGGGTCAATAGATGACAACCTTTCCATATGCTGCCTCACCTGTTTGAGGTAAGCCAAATTCGGTCCAATTCTCTTAACAATGGTACACATCTATCCAAGTGCAAAAACCTTCAAAGATTTGCAGTGGTAAAGAAAATCCCCATATTTTATCAGCCTAACATAGTCTTTGGCCACTTTGGCAATGAGAACCTCAAAATAGAGAAAAGAAACTTAGTAAAACTAGTCTATGCCGCTGTTTGTGAGGGTACAGTCATGATAAGCACCTCTCAAACCTCTCCAAACATGTAAGATTGTCTTTAAATACTTTATTAATCTCTTCTAAACATTAACCAAATCAAACCTACATTTGAATCCACACACAATAACCCAAAATGAAGGGTTTTTATCCTTTAATGAATCTCAGTCACTGGTAACGCATGGACAGTCAAACGACTAGTCTCCAAAGCATTCAATAAGTGAATATGAATGTTTGAAAACTATTCCTTATTGCATAGTGGAAAGAAAAACCAAAACAAGACTTTAACACCTTTAAGATCACTGATTTCAATTAGAAACCTTTAACTCTATTCAAACTCACAATAGGTTGCATGTGTAGTACAAAACTCATGAGATTCTAAAGAAGGCCTCACTCTTAATTAGCCAAATCTTCCTTGTACCACACAAAAAACTGTGTGATAACTAAGTCTGCTCCAACCTTAATTGTTTAAGAATTCATCATATTAGATAAAGTATGTCTGGCAATGAAGATTTGTTTGACAAATAGCAAGTCTTTTTTAGTATCTTATAATAACATGCTGAACTGATAAAGGTGTTATCTGCATTTAATTTGCCAATTATTAATAGATTAAGCATATTATTACTATGCTTAATGTTCCATTTAAATGCATTTATCACAAATTTTTTTTTTACAAAACTGAACCAATGGCATGTTTACAACAAAGGTGTAATAGAATTCCCAACAATTCTTAAACATACTTTATCTGATATGATGAATTCTTAAACAATTAAGGTTGGAGTAGACATAGTTATCACACAGTTTTTTGTGTGGTACAAGGAAGATTTGGCTAGGTCAAATATTCCTTCGTGCTAGCAGTCTACATAATTAGACCTTTATTAACAATTCATCATATCACATAAAGTATGTTTAAGAATTGTTGGGACTGGTCCTTTGGCATGTATTAAACAAAATAAAATTTTTAGCATATTATTATCATTCTATTTCTTTGTTGTAAACATGCCATTGGTTCAGTTTTAATCTACTGGTGTCATGCCCTAGCCCATGCATTATCTGCATTATTTGATGTTATTGGTGCTTGTGCTCAAGGATATCAATTCACTATTTTGAAATGTTGACTGTGGTTATCAAATGGAAAAAATAGAAAAAAAAAATTAACACGATTTTTTTTTACAAAACTGAACCAATGACATGTTTACAACAAAGAAATAGAATGATAATAATATGCTAAAAATTCTATTCTATTTAATACATGCAAAAGGACCAGTCCCAACAATTCTTAAACATACTTTATCTGATATGATGAATTCTTAAACAATTAAGGTTGGAGTAGACATAGTTATCACACAATTTTTTGTGTGGTACAAGGAAGATTTGGCTGATTAAGAGTGAGGCCTTCTTTAGAATCTCATGATTTTCGTACTACACATACAACATATTGTAAGTTTGAAGAGAGTTTGTTACATTCTTTCCAATATTCTTAATATCAAACAAATGGTGAGCATATTATTATCATTCTATTTCTTTGTTGTAAACATGCCATTGGTTCAGTTTTGTAATTTTTTTTGTGTGTTAAATGCATTTCTCCAAACCAATTGTTAAACAAGAAAGCAGTAGTAGTGAGGATGGGTCTTCTTTTGAGGAGATTGATGAAGATCGTGCACCTCAAAAACTAATTCATAAGGTACCAATCATGTTTTCTATTCGCTTATATTTTTGGATTGGTAAATCTCCTTAGTTTGATGTCCTTTCTTTTGATTACTATGGATGAGATATATATCTTACATTTAACATTCAACTTCTTTACATTTTAGAACATGTAGTGTGTTTTCTGAGGATTTTACCAAATCAAATTTTAACATGAACCGAAAATACCAAACTGAATTATGTTTTTCTTCTCATCTTCACTACCAAAATAATCACCTCTTTAATCTAACTACACTCATGAGATTCTAAAGAAGGCCTCACTCTTAATCAGCCAAATTTTCCTTGTACCACACAAAAAACTATGTGATAACTATGTCTACTCCAACCTTAATTGTTTAAGAATTCATCATATCATATAAAGTATGTTTAAGAATTGTTGGGATTGGTCCTTTGGCATGTATTAAACAGAATACAATTTTTAGCATATTATTATCACTCTATTTCTTTGTTGTAAACATGCCATTGGTTCAGTTTTACAATTTTTTTTTTGTGTTAAATGAATTTAAAATTATCTTCATTGTCTTCTAATTATCTAAATGCTTCTTTATTTGTCAGCCAATTAATACATGCTACTATATAAAGAAGATTAAGGGTTGTAAACCTCTATTATGTAAATAATGAACTTTGAATCTTCCTAAAGAGTTTTTCAATGTTAAAAAATCCCAATATTTATGAACAAAAATGAAGGCATTAGGGTCATTCTTATATTTTCATTTTATGTTGCTTTTGTGTGAGAGTATTCCTTTTCAATTCCCATTCAATGGCACCTGTGCTTGTGAGAAAAAATGCTTTAATCTTTGAAGATAATGGTTCTTGGTTTTCCTTGCATGAAACTTAGATGAGGAGGAAAGGAATGAGGAGGAAGACCAAAAAGAGGTGGAAATAGGGGTGAATGAAGCTGCCTATGGGGTCATGAGTGTGGCTAAAGAGGAAGCCATGGATGCTGAAGAAAGCTTGGAATTCCTAGAGGAGAGGCAAGGTATGCAAGGTGCATTGGTCTCTATGAAGAGAGACTCAAAACTTGAAGATGAGAAAGAGTTAAAGGTTTGAGCACTTCTTGGAGCAACATCATGCTAATTAAGATGCAATGGATCACTAGTGTGGATATCTATAAGCCAAGGGTGAAGATTAAAGGTTTTTATTTTCTCACATGTTTGTGCTTGCAGGTTTCCAAGAGGACTTGGACAGTTTTCAAAGTTGGGGAGTATGGTACATGAACACCATGACTACAATGGTCACTTCACGATCCTAAAGGATCATAATAGGTAATATGAGTCCAAATGGCCTATAAGGTCTTTATGTGATGTAAATGTGGCCATTAGAGCCACCAAATGTAATAAAATGCAAGCAAAATGCCCAAATTGTAAAAGTTTCCATATGGGAAAGACAAGGTCTAAAGGGCTAATTATGGGGTTAAATGGTTAGTTTGAGGGATTTAATAATAAAATATTTTTGTAAAGGTCATAATTTGACCACTTGAATGTAATGGGGAAAATAAAGTTTAAAATATTTAAAGGTTTCCAAAGTTGACAATCCCATTGTGAACTTGGCAACACAAATTGAGAGACAAACTAATGTAACCGAGTAGTAGAGGAGTGTAGGTGAGTTTTTTGTAGTCTTTTGGTGTTGAAAGATGTTTGTAATGAAGTTTGAAAGTAATAAATTTTAATTCTTTGTAAACAACCCGCTTGCTGCTGTAAGGGCACAGTCAGCCTTTTGTGGTGTTAAAAATTCTTTTTTGTATTCACTATTGAGTGGGAATGCATTATATTGAATATATATTAGGTTATTGGTCATTTAAATGCACTATTGAATAGTTTTGTTGAGTTTTGAAGCAAGAGAAACAATCATAATTTTGACTATTCCTGTTATTGTTTAAGTGCAATCAACAAATTCTTTTGAAGAACCTATGATGATCTAGGCTCTCCCACTTTCTATGGTGAATGTGTCTTGTGGGAGAGACCTAATACATGTATAATATGTGTCATTAGATGTTTGTATGTAGGGATGGCAAGAAAATAGTGAAAAAGATCTCTGAGTGAAGGTATATGTTGATTGAGGGTTACTAGTTGCTTGGACCAGTCAAGGTCTAAGAGTTCTACCCAAAGGAGGGCCACATTTTAATGCATAGAAGGTCAAGATATGATGCTTATATGGTGTTAGATCTACTGGGAGGGTTTGGAAGTGTGTGGAGAGGTTTGGTTGACAAAGCCCTGGGCTTATGCACCTTTATTTTAAATGCATTAAACACAAAAATGAATACACTAAACTGAACCAATGGCATGTTTACAACAATTATCATAACTTGAAAGAAAAATTGAAACAATGGCATGTTTATAACTGATTAAGAGTGAGGCCTTCTTTATAATCTCATGATTTTTGTACTATGCATGCAACGTATTGTGAGTTTGAAGAGAGTCCGTGCCATGTGTGATAGAACCTACTTTATCTAATATGGTACATTGTTAAACAAATTAAGGGTAGAGTAGTTATTACTTAGTTTTTTGTGAGGGAAAATGAATATTTGTCTAACAAATAGCAGGTCTTCTTTAGTATTTCATGAATTTTTACCACATATACTATTTCAAGCCTTTGAGTCTTAGAGATAAGTGGAAATAGGAGTTTCTTCGTTGAGTGAGGGCTAATTAGGCCTAGGAGAAGAGCATTTGGGGATGGAAGTATTCAAAAATAAAAGGATGGAAGAATGAGATTGAGATGGGGTTAGTAACTTTGAAAAGGGTATTTTAAAAGGTAACTACTTTACCAGGTTGTTTGGAGACTTTGGGTGTAATTTGCTGAATTATGTGTGTGTAGGGCTACTAGACAGGCCTAGAAGGGCTATAGAAGAAGAATGGTGTAAGTTTAATAGATCAGAGTGAATGGGGTGTTGAAACATGGTGAATAGACCATGATGAGATGATACTTGATGTTAGGATCAGGGTGAAAATCCTAGTTGAGGTTTTGACATGGTGGAGGCACTAGGTGGCCTAGGATGGAGATGGTGCTAGGAGGAATTGCCAATAAATGAGGAATTTAACTTGTGTATAAGGGTTGTGGAAGTGATTAAGAAATTCAGGGAACTCTATTTAATCCTTGAGTTGAGGCTAATTTCTTGAGTGGATTCCAAGTTAATTATTGAATCCTCGAGTTGAGTTGGTCTCCTTAAGGTGATAGTAGAGGGCTCTGCATCAAGATGTATGAAACAAAGAAGAAGAGGAATATCAATTTAAGATTAAATTCTCTGCAACTCTGGTAATCCACTGTCATGTGGAATAGTGAATCCATATGTGTGTTTGAACGTGATCTTGGATGGGTGATGATATAGGAACATTTCCTTTTGTTATATTTACACGTTCATGAAATCATTATACTATTTTTGTTGTTAGTAAAGTTAAGAAATTGATTGGTGTTGGTGACTGTGACTGGTAAAGGGGTACAATCAAGGTTCATGATCGATCAAAGATCATATGAAACTATGCAAACCACTTTTAGTAATAAAAAATGTAAATTTCATGTATATTGCCAGTCTTTGCCGCAGGGGTATAGTCAGAGGGTTCATTGACAAAATAATCCTTTGAATGGTTACTATGAATATGAATGATTTGATATAGCATATTTATCATTTTACTTGAAGTTTGGAATAGCTTGTGCAAGGGTGAAAGTACTTTTGATCATTTTGGTCATGACTGTTCTTGTACACAGTTAGGAAATGTAATTGTCTAATGATTATATGTAATGTTGAATGGATTAAATTCTTTATTCTTGGTAGAAGTGAATGGAAAGAATAGTGTTGGTGTTAGGTTTCATTTATTATTGAATTCAGTGGTTTCCAAGATGTGTTGAGGAGTTTGTTCCTTGTTTAATGTTAACTATTCTTGCACAATCCACTCATACAACAATGAAATGCTATGTGGAAGGGATGGTTGATAGTGTTCCTTGAGGGAAAGGGGATTGTGAAAGACTTGTTATCATTGTATTGTGTATTTCCAATATGTTTGGATGCAAGGAAAACTAGGAGAATGAAGGATCACTCACTGTTTGCATGATAACTCAGTTTGGAAGGGTCACTGGTTGAGGGGATAGTCAAGGTCTGGATGATTGGGCCATTGGAGGACCCTATTTCTTTGTATTAATTTCTATTCAAATTGGATGCATGGATTTATTGTGAATTATTGGCTACTATGTATCCTACCACTACATCCGTAAATCTTCATATACTTCTCTAGGGTTTTAAGCCACTTAGGGATCAAAATAGAGAAAATAAATCAAAATTGTTCTTTGTCCTATTTCATTTTAACAAAGTCTTAACTATCAATGATACAATACATTTGATGCCCTAAGCTATCAATAGAAATAGCACTGATCTAGAAGTTCATGAGTTGTCCATTTGATAACCATAGTCAACATTTCAAAAAAATTGATATCCTCGAGCACAAGCACCAATAACATCAAATAATGGAGTTAAAGCATGGGCTAGGGAATGACACTAGTAGAATATGTTCATTTCAGTGAGCATCTCAGCATTATACAATGGTGTCATTAAATGTGCTAGTAATATCAAAAAACATGAATATCAACATTTCAAACCAATGAATCGATATCCTTGAGCACAAGCACCAATAACATCAAATAATAGAGATAAAGCACAGGCTAGGGCACAACACCAGTATAATGTAGTAATTTCAGAGAGCATTCATGATCAAATAAAATTCAATGCATTTGAAATTTGTGGTCGAATGTGATGCCAGAGGCTCAAAAGATGTTGCTTGTCAAAGATACCAATCAAAGATGAAGAAATCACATACCTTCTCTCGTGCTCAACTTTCACCCACTCATTCAGCTTTCAATACAAAAATTTGATTCCCTAAGCTATCAATACAAATGGCTCCTAGCTAGAAGCTCACAGGCTATTGATTTGATAACCACAGTCAAAATTTCAAAAAAATTGATATCCTTGAGCACAAGCACCAATAACATCAAATAATGGAGTTAAAGCATGGGCTAGGGCATGACACCAGTAGAATGCGGTCATTTTAGTGATCATCTCAGCAATATACAATGGTGTCATTAAACATGCCAGTAATATCAACAAATGTGAATCCAAACATTTCAAAATAATGAATCGATATCCTTGAGCACAAGCACCAATAACATCAAATAATAGAGATAAAGCACAGGCTAGGGCATGACACCAGTAGAATGCGGTCATTTTAGAGAGCATTCATAATCAAATAAAATGCAATGCATTTGAAATTTGTAGTCGAATATGATGCCAGAGGCTCGAAAGATGTTGCCCGTCAAAGATACCAATCAAAGATGAAGAAATCACATACCTTCTCTCACACTCAGCTTTCACCCACTCATTCATCTTTCACCCGCTCATTTTCTCCTACTTCTTTTCTCTGTAATCGAAATAAAAATGATTTGGGATTTCACTTTTTTTTTCATCTATACCCCGAACCTGTCACAATTTTGATGGTTAATTTAAAACCTATCGGAATACCGAGACCATCAGGGCCTATTACCAAAAAAAGACCAAATTCATAAAAAAAAATTACCTGTCAAAAGTTTTTGTTGAAATTTGGCCCCAAATGTAGTAGTGTAAACATGATTTTTACAAGATTACCATCACTAATATTTATATTTATTTACAAAGAGACATTATATGATCATACTTTCTTTGTATATCATGATGAAAAATTAAAAGACCCCATTTGGAGAAATAATTTAGGTAAGACATCCTTTGGTTCTGTTTAATCATAGTTAATTTATATCCATGATTTACTTATGATATTATATATGTTTTCCTATGCATTTCAAATTCTATAAGAAATTGTAGTTCAATGTTATTGTTTACATTTATCTTGAATGTATGAAGATTTTTTAGTTTTTTCTAATTTTATCTTAGATCATGTGTGTTCATCTATGTCATGATTATGCTACATACATATTTTTCTATTCTTATAGTATACTTTTATACATATAATCATATTTTCTTATTGTATTTTATCTAATATTTATCTTTCCTTGATTTGTGTGCACCTTTGCAACACACAAAACAAATCAAGGGATTCATATTTTTGCTAATAATTCTCAAATTTTATGTGCAATTTACAAATAGAATATGGGTCACGTTTCTATCTATTATACTTCCATTTGTGTTTGTCTTTTATTTCCATTTTAATAAGCTTTCTCATTTATATTTATATGTTAAAAAATTGACGGAAAACATAATAGTGAAAAGTATTTGTACCTTCCACCTTTATCCTTTATATTACATATTAACAAAGAAATAGTCCTAAGTTTTTAAATAGTTATGCTAGAAAGTTGACCTAAAGGTTATCCAATAATAAGGAAAACAAATAATTATGATAAATGCAAATATAAATAGTTCATATATTATAAATATTCATACATATCATGAGGTTTCTCCATCCATTTTCTCATATCATCTATTCCATTTATGACATATCATAGTATAAGAGTAGATATATACATTGGATATGCTAGGATTATACCTTTATCCTATTTGATATTAATTATTTGTATTTGAACATATTCATCTCTTTTTTCTATCAAAGATTTTCAGTTTGATTTAGATGGATGCTGATTTATAAACTCTAGAGACAAAGATACACATAACTCTATTTATCTTTGTATCTCATATGTCATAGTAATTTTGATCTACACTTTTTTACAATGAATCCTCTCCTTTTTCTTCTCAAAATATTAATACCCCACTTTTATCAAACCTTAGGACTTAAAATGTACTTTCTTTGTATATCATGATGAAAAATTAAAAGGCCCCATTTGGAGAAATAATTTAGGTAAGACATCCTTTGGTTCTGTTTAATCTCAGTTATTTTATATCCATGATTTACTTATGGTATTCTATACATTTTCCTATGCTTTTCAATTTCTATTAGAAATTGTAGGTCAATGTTATTGTTTACACTTGAATGTATGAAGATTTTTTATTTTTTTTCTAATTTTATCGTAGATCATTTGTGTTCATCTATGTCATGATTATGTTACATACATATTTTTCTATTCTTATAGCATACTTTTATACATATAATCATATTTTCTTGTTGTATTTTATCTAATATTTATCTTTTCTTGATTTGTGTGCACCTTTGCAACACACAAAAAAATCAAGGGATTCATATGTTTGCTAATAATTCTCAAATTTGATGTGCAATTTACAAGTAGAATATGGGTCACGTCTCTATCTATTATACTTCCATTTGTGTTTGTCTTTTATTTCCATTTTAATAAGCTTGCTCATTTATATTTATATGTTAAAAAATTGACGAAAAACATAATAGTGAAAAGTATTTGTACATTCCACCTTTATCCTTTATATTACATATTAACAAGGAAATATAGTCCTAAGGTTTTAAATAGTTATGCTAGAAAGTTGACCTAAAGGTTATCCAATAGTAAGGAAAACAAATAATTATGATAAATGCAAATATAAATAGTTCATATCTATTATAAATATTCATACATATCATGAGGTTTCTCCATCCATTTTCTCATATCATCTACTCCATTTATGACATATCATATTGTAAGAGTAGATATATATACATTGGATATGCTAGGATTATAGTTTTATCCTATTTTATATTAATTATTTGTATTTGAACATATTCATCTCTTTTTTCTATCAAAGATTTTTAGTTTGATTTAGATGGATGCTAATTTATAAACTCTAGAGACAAAGATATGTTAGAAATAGGGAATACTGAGAGGGGGGGGGGGGGGTGGTGAATCAGTATTCTACAAACTTTATCTTTTTCCAAATTATGGATATAACAGATTATCTGTACACATGCATAACATAAGAAGCTAAACAACATGCATAGCAATAAAACTAAAGAACTCATAACACATTATTTGTTCTCGAGGAAACCCTGGCCAAGGGACAACCCTGGTGGGGATGGTACCCACAAAGATCCACTAATCAAAAGTATCTTGTTAAGGATGTTGACCCTGTTAGGAGTCTATTACATGCATATAGTGTATCAGTCCTGATTAAGGGACTATAGGCCTTGTTAGATGCCTCAACCCTGTTAGGAGTTGGTAGTACAAAATGTGATTACCAGATGACCCCACTGCCCAAACAAGTAATGTACAATATACACTGATTACAAAAGAAGGTTAAGGTACATAACATTATACTGCTTGCATCAATATCTCTTCGCTTCTCTTTCACTATCTCTATTACATATGCATCATATATTTCACATCATATCACTTCTTCATCACATTCATTACTTACATCATTTCCTTCTTATAATTTACAATTACATTTATACAAGTTATTAGGATTAATAGCTTTCCAGTCGGCTGTTATATTACAAACAACTTTATACAAGGGTTAACATCTAGGATGTCATCCCTTTATATTGTTAAGTCATTATTTTGATAAACAAAATAATCCCTTAACTTTTTACCAATTCTGTCTTCATATTCTGTCTTGTCGGCTTAACAATGTCTTTAGTAAAGCTATCATAACTTCTTTCGTACATGCCATACTGACTTGCACTCTGAGATGGGTCTTCAATAGTCATCATAGAGTCTATGTTCAAGTGTGCAAGCACTGAACTTACTCCAATCAACATCACAAACAAAAACTATGTCCAGGTTCACTAGTAAAAATACTGTCTCATACTTACACAATTTCGTATTGGGCTCTATCATACTAGCTCTCTGACCTATGCAATCTTCATGTAGATCATATGTTTCCATAATGACAACATCTATGTAATCAACTCAGCCAAATTTCCAACAATCTCCCCCTTTGTCATTGGTGGCAACATATGAGAAAATTGGCTAAGTCTACAACTTCAAAATCTCAAAATTGTGGCCATAGTATAAAATATATAATATCCTTATAACTCCTAAAAAATATTATCTCTAATACAGTACTCCCCCTAAGAGTATCAATCCTTATCATATTCTTATCAATTTTCTACTAAATATCTCTCCCACTTTGACATTAATGACAAAATAAAGGTAAGGAGGATTACAAAACTGTATTAAAAAAATATTATACCTTAATTCATTATTGCAAAGCTGGTAGGCTTGCAACACAATCTACAAAATCAATTTTTATAGCTTCTAACTCCTCCCATGATTTCTTAATGGAATTTTCCACATTGAGCAGTGCGCTTAGTCCATAAGATGCTATTTCACATGCTTGGAGGTTCTCAAAGTTAAACTTTTGAAAAGATGTCTTAGCTGAAAGACATTCTTCCAATCACTCTTCAATAATGCTTAACTTCATAGAAGTGTGCTCTCTTAAAAGAGTGAATATTTTCATTTTCCTATCTTTCTCATCTTGCAAAACTCTGGTTTCATCATATAACTTACTAATTTTCTTCTCAACATCAAATACCTTCACATTGGGGCTAGAAAGAAAGTTAGTTTCATTCTGAATTTCTGCTTCCTTCATCTTCATCTTCTAATCTTCATCTATTGTCAAGGTCTCTAATTTTGTACACTGGATGTACAAAGATTTTCCTATTTCCAAATTCTTCCTCAAGTCCTTTATATAAATATCAAGATTGTTGATATCATTCCTGATATTCTGGTTGATGTTCAAAAGCATTTTGGCCTCATAGGCTGCTTGAGCTTTCACTTTTGCTATATCAGATAGATTTGTGAATTCATTGTCAAAAGTGTTCATTACTTTCTTTGCTTTCTCCTGAGGGTCATCTTCTACAATTTGTGTAGTTACAATGCTTTGTAACTTCTCAGTAAGTTCCTTCATGCATCCTTCAAGACTTTTCACTTTCTTGTTCTTACCAATGATTTTGTTCAAGGATGTGATCAATTCCAACTGATCATCATCATCTACTTCCTTTCCCAAATGCTCAATCATAGATCCAATATAATTCTTCTTTCCAGTCTCAGGTGTAAGATTGATATCTTCTTTAGTGGGAATGGGTACTTATTTTTCTGTCACTGAGGGTTCTACAACTGTGGTCTTTTTTTTCTCTTCTCCTTTGGTAGTTTCTTGCTCTTCAAAATTTGAATTGTCAACAATGTTTTCCAAATTCTTGAATACATTATCATCAGTATCCAAGGTGATCTTCATTCCTTCTACATTCATGACTTCATCTTCAATGTTAATGGATGGTGGAGAGGGAATGTCCTCTTGTTCTATTTCTCCTACTTGCTCTGCTGCAAATGATGATTCTCCAACATTTTCTGACACAACTTTGATTATTGCTTTCTCTGTTTCAGAATTAACTTCTTCATATCTACCTTCCATAATCTGAATGGTTCTCTTCTTGGTTCTCAAATGGGTGCTTAAGGCTTTCATGATCTGACCAAAATGTGCTTCATCTCTTATAACACAAAGCTTCCTTACAAGCTTTTCTCTAATAGCTGTGTCTTCCTCTGATGCTCTCTTCTTCCTATTCACAAGTTTATTATACAAATCATCAGGTATCTTACCCTAAATTGTATCAAAATTCTCATGACAAAATCATATGCTTTACCATTGCATTTTCTAGATTTAGTATCTCTGCATAATCATAAAGTTCATAATACTTATTCATTCTTGTAAAGTCTCCATCCTCAATGATCTGCTCATTAAGCTTCTCAACTTTAGGTTTCCAAGTTTTCTTCTTAATAGCAGTGCCATCATCTTTGATTTCTGCAATTTTCCTTGGAACTGGTTGCACTAATGTTTTCTGTCTCTTACCCAGTCTAGTAGCACTCTCCTTTACTCTTTTGCTAGGTGTGGAGGAAGTGGATCTGGTGGATATCTTTGCTTCTTGATCTTTCTCAATTTCTTCCACTTTCACCTTAACTTGTGTTTTTTCTTGCTGTGCTGCAATTGATGATAAAGGTGGAACAGACAAAAATTCTTTTTGTCCAATATCTCTGATTTCTGCTGCTATTTGCTTTGCTACTAAGAACTCATGCTCAATTATCCCTGTATCTTTTAGGATTTTATTTATAGTACTCTCAACTTGTTTCTTTGACTATTTCTCTTCAAGTAAGGTCTTTGTGAAGTTGATGTTCTCCTCAAAGGTTCCAAACCTATTGCAATGAGTGTCCAACTTACACTTAAGTAACCTGCTAACATACTCTTCTATCTCTACCTCAGATATCTCATAACCAAGAGGGTCTATGAATTATGTTCTAGGTTCTAAGGCTTCAATGTAGGTAAAGTCAGTATCAACCATGAAACATATGTCATTTTTGTACTTCTCCACAAGAGACTGTGGGATCCTTGATCTGCTAGATACTATATCCTGAAATGTCTTGATTACCACTACTGCACTCTCATTCACTTTATCAATAACATGCCTTCTATACACTAGGTTAATCCTTTCCACTGTGGTTTGGCCATCATTCCAGTCATTTCCAATGGTGTAGGGAAATCTTCTCAATAGATGAAAAAACATATAGGTGATTAAGGATGAGAACCTAAACTATGTATACTTAGTTTTCTTAATCTTTTCCAAATTATCAAATAGTTGAATTCTTAGAATCTCACACATATCAACTTGTACCTTGTCAACACACATCAAATAAGCTACATGTATCATTCCAGCTGCCATGTCATCCTCTCTTGAATTTGCATGAAATTTAGTGGTTAGGATCTTGCATAAGTATCTGATATCATCTTGTTGAATCTTACTAATCACAATTCCTCTACCATTATAGGATGAATTTGTGTTGTCAATGACTATTTTCCTCATGTTCTTCTCATTTAAAGGAATGGCTCCAGTTTTAGATAATCCAGTGACTTCATGAATAAAATCAGATGTGATATCTATCACTCTATCTTCTAACCAAAACTTCCCATTATGAATTCTACTTAAGATTATCTTAGTACATTCTTCATTGTCAAATTCATACTTAATAATTTCATTATCTTTCAAATGTTCAAATCCTTCTTTCAATGTCATGTCCTGATTGTAGATCTTCTGATATTCCTTGGTGAAATCACTATCACTGATAGTCTCTAGTTTGCATCCAAGATAACTTCTAACATTCTCTATATGTACAACTCCATTTGGTACATATGATAAAGCTAACCTAGGATCATCTTCCAAGGGTTCTACCAATTCCCTTTTCAACTTAGGTCTATTTTTATCTCTGACATTGTGAATTAAAGAAACATCCATGATTTCTTCTAATTCCTTCACTGATTAAAGATATGTCAAGTAAAATACCTTGATTTCATGATTTTAGAGCTTGCATAGATTCGACACAAAATTCTTCTTCAAATCCTTGCAAAATGCTTCCAATCATTTCTCTTTGATCTCCTTAACACTTGAATTCACTTTGATGATCAAATAATACTGATCATGACCTTTTATTAATTCAATATTACTTAGATCTGACATCGCATTCAATTCTTTTGCCACTTCTTTCCAAAAAGCTATTTCTGCTAACCTGCAAAACTTAAAACTTCTTGCGATCTCGCAAAACATAATATTTTTCTCTGCGCTCTTAACCAATTGTTAGAAATAGGGAATATTGAGAGGGGGGGTGAATCAATATTCTACAAACTTTATCTTTTGCCCAATTATGGATATAACAGATTATCTTCACACATGCATAATATAAGAAGCTAAACAACATGCATAGCAATAAAACTAAAGAACTCATTACACATTATTTGTTCTCGAGGAAACCCTAGCCAAGGGAAAAACCCAGTGGGGATGGTACCCACAAAGATCCACTAATCAAAAGTATCCTGTTAAGGATGTTGACCCTGTTAGGAGTCTATTACACGCATATAGTGTATGGGACTATAGGCCTTGTTAGAAGCCTCAACCTATTAGGAGTTGGTAGTACAAAATGTGATTACCAGATGAGCCCACTGCCCAAACAAGTAATGTACAATATACACTAATTACAAAAGAAGGTTAAGGTACATAACCTTATACTGCTTGCATCAATATCTCTTCGCTGCTCTTTCACTATCGATATTACATATGCATCATATATTTCGCATCATATCACTTCTTCATCACATTCATTACTTACATCATTTCCTTCTTACAATTTACAATTACATTTATACAAGTTATTAGGATTAATAACTTTTGATTCAGCTGTCATATTACAAATAACTTTATCCAAGGGTTAACATCTAGGATGTCATCCCTTTATATTGTTAAGTCATTATTTTGATAAACAAAATAATCCCTTAACTCTTTACCAATTCTGTCTTCATATTCTGTCCTGCTGGCTTGACACTATCTTTAGTAAAGCTGTCATAACTTCTTCTGTACATGCCGTATTGACTTGCACTCAGAGATGGGTCTTAAATAGTCTTCATAGAGTCTATGTTCCAATGTGCAAGCACTGAAATTACTCCAATCAACATCACAAACAAAAATTGTGTCTAGGTTCACTGGTAAAAATACCGTCTCATACTTAGACAATTTTGCATTGCGCTCTGTCATACTAGCTCTCCGACCTGTGCGATCTTCATGTAGATCATATGTTGCCATAATGACAACATCTGTGTAATCAGCTCAACCAAATTTCCAACAAGATACACATAACTCTATATATCTTTGTATGTCATATGTCATAGTAATTTTGATCTACACCTTTTTACAACGAATCCTCTCCTTTTTCTTCTCAAAATATTAATACCCCACTTTTATCAAACCTTAGGACTTAAAAGGTACTTTCTTTGTATATCATGATGAAAAATTAAAAGGCCCCATTTGGAGAAATAATTTAGGTAAGACATCCTTTGGTTCTGTTTAATCTTAGTTAATTTATATCCATGATTTACTTATGGTATTCTATACATTTTCCTATGCTTTTCAATTTCTATTAGAAATTGTAGGTCAATGTTATTGTTTACATTTATCTTGAATGTATGAAGATTTTTTATATTTTTCTAATTTTATCTTAGATCATTTGTGTTCATCTATCTCATGATTATGTTACATACATATTTTTCTATTCTTATAATATACTTTTATACATATATAATCATATTTTCTTGTTTTATTTTATCTAATATTTATCTTTCCTTCATTTGTGTACACCTTTGTAACACACAAAAAAATCAAGGGATTCATATTTTTTCGAATAATTCTCAAATTTTATGTGCAATTTACAAGTAGAATATGGGTCACGTCTCTATCTATTATACTTCCATTTGTTTTTGTCTTTTATTTCCATTTTAATAAGCTTGCTCATTTATATTTATTTGTTAAAAAATTGACGGAAAACATAACAATGAAAAGTATTTGTACCTTCCACCTTTATCCTTTATATTACATATTAACAAGGAAATATAGTCCTAATGTTTTAAATAGTTATGCTAGAAAGTTGACCCAAAGGTTATCCAATAGTAAGGAAAACAAATAATTATAATGATAAATGCAAATATAAATAGTTCATATATATTATAAATATTCATACATATCATGAGGTTTCTCCATCCACTTTCTCATATCATCTACTCCATTTATGACATATCATATTGTAAGAGTAGATATATATACATTGGATATGCTAGGATTATACCTTTATCCTATTTTATATTAATTATTTGTATTTGAACATATTCATCTCTTTTTTCTATCAAATATTTTTAGTTTGATTTAGATGGATGCTAATTTATAAACTCTAGAGACAAAGATACACATAACTCTATATATCTTTGTATCTCATATGTCATAGTAATTTTGATCTACATTTTTTTACAATGACTCCTCTCCTTTTTCTTCTCAAAAGATTAATACCCCACCAAACACCAAATGATATTGTAAAACAAAAAATAAGAGTTCAACCATGAGAACCTTTTTTTTTTGACAAAAAAACCAAATCAAGAAAACTCATTCTTTATATCCTTCATATTCAATCTTCTTTGACAACCCTATCCTCTTGCTAATACACGTGTGAGCTAATCATTTTGAACACCTAAACTTTTGAGGATTCTTCGTATGTTCTCACTTTTGAGGAGTCATCTAATGCTTAACCAAATCTGAAACAACCTTACCTAGAAGTTAAAGGATTGGTTGGGATGATGATAGATTATCTATCCACCTCCTTAGAACCAAAAGTTCATCAAAAAAATTAAAGGACATTTAAAATAATTCAAAAATTATCTAAAAATTAAAATACCTCCAACATATAACTAGACCTTTGCCACATATTATTACACATAAAAATAATAAAATAAAGTAAAAACTAATATTTTATGCCCCTTTAAACCCTTTCAAAAGAAGTTTTAAAGGAAATTTTGATTTTGATTAAATCAAGGCAACACTTATTCTCATTAGATTAACACATATAAAATATTAACACATAATTTTTGAAATTAATTAAACCAACAAAATAAAAATATATAATTTAACTCATAATATAACCGTGAATTATTTAAACTAAAATGTGTTTAATTCTTGATGACAATAGGTCACAACCTAAAACTTCAATAGGTGAAGTATTCCAGTAAGGGTTTGTATGATTGTCCCTTCTCCCAATTGGTGATAATTTATTCAACATAACTCACAACATTCATATGTTCAATGTTTATGCTTCATAAATAATCACATTGTTTACTAATTTTACTATGACCATTTTCATTATTTTATTGGTAATAATTTATATAATGAATATCCTACTCATCTTACTATAGAAATTTCAATCCATCTAGAAGAGTAAAATCATAAAAGAGGAATTCATTAGATTCCATTCTACACAATTTATCTTTGAATACTATTATTATTATTATTAAGGTTTATCATTCACCTAAATATTAAAGAAATATAAATTACCACTTCTACTAATGTGAAGCTCACCTTTAGTTAAACTAGTGTTACCCTCATTTACACTTGCATATGATTGAATATCAATCCTTTTGAGCTACTCTAAAAAATCTTAAAGATCCTAATACTACCACTCATAGGTAGTATCTCATCAAAAGATAAAAATTTGTATTAGTAGATACATTGGGCTAAAGTTAGGTACAATATCATTATTTATCTCCTATTCAATAAAATTTATTCATTATTTGATGTCTCTTGTAAATAATTTTAATCACAAAATATCACATCCAATCCTTAAACAATTCATATAGTTACCAATCCAAATTTGACAATGTAAAATAAATAAAAACAAACATGTAACCTATATTTAGAGAGTTAGAGGGTCTAAAACATTGTCCTAGTTGAATTCAATAAATTTACTTGAGTATAAAGCATGTAATGACATAAAAGAATTTGTAAATAAATATATAATTTCTTTTCAATAGCTCAAACACTTATAACATGGTTTTGGAAAGAGAGAGAAGTAACCCAAAATATTCTTGAATTTAACTGATAAAATAACACAACAAAAAGGATTACACAATTCATCCATTTAATGTTCTAACTAGAATAATGGACCGTGCCAACGAAAATTGAGTTATAGTAGTTACACACAAGGTGCGACCTTATGTTCACCATTCTCTTGGACACCAAATTAGGGGCATATTCCTATATTGCAGTGGCATTCATGCTTCCATGCAAGTTTTTGGCTATTGAGAGACACGTTAACATTTTTATTTTCCAATATCAGGGTAACATTTTATGTTGAGATTCATTTTTGTCACATATTATTTCCATCATTCATTATTTAGGATATTTAAATTCTTTTTACATGATGTATTCATAACATTTGATTTACATGATTTATATTCTTGCATATTTAATCTTAGATTATAATTACATTTCCTTATTAGTTTTTTCAAGGTCTATGGATTGCTTTCATCCTATAGATATGTAGTGTTGTAAATTGTATCCCTCTCAATTTTACACTTACATGGGGTCCACTTTTGTTGTTGTCCCTCATGCCCCTGATCCATGCATTATTTTTATAAGTCCATGGCCATTCCTGGAATCACAGAAAAGTCCTCTACTCATTGAACTTGATTTCAACCCAAAATGCTAGGACTATGGTGCCTTATACCATAGACCTCATAAACTATAGCACCTAGTGCCCTAGTATAGCCATTTTGGCTCTGATTTGAAATTTAAATGGTTGACATATTTTGAATAGTGGCAAAGTGTTCTCTGGTATCAACCATCATTAGAACCTAAACCCATAAAGGTGTTAAGATATGTATAAATAACTCCCTCCCTCTTATTTGATGCAATCTATTCTCAATAATTCCATGGACAATTGAGAATTCAATCAAGCATCTTCAAGGCAATTAAGGATAAGTATACTATTGATGCTATTCAAGATCAACAATTATCATCAAGTTTTTGGTATCCCTCCATGATGAAAGAGTTTATTAATACTTGTCGAACAACAACAAGATTTGTGCAAGGCTTCAAGACATATAGTTTTGCATCAAAGGTATCATTTGTTAATTCAAGAATTTCCTTTAAGGTTTTTATCTTGTGCCCCAGTAGGGGTAAGATCTCTTTCATCAAATATGGTTGTAGTGTACGTGACAAAAAAAATGGGGTTTGCATTAGGAAAACCCCTATACAAAATAATATTTCTTCTCTTTGCATGTTTAATTTACAAACCAAATAGTTGAAGTTGTGGACTTGTATAGAATAGATTAAGGCATACTATTCAAAACTTCCAACATGCATAAATTCTAGGTATATACTAATTTGCACACTTGACTGACACTTTTTGGCTAGGTATTGGATGAAATGATCTACAAAGCATCTTTATCATAAAATTCAAAGTTTTATTTGAAAAAAACACCTTTAGGTCCTAATTTAGACCATGAAGAGGATAATGACATGTTGGAATAGATTAAGGACCTCTAGAAAAGAATGACTTTTCTATAAAATTATATTACCCCTACTATTTATATAGAGGAGTTAAATGCTGCTATCTCTACTCTTTGCAGGTTGTTGAATAACATAATTACTTGAAGACTATCTTCAGAGTGGCTATGGGAAAAAGAAGGATAAGGAAAAGTGCAAAGAAGAAGAAGCAAGATGATAAGGATGACAAAGAATCCTAAGGGAGCTAAGGTTGAGGGCTGGAAGAAGGATCTTAATAGTTTCCCAAAGGAATCAGAGACTATTTCTTATTAAAAATGATCATTAATTTATATTTCTCTAGTTTAAGTTGTAATGTTGATTTTCTTATGGTTGGATTTGTTAAACTTTACGATGTTGATATTTTTTTCTGTGGTGTTATTAGTTTGAACTAGAGCTGTGTGACTCCTGCCATTAGGTAGAAGAAATTATTCTATTTTACTTAGATGAAGATAGACAATAGTACATGGATAATATTGAATATGGCGTTAGAGGAGGGATAACTGATAGTGGTGAATATTGTTTTTGATTAATTTTTCTCATTAAAGGATTTTGGTGGCTTTTGGTTGTAATGGCCTAATGTCTAGTTGTCTAGTTTGATTTATAATGTGATTTTTGTTATCTAGGTTTAGGGTCCTCTCCCTGCCATCTTAATATAAAACACCTCTAGGTTTGGTGTGCATAGAACACTTGACTAGCAATTTAAGCTCCATAATTGAATATTATTTTCCTCTCTCTAGATCTCATTTCTAAATCTATGCTTTTTTGTTAGGATTTTGTTTTGTATCTATATATTTATGCTAATTCTTGTCACTTTTGCATCATTCAACCTAGTCCTTACAACTTCACATCAAATCATAAATAAGAATATCATATCCAATAAAAAAAGTGAATAGTCAACCACATTGCAAGTAGCTCTTCTAGAGGACCAAGGTTGAGACTAATTGGTTGTCCCCCAATGAAATAAGAAATTATGAGGAAATAAACCCCTAGTTTGAATCTCTAGGCTACAGACCCCATTTTCTAAACCTTTTAGGGTGTAATCACTTATATAAGAGAATTTATTTAGAGTAACATTCCTCTTTTGAGATTATATAAAATTGATGGACTCATTAGCATGGCTAAATGATTTTTTATCATTTAACATGGAATGTTTGATATGTCATATATGGTAGCATATCACATAAATTATTTTTATCAACATAATTTACTAAATATATCCTTTTTCATTTTCTTGCCTTTTAATTTCCTAGATAATTAAATAAAAAACTTTATTTTGTGCCTAGTTTTGACTTGTGAAAAAGAAGCTACTAATTGCACATATTTTGCTAATATGCTCTACATTTCTATGGATTTTGTATTCCAAAAGGTGAATGAACATGATGATATTAAGTACGTTCCATTACTTTATATAGACATAGATGGACCCTTTTCCATTTTAACATTTACTTGATATGAATGTTTGTGAGTGCTTGCATATAGTTTGAGATACACAATCATTTAGTATTGAGATGCACCTAATAGTTGGGGTAAAATTTAATAGTGGAATTTATATAACCATGTACAATCTTACTTATCTTCATGTCCATTTTGAGAAAATAGATTAATATGATTACATATTTCTAAATATCTTAATCTTATGCAAAGTTGGATTAAGTCCCCTAGTCATCATCTATCTTCATTTACAAATATTTTCAAACATGCTTCCTTATCCCATTTGTACCTAGACACTTATATAATATTCTTAATTTAATATGCATATTATTTTCCCCATGTCTCCTAAATAGACTTTGTTATTTTTTCATCTTTCGAAGTCATTCTCATGGGTGTAGGATCTATCCATGTCCACAAATCTAACCCTTGAAATTCTAAAACTCTGAAAATTCAAATTCAAATTCGGTGGGTCCATTGTCCATTTCACTATTAGTTATGAGTAGATTAAACACAAATTTCTGTTATATATTTCTATGTATATATATTGAATGTAAATAAATTGTATTAATTTCACATTCTCAAGGATTTTATCCTAGATCATTCAAATATATAGAGCACTCATGGAGCATTTATTAGAACACTTTCATTGGTGCACTTAAAAGAAACATCATTTACTTCATCATTATCATCTAAGCTACTTGCATGATTGCTTGTTCCTCACCAATCCTTTGCACAACTATAAAGTTAGTCATTTTTCAGGGTTTGACGTAGGAGATATTCATGTCCATAATGAATTGACAACCCTCTAAATATATTCTTATGTATTACCAAAATTGGTCATTTTCAGGGTTTGAGTTGGGAGTTCATGTCACAAATAGTTTAAAAATCTTCTAAATATATTGTTAAGTATTACCAAAAATTTTAGCAAGAAAACATAAGTGAATATTTTTTACCTAGAGCGTACAAGTATATAAGTTGCAAGATTAGATCCATAACCCATATAGTACAATTGCACTTGTGGAAATGATCCAAATGTTTAGACTTCACCCTTGAAAAGTTACAATCTCTATGTAGAATCAAACATAAAACATAGGCAAAGAGGATCCAATTCTAATATCAAGATTTTCAAATTCCAAAACCATGTCAAAATCACCCACCTTCAAACGTAAAACTAAATTCACCTAAAATCACCTACTTTTAAGCCTAAAACTAAATACACCTTATCTATCATTTTAAATTTTAAATTATCTACTACCTTCAACTATCATTTATTAATCTAAACTAAATCATACTTATATCTATAATAATAAACATCTTATTGGATTATCTTAGATCATAGAGTATTTCCATAGATTTGATTGAATTTCATGGAGGTTACTAGGAAACAAGAGTCTTAATATCCTAACTTGTGCTTTGGATTTCTTTTCTCTATCTTCCTTTATATGAATCTTTGTCTAAAGGGATGACATAGTTGGTTAAGGACTTTGGGTTTTCCCAATGTACGTCCTAAGATTGGTTCTCTTTACTATTTTCTAGTCAACTCACTCAAGCGTGGTTGGTTACCTTGAGAAGTTATAGGGAGGGCTTACCTCATTAAAGAACTAAGCCTTGAGTCACTAGTCTAACTTGTTGATTCCTCTAGATTACCAATGGTAAAATATTAAAAAATGAGATTAGCTGATTAAGGGCTTTGGGTTCATCAAAATAGGTTTTGAGATCGATTCTCTCCATGTCAAGTTATTATGTGGCCAAATCATTTCAACCTGATCACTTTTATGAAGAGATTATAATAAGACTTACCTCATCAAAGAGCTAAACTTCAAGCTAGTAAAATGACCCGCTCCATTGCCCATGAAAAGAGTTATGATTATTTTTATTACCCTTTGTTGTTTGTGAACTACCCACTAAATAAATGAAGTCCCGTCCCAAACAAATGGCTTACCTCCCACAATTAAATAAGAATTTGATTAAACACTGAACAATGGTTAGTAACATCTGGAAACATCACATCTTAATGTCCTGAAAGGTCATGTCTTTCCCAAATGAAGCATAGTGTTTTAACCCTTTATATATGAGACCAATTACAACACAATATCATCCATGTTGTTTTAGTTCTCTCACTAGGCATATTAACAACCATGGCATTGTTTGGAATGTCAACTCTTCTCAGGTTCATTCAGTGTCTCTTCTTGCACCAAAGCATTTCCACTATGACTGACCTTCTTACTTGAATGTGTACATTCAAATGATCTATGTTCTTCTTCTCCACAATTGTAACAAGTCCCTTAGAAACCACCTCTATTATAACCACCTCAGTAGTTATTGCCTCTACCTCTAGATGAACTTTCACCTTTCCACTCGGTCTTGCCTTTATCTAGATTTGTCCTTTCAAGTTTAGATCTACTATTTTCACCATAAGATCTACCTCTTCTTCTAGGGAATCTACCACCTCTACCTCTTTGTCTTTGTTCATGTCTCTTGTTCAATTTCTCCTCAGCTTTCAATGCAAAGGTATAAGCCTCTTCAATGTTCTCCATTTTGACCAAACTGATTTCTTCTTGGATGGAAACTCTCAAACCATTCAGGTATCTAGAAATTCTTTCCACATCATCTTCATCATGTCTAGATCTGATATGTAATCTATAAAATTCCTCAGTATATTCCTTTACCGAGCTATCTTTCTGCCTCAAACTTTGCATTCTCCTAACTAGGTTAATTTGATAATCACAAGGTAAGAACTTTCCTTTCAATTTATTCACCATTTTACCCCATACCTTGATTTTGTATTTGCCTTTCCTCTTTCTGTCCACCTGCAGATGTTCCCACCATAAGGATACATGACTCTTCAACTTTGTGCTTGCAATTTTCACCTTCTTTTCCTCAGGTACATTTTCATACTCAAAGTACTTTTCCATCTCAGTGATCCAATCCACCAATTCATCATAATCCAATTTCCCACTATACTCAAGAGGATTAAAGTGTGGTGTAGACTTCAGACTTGTCAAATCCTTCAAGAATCTTTCCTCACCCTGATCCATCACAAGTGCAGGTTCTACATCACCTTTTTCTACCTCAATTTCATCATCACTAACATCTTCAAGATGTCTTCCTCTTCTCTAGGCTATTTCAACAGCTTCCAATCTAGTAGCAAGTTGTCTCAACATGTCTGCCAATCCTGGATTCACATCTCACCTCCCACGAACCATCTTGAAAACCCTCTGCAATTGTAGGCTAGATTGCAATCTGCTACCCCACAACAATTCAACTACAGCTTCACAAGAAGGAACCTTCAAACCTAGATTCACAAACCTAGATCCAGATCTCACCTCACTCTGATACCACCTAACACAAGGGAGAGTAGGGAGAGGGGAAAAAGGTACACCCTAACCAGATCCAACTTGCAGAACAACACGTAGAAGCAACAACATACAATAGTGAGAGAGGGAAAACATAAACTTTCATATATTATCTTCAATTTGATTCATACATGCCAGGCTGTAAGGCCTTCTTGGTTTAGGCTAGCTATTACAATCAAGTACAGAAGTCCTCCAACATGCGAGGATCTTCCAACAATCTCTAATTTTCTATCTTCTATCTTCTATCTCAAAAACTTACTCCCTAAACTCTAACCAAATAACTATATTTGTACAAGAGGCTACTGAGCCAAGTTGGCCTTCAGATCATCAATCAATGGAAGGAACGACCAGATCTAGGTCCACATGCTTCCCAATGATGGATACCAACATTAAATCCATAATCCAAATTAAATGCACAAGTCAGCCTCAAAAGAAATCCAAAATAACAACTCGGCAAGAAAGGAGACCGAGCGCTAGACAAGCATCATCGAGCGCCAGGGAATTAACCGAGCACCAAAGAGATAACCGACCAACTCGGTCAACAAAGGAAATCAAGCAACACTGAACCAACTTAGTCAAAGAAGGAACTGAGCAACATAGACAAACTTCAAATATATTTTTGGTGATACAAGATTGCCAAGGACCCAAGATGCTCCTGCATCACTCCTCTCCTTTTTCTTTTCAAAAGATTAATACCCCACTTTTATCAAACCAAACACCAAATGATATTATGAAAAAAAAAAAAAAGAGTTCAACCAAGAAAACCTTTTTGTTTCAACAAAAAAACCAAATCAAGAAAACTCATTCCTTATATCCCTCATATTCAATCTTCTTTGACATTCCTATCCTCTTGCTAATACATGCGTGACCTAATCATATTGAACACCTAAAATTTTGAGGATTCTTTGTATGTTCTCACTTTTGAGGAGTCATCTAATGCTGAACCAAATCTGAAACAACCTTAATTAGAAGTTAAAGGATTGGTTAGGATGATGATAGATTATCCATCCACCTCTTTAGAACCAAAATTTCATCAAAAAAATTAAAGGACATTTACAAGAATTCAAAAATTATCTAAAAATTAAAATACCCCCAACACATAACTAGACCTTTGCCACATATTATAAGACATAAAAATAATAAAATAAAGTAAAAAATAATATTGTATGCCCCTTTAAACCCTTTCAAAAGAAGTTTTTAAAGGGAAATTTTGATTTTGATTAAATAAAGGCAACATTTATTCTCATCAGATTAACACATATAAAATATTAACACATAATTTTGAAATTAAATAAACCAACAAAATAAAAATATATAATTTGACTCATAATATAACTTTGAAATATTTAAACTACAATGTGTCTAATTCTCTATGACAATAGGTCACAACTAAAAACTTCAATGGGCATAGTGTTCTAGTAAGGGTTTGTATGATTTTCCCTTCTCCCAATTGGAGATAATTTATTCAACATAACTCACAACATTCATATGTTCAATGTTCATGCATCATAAATGTTAGAGTAAAGTATTAATTATATTAATTAACTTTACTCCCTTCTTAAGATGTCAACACTTTTATTTTTAGTTGTTTATATTTAAACACACATGCACTAGTTGATTTAAACTTATGCACTAGCTGTTTTAAATATAAACTTGCATGCATTAGTCTTGTAATAATTTAACTAATTATTACACGCACTAGGGTTTTCCTTTCAAGGCTTTCAATCTCCTTTATTAGGATGATCCTTTGTACATTCAATTCATTCATTATTTGAGGATATTTTCTTCTTCATATTTTTGAGTCAAATCCTTGCCCTCTTCTTGTCTCTACTTCCTTGTAACAGATTTTTGTATGCAGGTGATCTTTGGGTTTTGTGGATTTGTATTGCTCAAATCCTACATGGTATCATAGCCTAATCTACTACAACTTATTCGCATTTGAAGGATTTAGATTAGGGTTTTTTTGTTTTTTTTAATTGAAATTAGGGGTCCCTAAATTTTGGTGCACTTTGAGCTCAAACGGACCTCACCGTTGAGCTCGCAGCGCCCAAAAACCCCTATTTCAATATAAGGCACATCTAATTTGGACAACTTTGCATTTTGGGGCTTTTTTTGGGTACCATAAGCTTGACACGCTTCACAAGGTGTAAATTGTACGGATCAGCGTGCTTCTTGATGCAAATCGAGGCAAAAATTTGAAAGGTTTGGAATGGATCCCGAGGCGTGCATGCGATTTTGAATTTAAAAAATAAAATAAAATTTGTTTTTGGGCAGCGACAGCCATTTGGCCATCAAATTTAAGCCCATCATTTGATGATGTCAGCATGCATCATCCTCATTTGCACCATTTTTTGGGCTCTCTAGTGCACCAGTTGGTATTTTTCTCATAACTTGAGCATACTGTGTCAAAATTGGGCAAACGAGATATCGTCGGAAAGCTAGTTCCGAGTCCGACACTCTCGTGGAAGTTAATCTAGTGTTTTTTGTCATCTAGCTTGCTTCTTTTGCTGTCAAAGCTAGATTCTCTTTCTTGCATTTTGAGAGGGCTAATTTACTCAAATTAGCTCCATTTTTTGATCCGGAAGAAGCACCAGAAAGCTCTTCTCGAGCACTGTCTAGATTTATGCCTATTTTCATCAAAATGTTTTCAAGGTACACAAGATTCAGATCTAAAGCTTTTTTGCTCTTCTCTTGATAAAACATATCATTCTAGGCTTAGGGGTTCAATATTTGGATTGTGGGGGGTGTTATTTTCTTGTTTCTATCAGTTAGACTAGATATTTATAAAAAAAAAACCCCTTCTAAAAAATATGGCCGAGACCTCTTATTGTCTAGAACTTTTGACCCCACATAATTATCACACATGGAAAACCTTGATGACATGGCTTCTCCATTCAAAATGGCTCTGGTCTTGTCTAGGTGCAGTGAAACCAGTATTACAAAGGCCCTTTGAGATCATACAGCATCAGAACAAGATGGATGAGGCTATGGGGTTGATTTATTTATAGGTATTAGACAGCTTGCAGTTTCATCTTGATGGGTGCAATACCCCTCTAGCTATGTGGACCAAGCTAAACACCTTGTTTGGTACAATGAATGAGTTCAGAGCATTTTAGATTGAGGCAAAGATTACCTCTCTTGTAGGTGATTCTTTTCCCTCTATTGAGGACTTTCTAATGAAGTTCAAATAACAGAGATCTTTGTTACATGGATGTGGAAAGAAAAAGATTGATAAATAGTGCATTTATCTAATTCTGTCTAAGCTTAGGGGAAACTTTCAGATCTTCTCTTCTACCTTTCATTCTACCATGGGCGCTTTGGGACCTACATTCACCATGCCCACTTTTGAGGTGTTTTGTGATCGTTTGACTAGAGAGTAGACCAAACTTACTTAGTTGGACTCTCTAATAGGATCAAAGAACCAAGCATTGGTTGCCCAACCATCCAACAGAAAGTAGAAGCAGATATCAGATTCCTCTTCCCATCACTCTTTTGGCCCACCATCTTCTTCTAAGAAGGAGAAACAAAAGAATAAGAGGCCTACATGTTCCTATTGTCAGAAGGGACCTCATGATGAGTCACATTGTTTTCAGAAGAGATTCGATGGCTATGAGAAACATATTGAAAATTTGCAAGCTCTTCTTTAGAAGAGCATTGTTTCATCTCCATCTTCTTCTACATCACAGGGGTCTGCTTTTTAGTCTTCTTAAAAATCTTCGACATCTGAACATGATTTTGGACAGGGTCATAAATTATGGGCATCCATTACATCCCATTCACAGGTCCCTTGGATACTAGATTCAGCTGCTTCTCACCATATGGCATCTTCTCAAGGGGTCTTCTCTACTGTTGAGGCTTCTCCCATTCCTCATATTCTCATGGGGAATAACATTGTCCTGATAGTCTGGGGGAAAATTTCAGTAGGCATTCAGGATAGTTGATGTTTCAACCTCATTCAGGGCCTCTAAAGCCTTCAAAACTAAGTTCAAAGTTTCTGTACCCTGCTACCAATACCGAAAATCTTCAATATCTACAAAGCTAGACTTGACCTGTCAATGAAACTTTACTAACAAGATGATATAACCAAAATGAACCTCCAGAGAAGAAAATAGACCATTCTAAGCCCAAAAAGAAAACTTAATTAAAATAGTAACTTTCCAAAAATAGCAGCTTTGCACAAGATAGCCCTTATTGAAAAGAAACTAGAAATATTTTTGGGTGATGCAAGATTTCTCCTACACCTAGGATGCTCCTGCATCAGACACCTGGGGTAATTTGAGAAGTGACCTTGTCACAACTCAGGTGTGAAGAGGAAAACCAAGATGGTTAACCTCCTCCCTTGTCAACCATGATGTATCTTCAACAGGTCATCCTATCCATTTGACCAAATATTCTTCATATGTCCTGTTCTTTGTGCTTCTACCAACATGACTATTTGGTATAACCTCAATCTCCTTGGTATCTCAACTAGTTGCTAGAATACTCCACTCTTCTGCTGTGATCTCATCTTCAACACCCCCTTCATGATACTTTGTCAAATTTGAAATGTTAAATACTGGTGAATTATTCAGCTCTATAGTCAACTTGACCTCATAGGCATTTCCAAAATTATGATTCTTCAATATCTTACGTGGCCCAAACCTCTTCATTTTTAGCTTGTTATATGTACCAACTGGAAATCTCTCCTTCTGCAAATGAACCATGACTTCATCTCCAACCTGAAATTCCTTATGCCTTCTTTTCTCATCTACCTTAGCCTTATACTGTGCATTCATCTTGGTAATGTGCTTCCTCACCTCATCATGGATGTTCTTCAAGTGTTCTACAAAATCCTCATCTTCAGTACTACTTATTTCTCCTTTATCTATCTTTCTCAACTTAGATGCATTTATTGGACTACTTCCATATACAATCTATGGATGATGTGATGAACTAAACTTCAAATCTGTCTTCAAATCTTCACTTTCTGCTAGTGTCATTCTATGTGCTACCTTATTTGGAAAAATCTCTCTTGGAATCAAGTCCATCTGACGACTGATCTTTCTTACTAGTGGTAATCCATTAGGCACATTATCAGATACAATATCCTGAAACTCATTCAATAATTTTGCAACTTATATAGGTACATATTCCACTTCCTCTTTCCCAGCCTTTGGAATTAAGGTAAAACACATATGCTCATGCTGCATACCATCTAAGAAATTTTCTCTACCAAAAAAGTTATTCTTGCATTAACACATACTTTTTCTTCTATTTCCTTCAATGGTTTTAGCTTATGTCACACTCCATCCTTTATCAGGGAATAGGTATTCGCATGACCATCATGTACAATGCACTTGTCAAACTGCCAAGGTCTATCCAACAACATATGACATGCATCCATATATATGATATCACATAGTACCTCATCTTGGTACCCACCGATCTTGAACTTCACTAGGAACTGTTCACTGACCATGACCTTGTGGTCATCCTGCACCCAGGCAACCTGATATGGATGTGGATGTTTCTGTCTCTTGAGCTTCAACTTTTTTACCATCTCTTCTGACACCAAATTATTAGTACTACCACTATCAATAATCACATCACAACACTTACCCTCACACTTGCACCTTGTGCCAAATAGGCTCCTCCTTTGTTTAGGTTCATTCTCACCACTCAGCAGTACTCTTCTGTTAATCAACATTTCTCCTCTTTCAACATCTTTAGAATGTGACAATCTGACATCCTCATCAACATGTGAAACTCTGGCTTGGCCTTCATTTCTCCTATCTATCCTTCCTTGGCATTGAGGACATTCAAATGCCCTATGACCTTCTTCTACACAATGAAAACATGTTCCACAAAAGCCTCCTCTTCCAGATCCTTGTCCTTTTCCTCTTCCCCTCTGATCTTTATTATTTTTATCCTAGAAATGGTTGAAGTTATCTTGATTCTAACTATTACTGGCCTCATCCTACTTTTTCAAATCTTCATTTTGATCTCCATATGACCATCCACCAGATCTTCCATCAGGACCTCTTTCGCTTTGTCTGATCTCAAACTTCTTGTTAGATTTTTCCTCTACTTTTAGGGCAAACTGGTATGCCTCTTCAATATGTCCACTTGAACCAGATTAGATTCTTCTTGAATGCTCAGCCTTAATCCATTAAAGTAAAGGGCAACTTTCTCCTTATTGGCTTCTGCATGGCCTATTCTGATGAGGATTCGATAAAACTCCTCTATATACTCCTGAATAGATCTTCTTGCTTGCTTCAAACTTTACATTTCTTCAGTAGGTCAAGTTCATAATCAATAGGAATGAACTGTCACTTTAATTTATCCACCATCCGATCCCATCTTGTGATTTTATCCTTTCCTCTTTTATTTCACTCCAATTGAATCTCTTGCCACCAGATCTTTGCATGACCCTTTAGTCTGGCCTTTGGAAATTTGACCCTATCAGGATCCTCAATATCTTCATACTTGAAATATTCTTCACATTCATTGATCCAGTCGATCAATTCCTCTAGGTTAAGATTTCCTAAAAATGTAGGAACCTCGATCTTAGGTCTTTTCTCGATCTTGGAAATGGCCCGAAAAAGTCTCTCTTCCTCCTGGTTCAAAATTTCAACTTCTACTTCTTGATCATCATTTCCTTCTTCGGCTTTATCCTCACTTTCATCTCTGACATTAAGATTCATTCCTCTAGGAATCTCTTCTTGTAATGCTGGCAATTGTCTTTGAAGCTCTCTAACCTCAGGTGTCACAGCACCAGCTCTTCCACCACGTTCCTTTCATGGAGGCATTTTCACGCGTATCACTGAAACCCTAACCACGGTCCTGGTGCAAACTGCCTCATAATTGGTGATCTGTTTACACATAAACCCTAACCCACAGTCCTGGTGCAAACTGATTCATAGTTGGCAATTTGTTTACACACTCAAGAACTCCCGCTCTGATATGACATGATGAAGGGTGCTCCCCTTAATACCACAAACACATAATAGAAACAGTAAAATGACAACAATTTGCAAGAATAGAAAATGGGCTTCTTATTATCTCCATAAATGTGGAATTACAAAATGCAAAGCCACATGGGCATTCCATTTACAATATTCTATAAGACAAAGCCTCGAATCATTACCCAGATCTACCCAGAACTGCTTTGAACTGCCTAAGATGACACTACATCCTTCCTTATATAGGCAATTTTCCACCGCTTGGGAAGGTTCTAGAATTTTAGCCAATAAGGCCAACCAAACTTAGAATTATTCTGTTTTACAATTTATTACATTAGAGTCAGGTCAAAACAACTTTTGAAACCCAAACATAAATTTTGAAGGAAAATCATTTTCGGCCATTCTAGGTGACCCAATTTCTAGAGACCATAAGTCATCACCTGTTGACCCGATTGACTATTATAACCTCATTTCGAAAAGGGCACGAAGCGCTCTACAACATCAAAATATAGAGAGCTTTATTCAGCCAAATTTTTGACCTCATCCGGGGCCTCTAAAGCCTTCAAAATTGGGTTCAAAGTTTTTGTACCCTGCTGCCAATACCGAAAATCTTCAATATCTACAAAGCAAGACTTGATTTGTCAATGAAACTTTACTAGCAGGCTAATATGAACAAAATGAACCTCCAGAGAAGAAAATAGACCATTCTAAGCCCGAAAAGAAAACTTACTAAAAATAGTAACTTTCCAAAAATAGCAGCTCTGCACAAGATAGCCCTTATTGAAAAGAAACTAGAAATATTTTTGGGTGATGCAAGATTGCTCTTACACCCAGGATGCTTTTGCATCAGACACCCGGGGTAATTTGAGAAGTGACCCTGTCACGACTCAGGTGTGTAAAGGAAACCAAAGACAGTTAACCTCCTCCCTTGTCAGCTATGATGAATCTTCAACAGGTCATCATTTCCATTTGACCAAATATTCTTCATATGTCCTGTTCCTTGTGATTCTGCCTACATGACTATCCGATATATCCTCAATCTCCTTGGTATCTGAACTAGTTGTTGGAATACTCCACTCTTCTTCTGTGATACTTTGTCAAATTTGAAATGTTAAACACTAGTGAAATATTCAGCTCTGTAGGCAACTCAACCTCATAGGCATTTCCAAAATCATGCTTCTTCAGTATCTTACATGGCCCAAACCTCTTCATTTTTAGCTTGTTATATGTACCAACTGGAAATCTCTCCTTCCGCAAATGAACCATGACTTCATCCCCAACCTGAAATTCCTTATGCCTTCTTTTCTCATCTACCTTAGCCTTATACTGTGCATTCATCTTGGTAATGGGCTTCCTCACCTCCTCATGGATGTTCTTCAAGTGTTCTGCAAAATCCTCAGCTTCAACACTACTTATTTCTCCTTTATCTATCTTTCTCAACTCAGATGCATTTCTTGGACTACTTCCATATACAATCTGTGGATGATGTGATGAACTAAACTTCAAATCTGTCTTCAACTCTTCACTTTCTACTAGTGTCATTCTGTGTGCCACCTCATTTGGAAAACTATCTCCTGAAATCATGTCCATCTGATGACTGATCTTTCTTATTGGTGGTAATCCATTAGGCACATTATCAGATACAATATCCTGAAACTCATTCAATAATTCAACAACTTCCACAGGTACATCTTCCACTTTCTCTTTCCCAACCTTTGGAATTAAGGTAAAACACATATGCTCATGCTGCATACCATCTAAGAAATTTCCTCTACCAACAAAAGTTATTCTTGCATTACCACATACCTTTTCTTCTATTTCCTTCAATGGTTTTAGCTTATGTTGCACTCCATCCTTTATCAGGGAATAGGTATTCGCATGACCATCATGTATAGCACACCTGTCAAACTGCCAAGGTCTACCCAACAACATATGACATGCATCCATAGATATGATATCACATAGTACCTCATCTTGGTACCCACCAATCTTGAACTTCACTAGGCACTATTCACTGACCATGACCTTGTGGTCATCCTGCACCCAGGCAACCCGATATGGATGTGGATGTTTCTATCTCTTGAGATTCAACTTTTTTACCATCTCTTCTAACACCAAATTATCAGTAATGCCACTATCAATAATCAAATCATAACACTTACCCTCACACTTGCACCTGGTGTGAAATAGGCTCCTCCTTTGTTCAGGTTCATTCTCACCACTCAGTAGGACTCATCTATTAATTAGCGTTTCTCCTCTTTTAGCATCTTTAGAATGTGATGATCTTGCATTCTCATCAACATATGAAACTATGGCTTGACCTTCATTTCTCCTATCTATCTTTCCTTGGCATTGATGACATTCAAATGCCCTATGACCTTCTTCTCCACAGTGAAAACATGTTCCATGGAAGCCTCCTCTTCCAGATCAGCCTTGTCCTCTTCTTCTTCCCCTCTGATCTTTATTATTTTGATCCTGTAAATGGTTGAAGTTATCTGCTCTCTGATTCTAACTATTACTGGCCTCATCTTACTTTTTCAGATCTTCATTTCAATGTCCATATGACTATCCACCAGATCTTCCATCAGGACCTCTTCCGCTTTGTCTGCTCTCAAACTTCTTGTTCAACTTTTCCTCTAATTTTAGGGTAAACTGGTATGCTTCTTCAATAATATTTATTCAAACCAGATTCAATTCTTCTTGAATGCTTGGCCTTAACCCATTTAGGTAACAGGCAACTTTCTCCTTATCAGCTTTTGCATGGCCTGTTCTGATGACGATTCAATAAAACTCCTCTGTATACTCCTGAACAGATCTTCCTGCTTGCTTCAAACTTTGCATTTTCTTTAGTAGGTCAAGTTCATAATCAATAGGAATGAACTGTCACTTCAATTTATCCACCATCTGATCCCATCTTGTGATTTTATCCTTTCCTCTTCTATTTCCTTCCAATTGAATCTCTTACCACCATATCTTCACATGACCCTTCAGTCTGGCCTTCAAAAATTTGACCCTATCAGGATCCTCAATATCTTCATACTTGAAATATTCCTCACATTTATTGATCCAGTCGATCAATTCCTCTGGGTTAAGATTTCCTAAAAATTTAGAAACCTCGATCTTAGGTCCTTTCCCGATCTTGGAAATGGCTTGAAAAAGTACTTCTTCATCTTAGTTCAAAATTTTGACTTCTACTTCTTGATCGTCATTTCCTTCTTTGGCTTCATCCACACTTTCATCTCTAACATTAAGATTCATTCGTCTATGAATCTCTTCTTTCAATGCTCACACTTGTCTCTAGATCTCTCTAACCTCAGGTGTCACAACACCAACTCTTTAGCCATGTTCCCTTCATGGAGGCATTTTCATGCGTATCACTAAAATTTTAACCACGGTCTTGGTGCAAACTGCCTCACTGTCGGTGATCTGTTTACATAAAAACCCTAACCAACAGTCCTAGTGCAAAATGCTTCAGAGTCGGTGATCTTTTTACACACTCAGGAACTCCTGCTTTGATACCACTTGATGAAGGGTGCTCCCCTTAATACCACAAACACATAACAGAAATAACAAAACAACAACAATTTTCAAGAACAAAAAATGGGCTTCTTATAAACTCCACAAATGTAGAATTAAAAATTTAAGAATTATAATATGTAAAGCCACATGGCCATTTCCTTTACAATATTCTATAGGACAAAGCCTCGAATCATTACCCAGATCTACCCAGAATTGCTCTGAACTGCCTAAGACGATGCTACAACCTTCCTTATATAGGCAATTTTCCACCGCTAGGGAAGGTTCCAGAATTTTAGCCGATAAGGCTGACCAAACTTAGAATTATTTTGTTTTACAATTTATTACATTAGAGTCAGCTCAAAACAACTTTTGAAACCCAAACAGAAGATTTGAAGGAAAATCATTTTCTGCCATTCCAGGTGACCCAACTTTCGAAGACCATAAGTCATCACCCGTTGACCCGATTGACTATTATAACCTCATTTTAGAAAGGGCATGAAGCACTCTACAATGCTAAAATCAAGAAAGATTTATTGAGCTAAAGTTTCAACCTCATCTGGGGCCTCTAAAGCCTTCAAAATTGAGTTCAAAGTTTTTGTACCTTGCTACCAATACTGAAAATCTTCAATATCTACAAAGCTAGACTTGATTTGTCAATGAAACTTTACTAGCAGGCTAATATGAACAAAATGAACCTCCAGAGAAGAAAATAAATCATTCTGAGCTTGAATAGAAAACTTACTAAAAATAGTAACTTTCCAAGAATAGCAGCTTTGCACAAGATAGCCCTTATTGAAAAGAAACCAGAAATATTTTTTGGTGATGCAAGATTGCTCTTACACCCAGGATGCTCCTGCATCAGACACCCAGGGTAATTTGAGAAGTGACCCCGTTACAACTCAGGTGTGAAGAGGAAAACCAAGATGGTTAACTTCCTCCCTTGTCAGCCATGATGAATCTTCAACATGTTATCCTTTCCATTTGACCAAATATTTTTCATATGTCCTATTCCTTGTGCTTCTACCAACATGACTATCTGGTATATCTTCAATCTCCTTGTTATCTGAACTAGTTGCTAGAATACTCCACTCTTCTGCTATGATCTCATCTTCAACACCCCCTTCATGATACTCTATCAAATTTGAAATGTTAACTACTAGTGAAATATTCAGCTCTGTAGGCAACTCGACCTCATAGGCATTTCTAGAATCATGCTTTTTTAGTATCTTACATGGCCCAAACCTCTTCATTTTCAACTTGTTATATGTACCAACTAGAAATTTCTCCTTTCGCAAATGAACCATGACTTCATCCCCAACCTGAAATTTCTTATGCCTTCTTTTCTCATCTCCCTTAGCCTTATACTACACATTCATCTTGGTAATGTGCTTCCTCACCTCCTCATGGATGTTCTTCAAGTGTTCTGTAAAATCTTCAGCTTCAGCACTACTTATTTCTCCTTTATCTATCTTTCTCAACTCAGATGCATTTCTTGGACTACTTCCATATACAATATGTGGATGATGTGGTGAACTAAACTTCAAATCTATCTTCAACTATTCACTTTCTGCTAGTGTCATTCTATGTGTTGCCTTATTTGGAAAACTATCTCTTGGAATCAAGTCCATCTGATGACTGATCTTTCTTACTGGTGGTAATCCATCAGGCATATTATCGGATACAATATCCTGAAACTTATCCAATAATTCTACAACTTCTACAGGTACATCTTCCACTTCCTCTTTCTTAGCCTTTGGAATTAAGGTAAAACACATATGCTCATGCCGCATACCATCTAAGAAATTTCCTCTACCAACAAAAGTTATTCTTGCATTACCACATACCTTTTCTTCAGTTTTCTTCAATGGTTTAGCTTATGTTGCACTCCATCCTTTATTAGGGAATAGGTATTCACATGACCATCATGTACAACACACCTTTCAAACTACTAAGGTCTACCCAACAACATATGACATGCATCCATAGATATGATATCACATAGTACCTCATCTTGGTACCCGCCGATCTTGAACTTTACTAGGCACTGTTCACTGACCATGGCCTTGTGGTCATCCTGCACCCAGGCAACATGATATGAATGTGGATGTTTTTGCCTCTTGAGCTTCAACTTTTTTACCATCTCTTCTGAAACCAAATTATCAATATTTTCACTATCAATAATCACATCACAACACTTACCCTCACACTTTCACCTGGTGCAAAATAGGCTCCTCCTTTGTTCAGGTTCATTTTCACCACTTAGCAGGACTCTTCTATTAATCCATGTTTCTCCTCTTTCAAAATCTTCAGAATGTGACAATATAGAATCCTCATCAACATGTGTAACTCTAGCCTAGCCTTCATTTATCCTATCTGTCCTTCCTTGGCATTGAGAACATTCAAATGCCTTATGACCTTCATCTCCACAGTGAAAATATGTTCCATGGAAGCTTGCTCTTCCAAATCCTTGTCCTTTTCCTCTTCCCCTCTGATCTTTATTATTCTGATCTTGGAAATGGTTAAAGTTATCTCCTCTCTGATTCTGACTGTTACTAGCCTCATCCTAGTTTTTTAGATCTTCATTTTGATCTCCATATGACTGTCCACAAGATCTTCCATCAGGACCTCTTCCACTTTGTTTGCTCTCAAACTTCTTGTTCAGCTTTTCCTCTACTTTTAGGGAAAACTGGTATGCCTCTTCAATACTGTTCATTCGAACTAGATTAATTTCTTCTTGAATGCTCGGCCTTAACCCATTAAGGTAATGAGAAAATTTATCCTTATCAGCTTTTGCATGGCCTATTCTAATGAGAATTTGATAGAACTCCTCTGTATACTCCTAAACAGATTTTCCTGCTTGCTTCAAATTTTGCATTTTCTTCAGTAGGTCAAGTTCATAATCAATAGGAATGAACTGTCACTTCAATTTATCCACCATCTGATCCCATCTTGTGATTTTATCCTTTCCTCTTCTATTTCACTCCAATTGAATCTCTTGCCACTAGATCTTCGCATGACCCTTCAGTCTGGCCTTTGCAAATTTGACCCTATCAGGATCCTCAATATCTTCATACTCAAAATATTCTTCACATTCATTGATCCAGTCGATCAATTCTTCTAGGTTAAGATTTCTTGAAAATGTAAGAACCTTGATCTTAGGTCTTTTCTTGATCTTGGAAATGGCTCAAAAAAGTCTTTCTTCCTCCTGGTTCAAAATTTTAACTTCTACTTCTTGATCATCATTTCCTTCTTCGGCTTCATCCTCACTTTCATCTCTGACATTAAGATTCATTCCTCTACGAATCTCTTCTTGCAATGCTCACACTGGTCTCTAGAGCTCTCTAACCTTAGGTGTCATAGCACTAGCTCTTCTGCCATATTCCCTACGTGGAGGCATTTTCACATGTATCAATGAAACCCTAACCACGGTCTTGGTGCAAACTACCTCACAGTCGGTGATCTGTTTACACAAAAACCCTAACCCATGGTCTTGGTGCAAACTACCTCACAGTTGGTGATCTATTTACAAACTCAGGAACTCCCACTCTGATACCACTTGATGAAGGGTGCTCCCCTTAATACCACAAACACATAACAGAAACAACGAAACAACAACAATTTGCAAAAATAGAAAATGTGCTTCTTATTATCTCCACAAATATGGAATTACATGTTTAAGAATTACAATATACAAAGCCACATGGACATTCCCATTACAATATTCTATAGGACAAAGCCTTGAATCATTACCCAGATCTACCCAGAACTGCTCTGAACTGCCTAAGATGACACTACAACCTTCCTTATATAGGCAATTTTCCACTGCTTGGGAAGGTTACAGAAGTTTAGCCAATAAGGCCGACAAAACTTAGAATTATTTTATTTTACAATTTATTACATCAGAGTCAACTCAAAACAACTTTTGAAACCCAAATAGAAAAATCATTTTTCGCCATTCTAGGTGACCCAACTTTCGAAGACCATAAGTCATCACCCATTGACCTGATTAACTGTTATAACCCCATTTTAGAAAGGGCATGAAGCACTCTACAATGCTTGAGTCAAGAAAGCTTCATTCAGCCAAAGTTTTGACCTCATTCAGGGCCTCTAAAGCCTTCAAAACTGAGTTCAAAGTTTCTGTACCCTATTGCCAATACCGAAAATCTTCAATATCTACAAAGCTAGAGTTGATCTGTTAATGAAACTTTACTGGTAGGCTGATATGACCAAAATGAACCTCTAGAGAAGAAAATAGACCATTCTAAGCCCGAACAGAAAACTTACTAAAAATAGTAACTTTCAAAAAATAGCAGCTCTGCACAAGATAACCCTTATTGAAAAGAAACCATAAATATTTTTGGGTGATGCAATATTGCTCTTACACCCAGGATGCTCCTGCATCAGACACTCGGGGTAATTTGAGAAGTGACCCTGTCATGACTCATGTGTGAAGAGGAAAACAAGGACGGTTAACCTCCTCCCTTGTTAGCCATGATGAATCTTCAACATGTCATCCTTTCCATTTGACCAAATATTCTTCATATTTCCTATTTCTTGTACTTCTACCAACACAACTATCTGGTATATCCTCAATCTCCTTGGTATCTGAACTAGTTGCTGGAATACTCCACTCTTGTGCTATGATCTCATCTTCAACACCCCCTTCATGATACTTTGTCAAATTTGAAATGTTAAATATTGGTGAAATATTCAGCTCTGTAGGCAACTCGACCACATAGGCATTTCCAGAATCATGCTTCTTCAGTATCTTACATGGACCAAACCTCTTCATTTTCAGCTTGTTATATGTACCAACTAGAAATCTCTCCTTCCACAAATGAACCATGACTTCATCCCCAACCTAAAATTTCTTATGTATTCTTTTATCATCTGCCTTATCCTTATACTGTGCATTCATCTTGGTAATGTTCTTCCTCACCTCATCATGGATGTTCTTCAAGTGTTCTGCAAAATCCTCAGCTTCAGCACTACTTATTTCTCCTTTATCTATCTTTCTCAACTTAGATACATTTCTTGGACTACTTCCATATACAATCTATGGATGATGTGATGAACTAAACTTTAAATCTATCTTCAACTCTTCACTTTCTGCTAGTGTCATTCTATGCGCTGTCTTATTTTTCAAATTGTCTCCTAGAATCAAGTCCATTTGATGACCAATCTTTCTTACTGGTGGTAATCCATTAGGCACATTATCAGATACAATATCTTGAAACTCATTCAATAATTTTTCTACTTCTACAGGTACATCTTCCACTTTCTCTTTCCCAGCCTTTAGAATTAAGGTAAAACAAATATGCTCATGCCGTATACCATCTAAGAAATTACTTCTACCAACAAAAGTTATTCTTGCATTACTACATACCTTTTCTTCTGTTTCCTTCAATGGTTTTAGCTTATGTCACACTCCATCCTTTAGCAGGGAATAGGTATTCGCATGACCATCATGTACAACACACCTATCAAACTACCAAGGTCTACCCAACAACATATGACATGCATCCATAGATATGATATCACATAGTACCTCATCTTGGTACCCGCCGATCTTGAACTTAACTAGGCACTGTTCATTGACTATGACCTTGTGGTCATCCTGCACCCAGGCAACTTGATATGGATGTGGATAGTTTTGTCTCTTGAGCTTTAAATTTTTTACCATATCTTCTGAAACCAAATTATCAGTACTACCACTATCAATAATCACATCACAACACTTACCCTCACATTTGCACCTGGTGCGAAATAGGCTCCTCCTTTGTTCAAGTTCATTCTGATCACTCAACATGACTCTTCTGTTAATCATCATTTCTCCTCTTTCAGCATCTTTAGAATGTGATGATCTAACATCCTCATAAAAATGTGCAACTCTGGCCTGGCCTTCATTTCTCCTATTTGTCCTTCCTTGGCATTGAGGACATTCAAATGCCCTATGACTTTCTTCTCCACAGTGAAAACATGTTCCACAGAAGCCTCCTCTTCCAGATCCTTGTCCTTTTCCTCTTCCCCTCTGATCTCTATTATTCTGATCCTAGAAATGGTTGAAGTTTTCTCCTCTCTGATTTTGACTGTTACTAGCCTCATCCTATTTTTTCAGATCTTCATTTCGATCTCCATATGACCGTCCACTAGATCTTCCATCATGACCTCTTCTGCTTTGTCTTCTCTCAAACTTCTTATTCAACTTTTCCTCTACTTTTAGGGTAAACTAGTATGCCTCTTCAATACTATTCATTTGAACTAGATTCAATTCTTCTTGAATGCTCAGCCCTAACCCATTAAGGTAATGGGCAATTTTCTCCTTATTAGCTTCTTCATAGCTTGTTTTGATGAGGATTCGATAGAACTCTTCTGTATACTCCTAAATAGATCTTCTTGTTTGCTTCAAACCTTGCATTTTCTTCAGTAGGTCAAGTTCATAATCAATAGGAATGATCTGTCACTTCAATTTATCCATGATCTGATCCCATCTTGTGATTTTATCATTTCCTCTTCTATTTCACTCCAATTAAATCTCTTGCCACCAAATCTTTGCATGACCCTTCAGTCTGGCCTTCACAAATTTGACCCTATCAAGATCCTCAATATCTTCATACTCGAAATATTCTTCTCATTCATTGATCCAATTGATCAATTCCTCTATGTTAAGATTTCCTGAAAATGTAGGAACCTCGATCTTAGGTCTTTTCCTGATCTTGGAAATGGCCTGAAAAATTCTTTCTTCCTCCTAGTTCAAAATTTAAACTTCTACTTCTTGATCATCATTTACTTCTTTGGCTTCATCCTCACTTTCATCTCTGACATTAAGATTCATTCCTCTATGAATCTCTTCTTGCAATGCTTGCACTTGTCTTTGGAGCTCTCTAACATTTTTGGTATTGGCAGCAGGGTACAAAAATATTTTCAGTATTGGCAGTAGGGTACAAAAAATTTGAACTCAGTTTTGAAGGCTTTAGAGGCCCTAGATGAGGTCAAAACTTTGGCTGAATGAAGCTTGCTTGATTTAGGCATTGTAAGGTGCTTCGTGCCATTTCTGAAATGGGGTTATAATAGTCAGTCAACGAGTGATGACTTATGGTCTCCAGAAGTTGGCTAAAGAGCTGGTGCTGTGACACCCGATTGACTATTATAGCCCTATTTCAGAAAGGGCATGAAGTGCTCTACAACACTCGAATCAAGAAAGCTTCATTCAGCTGAAGTTTTGACCTCATCCGGGGCCTCTAAAGCCTTCAAAACTAAGTTCAAAGTTTCTGTACCTTGTTGCCAATACCAAAAATCTTTAATATGTACAAAGCTAGACTTGATCTGTTAATGAAACTTTACTGGTAGGCTGATATGACCAAAATGAACCTCTAGAGAAGAAAATAGACCATTCTGAGCCTGAACATAAAACTTACTAAAAATAGTAACTTTCCAAAAATAGTAGCTCTGCACAAGATAGCCCTTATTGAAAAGAAAACAAAAATATTTTTGGGTGTTGCAAGATTTCTCTTACACCCCAGATGCTCCTGCATCAATAGCACATTCAATAATGTATTGTATGTTCCATCTCTATCTATAAACCTTCTCTCAATTTATTAGATTACACATAGTGGATCAGGGAAGATAGTTGAGTTCACTAGAGATTCAGCCTTCATTCGGGATAGTGTGGCAGGAGGCATTGTTGCTAAAGGGACAATTGATCATTCCACCTGTCTCTACACCTTCTCACACTTTGGTCCACTATCTCCATTGTCAGAGCACATCTCTCCTCTTTTGCTAGAGCATCATGTGGTGCAGTCAGGTCGCTTGAACCTTTGTATTGTTCCTGAGATCACTGCTATGACTGCCACACCACAACCTGTTGAGATCTTTTCTCTTCAGCAAGATTCTTCTTTAGCATTGCTTGACCCTCTAGCTCCATTCATCGAGCCACCAGGTGCACTTTTTGAGGATTCTATAGAGGATGTTCATCTCCTCTTTCATGACAGTGTCAGCACACCTATCACACCACCTACATTGGGGATTCCCTTTCAGGATCCTTGTATTTTCTCCTTTGAGCATCAGTTAGGCCTTCCAGTTTCACCTCTCATTGAAGGGTTTCTTTGTTTCGTGCCTTTGTTTCTTCCTCATTGGAGTCACATTGGTTCGATCATTTTCGCAGGGGTTCCATCATTCTAGGGGAGCTGATTGTACTTTTGGTTTTGAGAGAGTCTCTTGAGCCATTTGTTTTTCTTCTTTTTTCTATCTCTTTTTGGAGTAGGGTTTTTTCCCATTGGATTTTCTCTATTTCTCCATTTTACAAATATTTGGTTGTGTGGGGTACCTCATCAGGCCATGTTGCCAGGACCCATTTTTTTATGCTTTCTGCACTGTAGTTCGCTTTGCTTTCTTCTTGCATTATTTGTAGCTACATTGTTGCTCATCTTAAGGGGGGGTGTTAGAGTAAAGTATTAATTATATTAATTAACTTTACTCCCTTCTTAAGATGTCAACACTTTTATTTTTAGTTGTTTATATTTAAACACACATGCACTAATTGATTTAAACTTATGTAGTAGTTATTTTAAATATAAACTTGCATGCATTAGTCTTGTAATAATTTAACTAATTATTACATGCACTAGGGTTTTCCTTTCAAGGATTTTGATCTCCTTTATTAGGATGATCCATTGTACATTCAATTCATTCATTATTTGAGAATATTTTCTTCTTTATATTTTTGAGTCAAACCCTTGCCCTCTTCTTGTCTCTACTTCCTTGTAACAGGTTTTTGAATGCAGGTGATCTTCAGATTTTGTGGATTTGTATTGCTCAAATCCTAAAATAAATAATCACATTTTTCACTAATTTTACTATGACCATTTTCATTATTTAATTGGTAATAATTTATATAATGAATATCCTACTCATCTTACTATAGAAATTTTAATCCACCTAGACGAGTAAAATCATAAAAGATGAATTCTTCAGATTCCATTTTACACAATTTATCTTTGAATACTATTATTATTATTATTATTATTATTAAGGTTTATCATTCACCTAAATATTAAAGAAATATAAATTACCACTTCTACTAATGTGAAGTTCACCTTTAGTTAAACTAGTGTTACCCTCATTTACACTTGCATATGATTGAATATCAATCCTTTTGAGATACTCTAAAAAATCTTAAAGATCCTAATACTACCACTCATAGGTAGTATCCTCATCAAAAGATAAAAATTTGTATTAGTAGATTCATTGGGCTAAAGTTAGGTACAATATCATTATTTATCTCCTATTCAATAAAATTTCTTCATTATTTGATGTCTCTTGTAAATAATTTCAATCAAAAAATATCACATGCAATCCTTAACCAATTCATATGGTTACCAATCCAAATTTGACAATGTAAAATAAATCAAAACAAACATGTAACCTAAATTTAGAGAGTTAAAGGGTCTAAAACATTGTCCTAGTTGAATTCAATAAATTTTTTTGTGTATAAAGCATGTAATGACATAAGAGAATTTGTAAATGAATATATAATTTCTTTTCAATAGCTCAAAAACTTCTAACATGGTTTTGGAAAGAGAGAGAAGTAGCCCAAAATATTCATGAATTTAACTGATAAAACAACACAACAAAAAATATTACACAATTCATCCATTTACTTTTCTAACTAGAATAATGGACTGCGCCAAGGAAAATGGAGTTATAGTAGTTACACACAAGGTGCGACCTTATGTTCACCATTCTCTTGGACACCAAATTAGGGGAATATTCCTATATTGTAGTGCCATTTGTATTTCCATTCAATTTTTTGGCTATTGAGAGACACGTTAACATTTTTATTTTCCAATATCAAGGTAACATTTTATGTTGAGATTAATTGTTGTCACATATTGTTTCCATCATTCATCATTTAGGATATTTACATTCTTTTTACATGATGTATTTATAACATGTGATTTACATGATTTATATTCTTTCATACTTAACCTTAGATTATAATTACATTTCCTTATTAGTTTTTCCAAGGTCTGTGGATTGCTTTCATCCTATAGATACATAGTGTTGTAAATTGTATCCCTCTCAATTTTACACTTACATGGGGTTCACTTTGGTTGTTGTCCCTCATGCTCCCAATCCATGCATGATTTTTATTAGTCCATGGCCATTTTTGGAATCTCAGAAAAGTCCTCTACTCATTGACCTTGATTTCAACTCAAATGCTAGGACTATGGTTCCTCATACCATAGACGTCATAAAATATAGCACCAAGTTCCCTAGTATAGCCATTTTGGCTTTAATTTTGAAATTTAAATGGTTGATATATTTTTAATAGTGGCAAAGTGTTCCTTGGTATCAACCATCATTAGAACCTAAACCCCAAAAGGTGTTAAGATATGTATAAAAAACTCCCTCCCTCTTATTTGAACGCAATCTATTCTCAATAATTCCATCCAATTGAGAATTCAATCAATCATCTTCTAGGCAATTGAGGATAAATATACAATTGACGCTATTCAAGATCAACAATTATCATCAAATTTTTGGTATTCTTCCATGATGAAAGAGTTTACTAATACCTATCAAACAACAACAAGATTTGTGTGAGGATTCAAGACATATAGTTTTGCATCAAAGGTATCATTTGTTAATTCAATAATTTCCTTTAAGATTTTTATCTTGTGCCCCACTAGGGGTAAGATCTCTTTCATCAAATATGGTTGTAGTGTTGGTGAAAACAAAAAAAATGGGGTGTACATTAGGAAAAACCCTATACAAAACAATATTTCTTGTCTTTGCATGTGTAATTTACAAACCAAATAGTTGAAGTTGTGGACTTGTATAGAATAGATTAAGGCATATTGTTCAAAAATTCCAACATCCATAAATTCTAGGTCTATACTAATTTTCTCACTTGACTGAAACTTTTTGGCTAGGTATTGGATGTAATGATCTACAAAGCATCTTGATCATAAAATTCAAAGTTTTATTTGAAAAAAACACCTGTAGGTCCTAACTTAGATCATGAACAGGATAATGACATGTTGGAATAGATTAAGGACCTCCAGAAAAGAATGACTATTCTGGAAAATTATATTACCCCTACTATTTATATAGAGGAGTTAAATGTTGCTATCTCTACTCTTTGCAGGTTGTTGAATGTCATTATTAGTTGAAGACTTTCTTCAAAGTGGCTATGGGAAAAAGAAGGATAAGGAAAAGTGCAAAGAAGAAGAAGAAAGATGAGAATGATGATGAAGAACCGTAAGGTAGCTGAGGTTGAGGGCTGGAAGAAGGATCTTAATAGTTTCTCAAAAGACTCGGAGACTATTTATTATTAAAAATGATCATTGATTTATATTTCTATAGTTTAAGTTGTAATGTTGATTTTATTATGGTTGGACTTGTTAAACTTTATGATGTTGATATTTTTTCTTGCGTTGTTATTAGTTTGAACTGGAACAATGCAACTCTTGCCATTAGGCAGAAGAAATTATTTTATTTTACTCATATGAAGATAGACAATAGTATGGATAATACTAAATATGGCATTAGAGTAGGGATAACTAATAGTGGTGAATATTATTTTTGATTAATTTTTCTCATTAAAGGATTTTGGTGGCTTATGGTTGTAATGGCCTGATGTCTAGTTGTCTAGTTTGATCTATAATGTGATTGTTGTTATCTAGGTTTAGGGGCCTCTCCCTTCCATCTTAATATAAAACACCTCTAGGTTTAGTGTGCATAGAACACTAGACTAGCAATTTAAGCTCCACAATTGAATATTATTTTCCTCTCTCTAGATCTCATTTATAGATCTATGCTTTTGTGTTAGGATTTTGTTTTGTATCGATATATTTATGCTAAGTCTTGTCACTTTTTCATCATTCAACCTAGTTTTTGCATCTTCATATCAAATCATAAATAAGAATATCAGATCCGATAAAAAAGTGAATAATCAACCACACTGCAAGTAGCTCTTCTAGAGGACCAAGGTTGAGACTAATTGGTTGTCCCCCAATGAAATAATAAATTATTAGGAAATAAACCCCTAGTTTGAATCTCTAGGCTACAAACCCCATTTTCTAAATCTTTTAGGGTGTAATCACTAATAGAAGGGAATTTATTTATAGTAACATTCCTCTTTTGAAATTATATAAAATTGATGGACTCATCAACATGGCTAGATGATTTTTTATCATTTAATGTGGAATGTTTGATATGTCATATGTGGTAGCATATCACATAAATTATTTTTATCAACATAATTTACTAAATCTATCCTTTTTCATTTCCTTGACTTTTAATTTCCTAGATAATTTAATAAAAAACTTTATTTTGTGCCTAGTTTTGACTTGTGAAAAAGAAGCTACTAATTGCACATATTTTGCTAATATGTTCTAGGTTTCTATGGATTTTGTATTCCAAAAGATGAATGAACATGATGATATTCAATAGGTTCCATTACTTTATATAGACATAGATGGACCCTTTTCCATTTTAACATTTACTTGATATGAATGTTTGTGAGTGCTTGCATATAGTTTGAGATACACAATCATTTAGGATTGAGATTGTTGGTGTAATTAAATATTCCTAATTACACTTAACTTAATCTTACTTAGGATAATGCATTGCATAGTAGTTAGTGATTGAGACACCTAGGAGTGTGCACATCCATTAAGCACATGATGTAGGAGGAATTCCACTTTTGGTGCTAGATCCACCTTTAGTGCTCTTATCACATTATCATCCTAATCCCATTGCACATTCTTTATTGCATAATGGAGGATGATCCACGTTTGGTGGACATGTGATTACACCTAGCATAGGAGATAACTTATCAACTCCTTTTCATTCTCTCTTATCGCCTTTCCTATATAGGGAGGCCTATTATGTAATCATTAATTAATCAATCATTCAAGGTGAATTCATTGGATCAATTCAATCCATCATTGCATTCATATTATCTCTCTTGTGCTTTTTTTTTACCTTTAGATCCTTGGTTCAATCCTTGCTATTTGCAAATTCTTACATAGTATCAGAGCCATTGGAACGTTTAGATCAGCCGATTTGAAGAGATCTTGATGCAAGCTTTGAAGGTCCAAATATTAGATCTGAGAACCAGCATGTGATAGAGGCATCTTGGAGTAGATCTGACCTCACCATTGCGTTCGGGAGGCTGTTTCAGTTAAAATTGACTATAAACTCGCCCATATTCGGTGAAAGCCCAAATCGAGGCAAATTTTTTTGCAAATCAAACCATACGGCCCGATTTGCCCTCTCTGGTACAATTTTGAAAAAAAATAAATTTAATTCTATAAATTTCAGAATTTCTTTTCTGCAAAATTATTTTACGGGCCTGGTACATGCCCTATCATAATTACATGTACTAGTGGGTATCCTCATGACATCATCAACAACACCAAAGACCGCACTCAAATAGAGGGAGAGCCCGAGCCCAAAGCCCACTTTGCTTTTGTTTTAATAAAGGGGCATCAACATATTTAAAAAGGGGAAAATTTACCCTTGTGGGCAATGTGGGCTTAAAATCCCACATTTCTGTTGGTCCGCAGCTCCTCCGCAACGCCGTGCTGCTCCTCTACAAGATCCACCACCTCCAATCGGTGCCCAGTCAGCATAGAGCCCACCTTCACTTGATCACCATGTGGCACACTGTAGACCCTGAAGATCGCCATGGAGACCGTCTAGTCACCGGCCACCCCAACCGACAGCTCACCACCGGCCTCCGCTCAGACTGTTGCCTGCCAGGCCGCTGCCGCCATGTCTGCCAGCATAGTCAATGCCACATCTACGCTACCCATGGCCAGTCAGCTCCCATTTAGGTGGTATGTGGTGATCTCATCCGGCGCCACGTGATAGTACATTCCTTGAACACATCAGTAGTAAATGCCCAGTCTGTAGCTCTTGCCACATCCTTCGTACGGATGATCCAGTCATCTTGCCACATAAGCGCTAACATCATCATTGTTGATGTCACCCATCCATATAGTACGGATGCCACACCAGTAGACACATGAGGCAAAGGGGTGAAATTTTGCTGATGTCGTCTTTTCACATGTTGAAATTTGACGGCCATTTAGCTGTCAAAATAGGCCAGATTGGGTTTTTTGCGACGGCCATCAAACCATCAAATTTAACCCTGTGGATTGCTGATGTCATCAGGTTTGGAAATTTCTCAGCCTTCACCATTGAAGTTTTCATTTTGACAGTCCAACTTCAGAGGGCCATAACTTGGTCATCCGGGCTCCAAATCGAGTGCAATTTTTTTTGAAATTGGGTAGAATTTCTTGAAAAACTAAGTGGTGGTGTTGATTTTTTATTTTGGTGGCCTGATTTGTCAGAAATTGCAGGTTTTGTTGATTGTACCTATCTGTTCCTGATTTCTACAACTTCTAGGGCTTCGTTTGGGCACATACGGTAACATTTTGAGGTGAATTTTTTTTTGAAAGTGCATAATTTTTTGTCTACTTTCTAGATCTACAATTATATTTTAGTGATTTTGGGTAGACATATAAATTTCATAAATAGGTCATTTTGGTGCTATAATTGCACTTGGTTAATCCTTGGATTTCAATTTTTTGATATTCATTAGCCATTTGAAGGAGTTATCAGTAGTTATCAATCATTATTTCATGTTAATATGGATAATTAAAAGGTTAAAATCCTCACTCCATATAACTACCATGAATGAAAAGTTTCTTTAAGTGATCATTTGTTGAGTCTTGGATTGCTTAGAATGACTCTTGGGTAGGATCAAGAACCTCAAATAGGTGGTGTAGAAAGGTGAAAATGGTTTGATCGAAGGGATAAAGCACTTGGCTCTCTTAGATCATCCATCTCTTGTGACTTGCACTTTCATATTGCATCTTGCACACATCCTCATGATGCTTGGGTCACATTGGAAGGACTCTTTGGTAAACCTAATAGAATGAGAAAATTTAGATTAGAGAATGATCTCATAGGTCTCAATCCTAGTGATTTTGACAATATTCAAGACTTTTTCTCTAAGTTCAATTCTATTAGATTGGAGCTTTCTTCATGTCGCATTGTTAAAGGGGATGAACAATTGATCTTTTCTATTCTTTCCAAGCTTGGTCCTGATTATTCTATCTTTGTTTCTACATTCTATGCTACTATGGATGCTCTTGGTAGTGCATACAAATTGCCCTCTCTTGATGAACTTTCAATGCAACTCACAAGGGAACAGGGAAATTTGGCACACATGGGTCAATTGAAGCCTTCCACACATCAAGCATTGGTTGCAAGTGAGTCTACTTCAAAGGCTTCTAATGGAAAAGGAAAGAAACAAAATAAGGATTCTAAGCCTCATGACAAAGGTAATGAATCTCCTTCACCAAAAAGTACTGAATCCAAGTCCTCTTCAAGAGAGGAATCATCTAGAAGAAAGAGGGATAAATGTGCATATTGTAAAAAGCTAGGACATGATGAGCATAAGTGTTTTCAAAAGAAGATTGATGAGCTAACTCAAATTATTCAGAAGCACAATATTAAGTTGCCCTCATCAGTGTCTCCTCCTTCTTCTACACATTTGGCAGCTTCTACATCTCCATCATCATCCAAAGATAAAAGTAAAGGACAAGCACTCTTGGCTTCCACACATCCTGAGAAAGGTAAATGGCTTTTTGATTCAGGTGCATCACATCATATGGCATCTTCTATGGATATGTTTTCTTCTATTGAGCCTTGTAATTCTCCTAATATTTTGATGGGTAACAACACATTCATGAGAGTTTGTGGGAAAGGTTCTATTCCTATGGGAGAGGGGACATTTAATGATGTTCTTTGTGTACCATCCTTGACCACTAATCTCCTTTCTATTTATCAAATTACACATGGGGCACAAGGTAAAATTGTTGAGTTTACTCCTGATTATGTCTACATTAGGGACATAGAGACTAGAGATGTCATAGCTATGGGAGTTGTTGATCATACATCATGTTTGTATTCTTTTTCAAATTTTGTTGATAATGATGATGATATTCATGATGTACATATCCCTTTGCCAAGGGATAATTATGAGGAGAATTTTGGGCACTTGAATCATTTTGTTGTTGAGACAAGTATTGATCTTCCTACTCCTCCACCTCCTGCTTCTTTAGACATGGGCTCTACTATTCAGCAGGATGATCATAGCGTTTTAGATCTTGCAGAATGTGATGACTACTTGGATGCATCTTCAACATTGGTTGATTCTCATGATGCAGAGTTTGAAGACATACATGAGGGGGTTTCTCTTTCCTTTGATGACAGTTTCATCATAGATGGGGACACTTCTTCACCTTCTTTGGAGATTGGCACTCTTGATTCTTCTCCTTCTTCACTTGATTTGTCACATGAAGTGATAGATTCTTTGGGTTTGGAGATTTCTATTCAGTCTTCAGAGATTCATGCATGGAGACCTACATCTTCTTGCTCATTCCATTTGCACATGGATTGGCTTCTTCATCATTTTATGTATCTATTTCTTCCTAAGGGGAGACATGTTTCTTGTAAGCATTGGCTTATCTATTGTTTGTAGGTACTCTTCATCAACATGGGAGCTTCTACATTATGGGGGGGATATCATGTCTCCAACTATCCTTCTTATGGGGGGATAATTCTTTGTATATACATGATGTATGTAGTTCTTGGGGAGTCTTGAGCACTCCATCCATCCATGCATCTTGTTTTCTTCTCTCTTTTTGGGGGAGGGTTTTTCCCATGAGGTTTTCCCTCTTTCTCCACTTTATGAGAGTTATGCATTTCATGTATTGTATTTTGTACATGGGTACCTAACATGGCCTAGTAGCCGGGACCCATCTTGCATTGTGAGTTTAAGTGCATTCCCCTAAGTTACACTTAAGGGGGGGTGTTGGTGTAATTAAATATTCCTAATTACACTTAACTTAATCTTACTTAGGATAATGGATTGCATAGTAGTTAGTGATTGAGACACCTAGGAGTGTGCACATCCATTAAGCACATGATGTAGGAGGAATTCAAATTTTGGTGCTAGATCCACCTTTAGTGCTCTTATCACATTATCATCCTAATCCCATTGCACATACTTTATTGCATAATGGAGGATGATCCACATTTGGTGGACATGTGATTACACCTAGCATAGGAGATAGCTTATCAGCTCCTTTTCATTCTCTCTTATCACCTTTCCTATATAAGGAGGCCTATTATGTAATCATCAATCAATCAATCATTCAAGGTGAATTCATTGGATCAATTCAATCCATCATTGCATTCATATTATCTCTCTTGTGCTTTTCTTTAACCTCTAGATCCTTGGTTCAATCTTTTCTATTTGCAAATTCTTACAGAGATGCACCTAATAGTTGGGGTAAAATTTAATAGTGGAATTTATATAACCATGTACAATCTTATTTATCTTCATGTCCATTTTGAGAAAATAGATTAATATGATTACATATTTCTATATATCTTAATCTTATGCAAAGTTGAATTAAGTCCTCTAGTCATCATCTATCTTCATTTACAAATATTTTCAAACATGCTTCCTTATCCCATTTGTACTTAGACACTTATATAATATTCTTAATTTAATATGCATATTAAATTCCCCATGTCTCCTACATAGACTTTGTTGTTTTATCATCTTTCCAAGTCATTCTCATGGGTGTAGGATCAATCCATGTCCACAAATCTAACCCTTGAAATTCTAAAACTCAAATTCAAATTCAAATTTGGTGGGTCCATTGTCCATTTCACTATTAGTTATGAGTAGATTAAGCACAAATTTTAGTTACATATTTCTATGTATATATATTAAATATAAATAAATTGTATTAATTTCACATTCTCGAGGATCTCATCCTCGATCATTCAAATAGATAGAGCACTCATGGAGCATTTATTAGAACACCTTCATTGGTGCCCTTAAAAGAACCAACATTTACTTCATCATTATCATCTAAGCTACTTGCGTGTTTTCTTGTTCCTCACCAATCCTTTGCACAACTACAAAGTTAGTCATTTTGTAGGGTTTGACTTAGGAGATCATGTCCATAATGAATTGACAACCCTCTAAATATTATCTTAAGTATTAGCAAAATTGGTCATTTTCAGGGTTTGAGTTGGGAGTTCATGTCACAAATGAATTAAAAATCTTCTAAATATATTGTTAAGTATTACCAAAAATTTTAGCAAGAAAACATAAGTGAATATTTTTTACCTAGAGCGTACAAGTATATAAGTTGCAAGATTAGATCCATAACCCATATAGTACAATTGCGCTTGTGGAAATGATCCAAATGTTTAGACTTCATCTTTGAAAAGTTACAATCTCTATGTAGAATCAAACACAAAACATAGGCAAAGAGGATCCAATTCTAATATCAAGATTTTGAAATTCCAAAACCATGTCAAAATCACTCACATTCAAAAGTAAAACTAAATTCACCTAAAATCACCTACTTTTAAGCCTAAAACTAAATACACCTTATCTATCATTTTTAATTTTGAATTATCTACTACCTTCGGCTATCATTTATCAATCTAAACTAAATCATACTTATATCTATAGATATAGACATCTTATTGGATTAGCTTAGATCAAAAAGCATTTCCATAGCTTTGATTGAATTTCATGGAGGTTACTAGGAAACAAGAGTCTTAAAATCCTAAGTCGTGCTTTGGATTTCTTTCCTCTATCTTCCTCTATATGACTCTTTGTCTAAAGGGATGAAATAGTTGGTTAAGGGCTTTGGGTTTGCCCAATGCAGATCCTAAGATTGGTTCTCTTTACTATCTGGTGGTCATCTCACTCAAGCTCGGTTGGTTACCTTGAGAAGTTATAGGGAGGGCTTGCCTCATTAAAGAGCTATTCTAACTTGTTGATTCCTCTAGATTACCAATGATAAAATATAATAAAATGAGATTAGCTGATTAAGGGCTTTAGGTTCATCAAAATAGATTTTGAGATCAATTCTCTCCACGTCAAATTATTATGTGGCCAGCTTGTTTGAACCTGATCACTTTTATGAAGAGATTATAATAAGACTTACCTCATCAAAAGGCTAAACTTCAAGCCAGTAAAATGACCTGCTCCATTGCTCACGAAAAGAGTTATGATTGTTTTTATTACCCTTTGTTGTTTTTGAACTACCCACTAAACAAACGAAGTCCCATCCCAAACAAATGGCTTACCTCCCACAATTAAATAAGAATTTGATTAAACGCTGAACAACGATTAGTAACGTCCGGAAACGTCGCGTCTTATCGTCCAGAAAGGTCGCGTCGTGCCCAAATGAGGCGTAGTGTTTTAACCCTTTATATATGAGACCACTTACAACACAATATCATCCATGTTGTTGCACTGCTCTCGCTAGGCATATTAACAACCATGGCATTGTCTGGAATCTCAACTCTTCTTCACAAGATCAACACCGCAGTTACCGATGGCGCATCAGAACTGAGAGCCCGAATGGACGATCATAACAACAATTCCACAAGAACAGCGAAAACTATAGTCTTGGAGATGGAGAACACACTTATAAACGCAAGTTTCACTCCCCTCCCACACTACGACTTCACAATGCCTCTCCAACAGCACTCCAACATCACATGCTACGTCCAGAAAAGGCCTGCGCTAGACCAACTTCTACAACAACTAGCAGAAAATAATTTCGAAATTGTAATCTTCAGTTCAACCACCAAAGAATTTGCAGACCCAATTCTTGACAAAATAGACATTTATAACACAATAGATCTCAGATTCTACAGAGATTCCTGCGCAATAGATGCCCAAGGAGTGCTCATCAGAGATTTTTTTAAGCTTGGAAGAGATCTAAAGAACATTGTCATTGTGGATCACGAGCCGGAATGTAATAAACTGCAGCCGGAAAATGCCTTCCCGGTGAAGCCATTTCAAGGCGACCTAACCGATAGAGATCTTTTCAGAGTGATAGATTTCTGTAAAATAGCAGCAATGTGTAGAGACGTGAGGGACACCATACGGACATATGAAGCTTTGAGTGGGAGCTCTATTGTTAAGGAATTGGCCCCCCGTTGCAGTGCCAATAAAATTATTGTGTTGGAATTGTTTGATGTTTTAGTGAAGGCAAGCCACGAGCCAATGCAAAATTATGATTTTGTTATTTCGTTCATTCGTGATACGGCAACTAGGTTGGGAAAAATAGTCCCTTACTATGTCTTGAAAAGGCCCGGCGTGGAAGGTTTCTTGGTTGAATTGGCTAAGAATTATAGGATTGTTATTTTTACAGATGCTCAGAAAAAATATGCAGATCTTGTATTGGACAAACTTGATTTTGATTTCAATATAGAGCGTCGTTTGTATAGAGATTCATGCACTCATCATGATGATGTTTGTGTGAAAGATTTGATCAAGATTAATCCTTCTCACAGGATTCGAGATTTGCATTTGAAGGATGTTTTCATGGTTGATGTTAATCCAAGCTGTAAATTTCAACCAGAGAATGGTGTTTTGGTGAAGCCATTTGATGGTGATATGGGTGATAGGGAATTGTATGAACTTGCTGAGTTTTGTAGAAGTGCAGCTGAATGTAATGATGTGAGAGAAGCTATAAGAGTTCATACGGATTCTTCAGGTCCCAATTGTTTGGCAACTCGAAAGTTGCAGAACTTCGCTAGAACTGCGCAGCTGATTTTAAACCACCATCGCCATCTTCATCTTCCTCATTTCTCCCACCATGATCACCAGTGAATATGTTGCTGATTCCATGGATGTAAAAGCACTCCGACGTTTCATAAATTTAACAGAAAATTTGTTCTTTCACATTGATGTTTACGAAGTTTCCATGCTTTGAATGAATAAATAGTCATAGAAGGCCCACTTGGGATTTTAAGGAAACTCAAAAAGTTCGCATTTTCCATTGCTAGCTGGTTCTATATGGTGGTAACATACATTTTTTAAAACATCAATAAAAAGGTTATAATAAAAATGCATGACGAATGAAAATTTAATTTGACAATGTTAAATTAGATATCTTAATTGCCATGGATCGCACACGAAATGATTTATTGTTGTGTGAGATTTATTATTTTCTGTTATTAACGAAAATAATAGGGAAGGAAGGAACTTCTGTTTTTGCATAAGCAATCTTTTTTTTAATTTTATTTTATTTTAGATTATTGAATGAACTTACGTTTCTTTGTAAGCAAATTTTCTTGTCAATTTGATGTTAAAAATCGTAGCAAATATTCAAACAATTTTTTTACTATTTATTAGACTAACTGGAACGGATCAAAAAGAACTTTTAAGTACTTAATAATAAAATTTTTGAAGGATGAAAACACACTTTTGAGTTAAGCTTAGCTCTACTTTTTATCCACTCTAATTTATTATTCATTTAAGCAACATTCAAGATTGATTTGGTATAGCATAGATTCAACTCAGTTAATCCAAAATCATTATTTGAAGTCCTATAGTATTCAAGGAACATATATTTGGAATACTTTAATAAGATCATTACAAAAATTAGAATATTGCATTACAGCCAACACATAGATCAATTGCATGTTTGTTTATTATTGTTAATAATCTCCATGACCATAAAGTTAATTTAAAAAAGACAATCAATTCAAGAAAACTCAGCTTGATGCTCTACCTAATATATTTTTAAATATAGTCAAATTGTTCATAATTCTTGAAGATTAGAATTTTGAGATTAAGTAGTTAGCTACATATACATATGACTAGATCAAAATCTATGGTTAGAGAGAATATAAATTACAAGAATTGATCTAGAAGAACTAAATTAACTTATGGAGGAGGATATGTTTGCATATAGTTTGAAGTATTAAATGCAACAAAGGAACTAATTTTCATACTATGTTATCAAATCCTAAATTGGATTAGGCTATTATCTTCATTGATTAATAGTGGACTTGACATGAGTCTTAATTACCATCTTCATTGATTAATATTGGACTTGACTATTTTTTCTATTAAGATAGTTTAGAAAAAGATACAGATAATAACAAAGTTCACTATCCACTAGCTATAACTATGCACAACCTCCATAACATATACAATTACAAAATTGGGGGAGTGATACCATTTCAATATATACTGCCTAGACTACGAGTTTAGAACATAATTACATCCTAAATATTTACTAAAAAACATTGTAAATTACTCCCAACTAGTATCCTGGTTGTCATTGTCTCTTGGGATCTAAACATTATTTGCCTGTGCAGTATCTTGTGTCTTCAGTGCACCTTCTTTCCATCCAGAAAGCTCCCCTGTATAGTTTGGAGAGTGCTTGAAGCCACTTGCTCTTTGGTCCCCATATGGAAGCTATTCAGAAGATTATTAAGATCTTCAAGTTCAGTCGAAGCTAGAAATCTTTGATAGTCACTGATATATTGGGTAGACTGCACCTCATCTTTATGAATCATCAGACTGCCTTCATGAACCAGCATCATAAATTTACTCTTTGGGATGTTAAGCACCATAGAGACCTAAGACATAATATGAGAATGTGTGAGTTTAATATTAAACTCAATAGGTTTCCTTTGCTCTTTCTGAAAAACTTATTGGACTTGACTATTGATTAAATAGCCTAGTTGATATATTTTATTTTTTGAGGTTTTGGAGTTTATCCTTTTATTATTCTTAAATCTTTTTCAACTGCTATTTCATTAAAGATTTTATTTTAAGTTTCATATATCATTTAAAAAAAAAAAGTTTAAGAATGAATTAAATTATGTCATTGTGAATATTTTCTTAACCTTACCAAGCTTGTTGCTTATGGTACTATATTTTATGATGATCTACATATTTTGTTGTCTATGATAGTTACTTAGCTAGTAGTTCATTCCTATATGTACTTATATAACTAAAAATATTATATATCTTGTAATGTTGTATATAATGAGCTTACTAGATTTTATTTTGTACATCTATGGGTTCTCATGTATGTGCATCTCTTGATTTGAATCTCTTTTAGGAGTGTACAATGATTTACATCAAATGTTTCACCCTCACTTACATATATGACTATACACCTTTCATGTCTAATAATATATGTTTTCTTCTTCTTCTTCTTTTAAATATTTAGGATCCCTTCAATTATAATGGTTATTTTAGTGATGATATTTCTCATGATTATACTTTTATAGATTATTAATATGTGTATATACATAATACACTTATTTGATTTTTACATACAATCACTATCTTTTATTTTTCCTTGGCTCGGAGTCTATTAATGATATGTTTAGTGATGCATGTACAATGATAATTCTCATGGTAAAAATAATGAATCAATATTCTATAATGATTTGGGCTATGAATATTTTTATAATAAATTTATAGTATATTCATTTAGTGGTGAAAGACGTTCAAACTAACATGTGATAATTTTCTATCCTCATTCTAATTAGTGTGAAGCTAATAAATTTTGACGCATAAAATTGAAGACTCTCGAGTTTGTTTAAAACTAATCAATGTTTTATTTTATTTTATGTTATACTTATTGTGTGTCCTATGGATTTTCACATGCACTTGCATAGATTACTTTTGTATAATTTTTTTAGTTATATTATATCTTGGCATTACACGTAATTACCCACTACTCCTAGTAGAGGATACTTAATTATTTATTAATTTAGGAATTTGAAAAGGTAAGGAAAAATAAATTGAAGCACATTAAATCTCCAATATACTTGTTAGATATAATAAACCATTGATATTTGAGGTTTAACTTAATTTTATCCATAGAAGAGATGTATAGTCCTTAAAAGTTTAATAGTGTTTTAGCCTTAAGTTTATTTTTGTTTACTTCATTGAGATAACATACTTAAATGCCCACACATCCCAATTATTATATACATATATATTATCCTTTCAAAATAATATTATTATGGAAGAGTTATTATAATTATGTGATTATAGTATGTTAATAAAATTGTTAACATATATTAGTTATCAACACACATGTAAGGGTGTTTCATAAAAAATTCAGATGATAATGCCATCCAATTTAATCTATTTGTCCAACAAGAGAAAATTGAGAGTTAACCATAATTATAAGGATATTACAAGTTATTTAATTGAAAAAACATTAGCCATTCCTTGCATGCTATTTACTACACATGATTTATGAAAAATACATAAATATTTATTTTGAATATGTGGAAGAATAATCATAGTAAATAATGAATTATGTATTTATATTTTACAATAGGATTCAACCTCAAAGAAGTTTTACTAAGGATTTTTATTTATTTATTACTCTAATAGTACTTTTGAAGGTTTTACTTACTATTAAATTTTAAAGAAATTTTTTCATTCACTTTTATTTTAACTTTATCAATGGGGTAATTAATTATTTTGATTAAATTTAAATGGGATAGAGCCTAGACCCATGAAAATAACATCAAGTCAAAATGAAAACTCAAAATGAATTCAAGAGAAGTAAATCAAAATAGAGACTAGAAATGAAATTAACTAGCAACTAAACTACAAAAGAAGACCAACAACTATAATAACCAGAGTCCATAGACTAAAAAATAGAAACTAAATAAGAGGATGATGAAATTCCTTCCATTCCTCATTAATCCGTTTAAGAGTTTTTAGAAAAGAAGGCTTCCTAATATAGCACATAGTAGTATCTGAAATAAGTCACTTTTTCATTGTGCTAGGTCCCTCTTTCATCTTCTGGGAGGTAATCATTTGGGTCTCCTCCCACTTCTTTCTTTTGGTCTTCTAGTACTCCATCTCTTCCTATAGGGTATTAAATGAGGAGGTCATTCATCCCATCACGTCCCTACTGAATTTTACAACCTCAACCAATTTATTGTTTATATAGTTTTGATTAGCTTTAACATTCCCCAACACCCTTATCATTTCTTCGTTCTCCTCTTTCGAGGGGATGTGGGTTTTTAGTTCATGAATCAGATCCTCCATGATGCCCCAGTTGTCAAAATTTTGGGCCAAATCCTCTGCCACTCCCAAACACTAGTGTCTATTTTGATGTTGGACCAATCACTATCTTTAGCTTCAACCTCAACAATAGCCTCCACTTTGTTAATTTTCTTTCTTGCAATGTCTATTTGGGCAATTAACCATTTGATAATGGCATTTTTTCAATTGTAAAGTATACAAAGTTTGTCCATACTGCTCACAATGAGGGAATACTCAAGAAGATCATCCACAAAAGTGAGGTTTTTTTAATGGGGAAGGGAAACATTGAGGAGGGCCTTTGGGCCGTTTAAGTAAGTATTATAATTGGTAAGGGAAGGGGGTTTAGGTCTAGGGATAGTAGTGTCAGTGGGGGAATTCTCAAGGAACTCAAAATATGTAGACACGACAATAGTGTCAATATAGAGGGCCTTCATTTTAGCTTTTTTCAAATGGTTAACCCTGATAGAAGTAGAGGGGGGAGAAGCCAAAGTAGGCCAAACTATAGGCTTATTTAGATACACAATTAAATAGGGATCAAAGGGACTAGATTTTTTGGGCCAAAACTCCAAGGACATGCTAGATGGGAATTGTAGAGGCTAAGAATCATATCCTGATGAAGGGGGGGCCTAGTTTTTGGCTTTATTAATCAACAGTGATAAGGACAAGAATATCCATAATAGAAAATTAAGCTTGAGATTGTGGAAAAAATAATTAAGCATAGTAAATAAATTGGAATTAAAACCTTTGAACCTACCTTCAAGGGTGACAAATTTGATGAGTACAATGGAAAAATCATTCCATTCGTTAGGTATAACTTCCCTATAAAAACTATTTTGGAGCCTCGTAATAGCTTCCCCAAGGACAAGGAAAAGATTAAGATCTTTCTTATGGTGCCCATTCATGTTTCTTGAGATAGCCTCACCCTCAACAATTAGACTAGCGATGACCATACTATTATCCTTTGAGACATTGAAGGAAACCCCTCTAATCTTTATTTTTGTGTTATTCTAGGCCTTTGCAAACTTATCAATGAAGTATTTAAAGCAAAAATCTATCATGTCCTTAATGTAGCTATCGATATTCCTAGCTTGTTGGATGGGCCAAAGAGTGGTATTGTTCTTGTTTTCATCACACTTTTCTGGTTTAATTTGATTCATATCACCTCCCATTGTGTCATTGCAGTGATAATTCACAGAGACAACTATAGTGTAAGGACCATTAATGATGCAGTCAAGGTTGGTGGATCCAATTAAGTACTGACCGACCTTGCAGCCAAACCAATATGTAGGGGAATACACAATAACAACAACAGATTTGAAATGAAACTAAAGTCTTTATTCATCAAATTATCGATTACATGCAATGTGCCAGGCTATAAGGCCTTCCCGGTTACAACCAGATACAAAGAAAGTTTTAGTCTACAAGATCTCATAGGATCCATATCTTTTCCCCAACATCAGCATTCAGCTAGACCAAGTCTGTAACACACAGCACACTGGTAGGCACCCGGGAAAGATCTAAACTTGTACTCAAACTTCCAAGCAATCTTCCTACTCCTAAGCTCGTAGGCTAATAACTTTTCTTTCCCCCAATTTGATCCTCCTAAACAACTACCCAAGAATCCTATAAATATTGATTCCCAGCCACAAGTCGGCTGATGAAACAACAAACCCTTACAAACAAATATTAAATGTTAAAACATTAGTCGGCTCTCACATAGCCTTACAAAATAAATAAACTCTCGAAGATGGCCCCAACGGTCATTAGATCCGCATAGAAGAATGCAACACACCAAATCTAGGTCCCCACACATCCAACGATCAATCCATAACATGAGGAGCGTGACCCAAATTAAATGCACCAGTCGGCCAAGCTGATCTATCCAAACAATCTAGTCGGTAAGAAAGAACATCGAGCAATAGAAGAAATAACTAAGCACCAGTTGACTGACCACGCCAAGCATGACCGAGCAACACAGTTACCACTGAGCACCAGTGAACCAACGCCTTCAGACACTGAGTGTTCTTTAGAGATCAAGCACTCTGGTAACCACATAAATTGAGCAACCAGTCTCTCAAATGGAGCAAGAACTCCACCAAACAAAGATCAAAACTAGCAATCTACCTTCAAAGACAAACATATTTTTGGTTGATACATGATTGCCAAGAATCCTAGGATGCTCCTACATCAGACACCCCAGGTAAGAAATATTTTCTCATAAGGAAATCAGAATAGGTATGCCAAATCCGTTCTTCACCCATATCTCCTCTTGTCCTTCATTCCAAGTAGTCTTCATTTCATTCATTGTCTCATGTAGAAAGTCCTTCTACCTTCCACTTTGCTTATCCTTCCGGTTGGTAACTGATAACAACTGACTCTAACCACTACCGATCACATCAGTGTCTCAGTAAGGTTCATCCCCTCTAGACTCTCCAACCAAATCAGTATCATCTGCATCTCTCTATGTCACAAATGTCACTATCTGTTGTACCATCTCTACCATTGGAACCATCTATTTCTTAATCTCAACCAACTCTTTAGATATATCATTCTCCTTCTCCTTCAAACTAGACTTAACAGGAATAGGTTCATCAACCTTCTACTCTTGAGGTTTTTCATAAGGACAACACCTGATAACTCCACATCCCTTAACCCCTATCTCTTGTAAAGGTATCAGCTTATGCCGAGCTCCTTCATGCCTAACCACATAGGTATTAGCATGACCATCAAACAAAATATTCCTGTCAAATTGCCAGAGTCTAATGAGCAACAGATGAAAAGCATCCATAGGCAATACATCACACAATATCTCATCATGGTAAGATCCAATCTGAAATTTAACCAAGCATTGTTCTTCAATCCTAACCTTAGAAACATCTTGTATCCAACTAATCTGATAAGGATTAGGATGCTTCCTTCTTTCCAAATTTAATTTACTAACCATTTCATTTGAAACAAAGTTCTCAGAACTGCCACCATCAACTATGATATTACATACCTTCTAGTTCTGAACAAATTTCTTCTATGCACTGGTTCATGAACACATGCAACTAACCTTCTAGTAACAGGACATTCACCTTTCTCTGGAACATTCTCAATGTCTTCTTCAACAGCTAATGCAACTCTTTTCTTAGGACACTACCAACTTCTATGGCCAGCTTCACCATAGTTATAACAAGTGCCGATGAACTCATTCTTCCACCTTCCTCTCTGTCCAGTATTCTTAGTAACTTGACAATTGCTAGATCCCACATCAGGCTTAGGATTCTCTGTCACATTACTCTCAGCAACTGCTTCACCAATTTTACCACCTTGGTTCTTATTACTCTATTTTCCTTCATACTTCTTATTCAACTTTTCTTCAATCTTCAATGCCATCTGATAGGCATCACCAATTATTGTCATCCGCACAGTAAGTAATTATTCCTAAATACTAGGTCTCAAACCATAGACATACCTAGCAACCTTCTCTTTATCAGCTTTAGAATGACCAGTCCTAATCAAGATTTTGTAAAACTCCTCGGTATACTCTTGAACTGATTTGTTAGTCTTCTTCAAAGCTTGCATCTTCTTAAACATGTCCAATTCATAATCCACCAGAATGAATTTCTTCTTCAACTTGTCAACCATTCGATTCCACTTAGTGATCTTTTCTTTTCCTCTTCTACCTCTTTCCAACTGAACTTCTCTCCACTAGATATTTGCATGACCTTTCATCTTAGTCTTTGCAAATCTAACCCTATCAGGATCTTCTATTTCTTCATACTCAAAGTACTCATCAATCTCAATGATCTAATCAATCAACTCCTTTGGCCTAAGGCTTCTAGCAAATGCAAAAACTTCAATCTTAGGTCTCTTCCCAATCTTAGACATAGCTTTCAGAATTTGATTCTCCTCAGTATCTCTAGCTTCTTCGACAACTTCTTCAAAATGATCTTCCTTAGATTCATCATCACTATCCTCTTTCAAGGTAGGCTTCTTCTTTCTGAATTCTTCTTGTAAGTCTTGCACTTGTTTCTGCAAAGCCCTAAAATCATCAAGAAAAAATTCTCGAGTAGTTTCTTGTTCCTCTAAGATCTCATGATTTCTTCTTGGGGGCATCTTCAAATCAAGATCTAGATACACAAGATCCACTCAGATCGAATAGGAACAGACTTTTCTCAAACAGGAACAAACTTCACTCTGATACCACCTGATGTAGTCAAGGCTGGTAGATCCAGTTAAGGATAGATCGACCTTGCAACCAAACCAATATGCAACGGAAATACACAATAACAATAACAGATCTGAAATGAAACTAAAGTCTTTATTCATCAAATTACAGATTACATGCAATGTGCCGGGCTATAAGGCCTTCCTGGTTACCGCCATATACAATAAAGTATCAGTCTACAAGATCTCACATGATCCAAATCTTTTTCCCAACATTAGCATTTAGCTAGCCTAGGTCTATAACACACAACACATTGGTAGGCACCCAGGAAAGATCTAAACTTGTACTCAAACTTCCAAGCAATCTTCTTGCTCCTAAGTTCACAGGCTACTAAATTTTCTTTCCCCCAGTCTGATGCTCCTAAACAACTACCCAAGCATCCTATAAATACTAATTCCCAACCACAAGTCAGCTGATGAAACAACAAACCCTTACAAATAAATATTAAATGTTAAAACATCAGTCGGCTCTCACATAGCCTTACAAAATAAATAAAATCTCAAAGATGGCCCCAATGGTCATCAGATCCACATAGAAGAATGCAACATGCTAGATCTAGGTCCCCACACATCCAACGGTCAATCCATAACATGAGGATCGCGACCCAAATTAAATGCACCAGTCGGCCAAGCCAATCTATCCAAACAATCCAGTCGGTAAGCAAGAACACCAAGCAACAGAAGAAATAATCGATCACCAGTCGACCGACCACGCCAAGCATGACCGACCAACGTAGTTACCACTGAGTGCTAGTGAATCGATGCCTTCAATCACTGAGCGTTCTTCAGAGACCGAACACCTTGGTAACCACATAAACCAAGCAACCAGTCTCTCAAACTGAGTAAGAAATCCACCAAACCAAAATAAAAAATAACAATCTACCTTCAAAGACAAACATATTTTTGTTTGATATAGGATTGCCAAGAATCCTAGGATGCTTCTGCATCAATTAACCACAAGAATAATTAAAAGTGAAATAATATCAAAATATCTTGATGCACACCCAAAACAAAGATACATCTTCATGATTAATTATAATTTGGGAACATGTTCCCTTTGTTAGATGTGGCCATATCAAGCTTTATCATCACATGAGCCTGTTGAGGTACTTGAAGTTCAAACCAAGTTTGAATTTCTTTAGTAATTCTTCCCACTACAACTAGTCTATTTACAACACCATTCACCTCATAGAAGGTGTGTTGGAAGATGATGTCATCCAATAGGGTCATAGGGCCAATACATTTTATAATTCTATGCTTCATTTCCAAACCTAGGATACGTGCCTTGCCGAACATCACTATTGAGGGCATCACCCTCAATGATGAATTTTTGTAGCCTTAATTAACTGCCAACTCATTGTAAAACATAAAGATATTATGGAGAAAACATACTAAATTAATACAATTAATAATTATATTTTTAAAATAAAAAAGTAAACTATATTTATTTGTAATTGTAATCACTTGAAAATGGACAAGATTATTTAAGTGAGAAATCAAGGCAAGGATCAACACAATTAAATGCAATTAAATCAAATCAAAGACAAATTGCAATTGAACATTAATCCAAAATTAATGTAAAATCAAAAGCTATCAAATTAATTTAAATCGAATAAATCATGATACATCAATAAATTGTGTAATTAATTTAATTAATTATATAGTTCAATTTAAATCAAATCAACCCATTCAAGGGGTACACATGGTTAAACAAATTAAATAAAATCAATTGATTAATTCCTATTTTCTCTCAACACCACATGGAAGGAAAAATCCTCAACCAATTGGAATTGAGAACCAAGCTCACATGGATCAAGCCTAAAATGAATCTCAATCACTCATTTGGAAAGAGCATCTTGTCCACCCATTTTGTCTTCTTGTCCCAAGCTTTGAGAAAAATCTATTTAAATTGTCTCCAAAGGGTGGAACCAAGGACTTGACCCCAACTCAATCACGATCAACTCAACTACACCCCCTTACCCTTGCCAAAATATATAAAAGCAAGGCATAATTGAAGAATAAATCATCCACAAATTTGAGAATAGTATCAAACCTCTTGCAATTTAGAGCTAGAAAGGCAATCTAGGAGCTAATTAGATAATTTCAATTTGGAATTAACATTGTTATTAGCTTTGCATATCATTCTCGTTTTAGGACTGTCACTAATGGAGTCTTGCTGAGAGCTTTATCATTAGCATCCCTAAATAGAGATCCATAAAGTGCTTAATTGTCAATTTTTAGCTTAAATAGATTGCTATTTGTGGTAATTTAGTGTTTATTTTGAATTATTGATGATACTAACCCTATGAAGGTACTTTTTCTAGTACACAAAATGACACCCACCGTGGGGCATTAGGCTTCATAAATTTATATATTTGGAGAAGTAAAATTTTTCTTGCAAATATTATTTTCTTCTCTGTTTTACAGGTGAAATAGTGCGTTTGACACTTTTTGTAGCGCTTTTACCATGTTTTCCAGCACTTATGAGCTCTGAAACAACGCATTGACGATAAATTTTTGCGACTTTACACGGGGCTTTAGCTCTTTTGATTCCTTTTATTCTCTGTCTAATCTTCTTTCAATGCTTTTTCCCTGACTAGCCAGTGCTTTTGCACAATTCTCCAACGCTTTTATGGTGTTCTTGACTCCTTTACACAGAGTTTCAATGCTTCTGATCTCTGTTTCAGTTCTTTTAAAATTTTCTTTAGTGCTTTTAATTAGATCCATAGCGCGTTTGAGCATTTAAGTAGCGCTTTCAATAGATTTTGTAGCGCTTTTGATTTAATTAAAAACTAATAGAATCTGACTGTCGAAAAATGATTTCTCTGTCTCTGTAGGATGACTGGTCATAAAAGAATAAAAAAACTAGAGACCAGATTCAACAGTGAGGGAAAAGCCTTGAAAAAAAGGATCAAAGAGGAGAATATTGCACACATCAAGCTAGTTTTGGAAGATTCTCAACAAGAAAACAAGGTATATGAACAATACTTAAAAGTTGTAGAAGCATATAAAGAAAAGTTCGTATCATTGAATTGGATTTATTCACCTTAATGAAGTTTTTCTCAAATTTGATAAATAAGGCTTACATTCAATTTTATCTTTGTTTCCTTCATTTTGGCTGGTTGTGTTGACTAACTTGTTCGAGGAGAAGCGATTGAAAAGGAATGATCGCCACTAGGTGAGTATTAAAATGCAAATTTCATAAAAAATGCCCCTAGCCTTTGCTAGCTACAAAACAAGGTAAGCCTCACACTAAGTCATTTTTTTTCTTAAATTGTAGCTTTGTCATTTTCAAAATCTAGTAATTAAAGCAACCTATTATTGTTTGAGGAATTTGACATTAGGTCTATGCTCTTCACTTTCTAAGTGAATTAAAATGCCAAAAGTGTTAAACTCCTTGATTAAAAGAAAGGCTAAGTAAATCAAGCACTAAATTTGAACAACCCCTTGTTTGTAGAAAAGAGTAGAAATACTCGATTCTCATTAGTTAGTGGGTTTGGTAATTGAACCTTGTTAAAAGTGTTTGGGAAATGAGAAATAAATATGGATATTGTTAAGGTTTTATGATCATTGCAAATGTAATAGCACTATCTGATTGTATGTGTTTTTCAAATACAACAATCTCTTGTATTTATATTAAGAATAAGCCAAAAAGAGATATGTCCTTTCATGAGACATGTCTATTCATTATTATGTAATTAATATAATGATATATATATATATATATATATTCTTCAAGTCCCAATTGTTTGGCAACTCGTAAGTTGCAGAATTTCGCTAGAACTGCGCACCTGATTTTGCACCACCATCGCCATCTTCATCTTCCTCATTTCTCCCACCATGATCACCAGTGAATATGTTGCAATCATTGGTTTGAATATTCCATGGATGTAAAATAACTCCGACGTTTCATAAGTTTAATAGAAAATTTGTTCTTTCACATTGATGTTTACGAAGTTTCCATGCTTTGAATGAATAAACAGCAATAGAAGGCCTACTTTAGGATTTTAAAGAAATTCAAAAAGTTCACATTTTCCATTGCTAGCTTATTCTATATGGTTGTAACATACATTTTTTAAAACATCCGATAAATTGGTTATAATAAAAAACCACGACGAATGAATATTTAATTTGAGAATGTCAAATGATATATCTTAATTAACATGGATCGCACACGAAATGATTTATTGTTATGTGAGATTTATTATTTTCTGTTATTAACAAAAAGAATAGGAAAGGAAGGAACGTATGTTTTTGGATAAGCAATCCTTTTTTAATTTAATCTAATTTTATGTTATTGAATGAACTTATGTTTCTTCATAAGCAAATTTTCTTGTCAATTTGATATTAAAACTCGTAACAAATATTTATATAAATTGTTCACTATTTATTAGACTAACTTGAGCAGTCTTGATAATGAAGATCAAAAAGAAATTTTAAATATTTAATAATAAAAACTTTGAAGGATGAAAACATAATTTTGAGTTAAGTGTAGTTTTAATTTTTATCCACTCTAATCTATTCTTCATTTAAGCAACATTCAAGATTGATTTTGTAAAGCATAGATTCAACTCAATTAATCTACAATTATTAATTGAAGTCGTATAATATTCAATGAATTTTTTTTGGAACACTATAATAAGATTAATACAAAAAATAGAATATTGCGTTAGAGTCAACACATAGATTAATTGCATATTTGTTTATTGTTGTTAATAATCTCCATAACTATAAAGCTAGTTTCAAAAAGACAATCAATTCAAGAAAACTCAGCCCTTACAATTTGATTCTCTGCCTAATTTATTTTTAAATATAATCAAATTGTTCATAATTCTTGAAGACTAGAATTTTTAGGTCAAATAGTTAGCATAAATACACATGACTAGATCAAAATCTATGGTCAGAGATCTTGAAGAACTAAATTAACTTATGGAGGAGGATATGTTTGCATATAATTTGAAGTATTAAATGCAACAAAGGATTTAATTTTCATACGAGGTTATCAAATCCTAAATTGTATTAGGTTTTTATCTGAACATTGAGTAATAGTGGATTTGACATGAGTCTTAATTACCATCTTCATTGATTAATATTGGACCTGACTATTGATTAAATAGCTTAGTTGATATATTTTTTTTAATGGTTTTGGAGTTTATCTTTTTATTATTCTTAAATAATTTTTAAATTTTGTTTTGGTTTGTCTTCTTAACCTTTGCTATTTTATTGTTATTTTGTGACACCTATTTTACTTTATCAACTTTTGGCTATTTTATTAAAGATTTTATTTTAAGTTTCATATATCATTATTTTTTTAAAAGTTTACAAATAAATTAATGATGTAGGGCCCTCCGTAGGTCATAATTCACTCACCTCCCATTGTTTCATTGTAGTGATAATTCACAGAGAAAACTATAGGGTAAGGACCATTAACCACAACAAGAATAATTGGAAGGGAGATAATCTTGAAATATCTTAATGCCCAACCAAAAAAAAGATACAACTTCATCATTAATTATAAATTGGGAACATGTTTCCTTTGTTATATGTGGCCATATATCTAGCTTAATCATCACACGAGCCTGTTGGGGTACTTCTTGAAGTTCAAACTAGGTTTGAATTTATTTAATCTTTCCACTACAACTAGTCTATTTGCAACACCATTTCGCTCACAAAAGGTGTGTTGGAAGATGATGTCATCCTACTCGGTCATGGGGCCTGATACATTTCATAATTATATGCTTCATTTCCAAACCTGGGACACGTGCCTTGTTGAGCATCACTATTGAGGGCATCACCCTCAATCATGACTTTTTGTAGCCTAAATTAACTGCGAACTCATTGTAAAACATAAATATAGTATGGAGAAAACTTACTAAATTAATAAAAATAATAATTATATTTTTTAAATAAAAAATTTCTATATTTATTTATAATTGCTATATCTTTCTAATTAAATTTACTCTTTACATTCTTATCAAGATAATTATTACCTAGGACAAAGATCTATGTTCTTTAACATTGATAACAAATAATAATAAAGTTTTAGCCAAAATTTTAGTATAGCATGTGAAATACAATTTCTTATTTGTATCATTTATTCATAACATATGCTTCTAAATATTATTAATTGAAATGATCAAATAGATATCCATAAAAAAAAAAACTATCACTTAAAATAATGCAAGAAACTCAACTACATTGTTTCTTAAAATAAGGTTAAGGTTCTATCAGTTTCATATCTATATAAGTTAATTTAGACAAAAATTTGAAAATGAACTTAGAAATATTAAATTACATTGGACTATCTATATTCATTTTACATCTAGAACAATGAAAACAAAGTGATATTTAAATTTGCAATTTGAATAATCAAGTTTTTAGTTTTCTTTCTACTATTCCATCTATGGAGACAAGTATCAAATTTTTTTTTTTGGATGAAGGTTTTTAGACTTGTGAGGTAGCCCAACAAGGCATGAAGCTTGTGATCTACCAACCAGCGAAGGCCACCTAGAAATTTTAGGAACTCGATACGGGCCCACTCGTGCCTGAAACCTCTTCGTCTTAGAGCCAAGGACTAAGGAGCATCCACGTTGCCAAATTCACCTGGGGCATGATCCCAATGTCATCCCTTATGATGTCAGATCCTTGCACTCGACAAGACTTGATCCCTGGTGGGCTCATTGTGAGCCATTCAACTTCACCAGTAGACCAAGGGCCCATTGACACAAGTATCAAATTTGAGGGAAATACAAATTCAAAATTTGGAAAAACATTGAAGTGGAGGAGAAGACTACTACATTTTTATGAAAGATTCAATAAGGGTAGTCATAGATCATTTGAGGGCAAAGAAGGACAAGTAAGGATTTTTCCATACAGAAGAAGCTGAGGATTTTTTTGATGAGAGATTCAAAAAGAGTATTTACAGATTGTTAAGAAGTCAACATTATTTTGATAAGGAATTTTTTTATAGTGGACATCATTTATTAGAGCCATGGGGGTGGAGATTAAATGCCTGTATCAAGAAGAAAAAGTTAGAAGATGGAAAATAGAGATACAAATGAAGAATTTGACAGGAAAATATTGGTGTCATTTCCCAATAATATACCAACTGTTTCAACATCCAAAGTACGGGTCCCAATAAAAAATTCCTCTTCTAGTGAAGTTTTGGACACCTCAACCATGGGAGATTCATAAGGAAAGAAATCAAAATATTTCATTTCAAAAGTAAGCATATGGGCATAGGATTTGGAGAAAAAATTCAAACAAATATATTTGAAAACATAAAATGGATGTGTCAAAATAAGAGCAACAACAATAATCTGTGAAAGAACCAAACAAAGAGGTTAGGGTTTCAAAGTATAAAAAAATATCAATAGATATAGATCTCTAAAACTAGATGGAAGAACCAAAAAATTAATCTCAGCAATCAAAAAAATGAACTTCATATAAGGAGAAGGTGAGTTAGAAAGGCTCAAGGAAATGTTGGAGCTATTTGGAAGATTTATTTCTCAAAGAAAGGATCAAAAAGAAGAATTTTTAGGAGAATGAAAAGGTCATCCAATAGAAGGAAGGATTCATTAGAGGAAAGAACAAAGGTGGTAACAACATATTCTCTAAGATTGGACTTTACAACTAATGAGATTAGCATTACTTTCACAAAAAACCTTCTCAATCCTCACATCAAAGATTTTGGCCATCTTACATTAATTTGTGAGTTTTGGAACCTATCCATTTCTTTTAAAGAGATATTTAGATGGATTAAAAAAAACTAGAGATATGTGAAAGAGTTAGCCTTCTTAAATAATCCTTGAGGATTTCTTATTGTTAATTTTAATTCCAAGATAGGAAAGGAGAGATTATTTAAGAATAAATATTGGTTTGACAAAAATTTAGGTCTCCACATGCAAGCCTAGTCCCCCAACTTTTCTATGGAAACTTAGAATATAAAATTCATCCCATTTTGGGTTTAATTTCACAATCTTCCCATAGAATATAGGGATGTAACAATCTTAGAAATCATAGGAAAGAATTTAGTGTCTTGTTGATTATTGGTCTACTATGAAAAAGATGATAGATTTTTTTAGAAAATGTCATTTTGTAGATCACTCATCTAATTGGAAATACCATTCAAGAAGTAAAGGATTGGGATCTAGAAGATGTGACCATATTTAGGTGAGATGAAGTCATTGAAAACATAAATATATATTATATGTTTCTAAAAGTTAAGAAATAGGAGTATTTTAAAAATTGGTAAACTTATCAAAAAGGAAAATTCATTTAAGGTTAGTAGGATAAACATTGATCAACATTTATTAAGTGAGAGGTCAAACAAGGAAAAAAGATATATGTATAATACTTCTTCACAAGAAAAAAAATTAATTTTCTGATGGAAAATATTTTGAGCACTCCATCAATCTCAAAATAAGGGACAAAGAAATATTTTAACTACCAGAGGAAAATAAACAATCAAGAAAGTAGAACTATTACTAGGGGGTTGATTTCATATAGGAACCAATATTGTTGAATTATAAGATTAAAGATGTTAGAGATATTCTATCCAGAAATCATACAAAGTTTTATAAGAGGAGGTAGATAATTCAACTTCCCAAATAGATTATTATATAAATTCAATTTTTCTTATAAATTGGAAGAGAAGGGTTGGACAATTAGGTAACCAAAAGTATTATAACATGGAGATATACAAAAGGAAAGAAGAAGTAAATCTGCCCTATTTTCTAAATACCATCATTTACAAAGGGATAAAATTAGCCTTGGAAATAAAAGGGATACAAAAATAAAATAAAAATATTTATTTTAATGGGGGTGTTTTAATAAATGATTATGGCTTGGTTAGAAGATAAATGAGAATTCTTATAAAAAGGATCAGAGAATTGTAGGGGATGTTTTATTGGAACAATTAGTTGAACAATAAAATATTGGGTATAAGAATAGTATAGAAGGTTTGAGAATATACAAAGATGCCAAGATTTATGAAATAAGTGATAAATAAAGTATTTCTCTAGTTAAATAAATGTGCATATTTTAAAGGATAAAATAATTCCTAGAAAAATTTACTGAATCTCCGAATTTAAGAATATCTATTAGAATAATTGGAATTTTCTTTTCAGGATTGGAGTGCGAAAAAAAATCAATAAAATTGAAGAAATTGTAGACCACATTTTATCAAAAGAATTGTAGTTAGAAAGTTCAATAGATAAGGGTATAAAATTATAAGCTTTAGAAAATCCACCATGAAAGATTGAATCATAAATTTAAAAAATAACTCCATTTTAACCCAAAAGAGGAAGACCCCCAGGTAGTTCTAGAAAAAAAGTGATGAAAATCATCTATTATTAGATGCATATGAATCTCTAGAAATAAAGAGTTTAAATATGGGGTGGTCATGTAAATCAGTCATGTTGATGGAAAAATAAAATATAAAGGGCTCAAAATCACTACCAATGAAATGAGGGAAAATAGAGGATATCAATGGAAAGAAAGGAAATATCAGAGATAAATGTTGTAAGAATAATTTTTTTAGTGGAGTCCTAAAAGATGTTTCTCTTTAGATGAATAAAGAAATTAAGGATTCATCTCTGAATCGAAAATTAATACCACAACATGATATTAACAAGTGGGACACTTCAAAAATATGCAATAATGATGGGAAAGGTAATATAGGTGACACAATAAAAGGAAGCATTATCCCACTCTACATGAAAAGTAATAAATATTAAGCTAAAAGTAAGAAAACTTCATATAATGAAGAAATAAATGATGAGTTTGAGGAGGAAAATAATACCATTCCATTAGAACTAGAGGTAGAGTAAGATATTTTTGGATTCACTGATTTGAATAAGATGGTTAGTAAGGAGGAGTTAGAATAAAAGCATGACCTTATTGAGAATATTTTGGAAATTGATAGTTTAGAAGAGGAGGAAATGAAGATCACCTTTCAAGTTTTCCTTAATGAGGTTCAAGAGAATCCATTTGAATCTAGGAAAAAAATGTTAGGTATATGGAAATTAGAGATGGAAAAAGATATGCTAGATTGTGGGAATTCATTGAAGAAAAGAAAGGGGAGAGAACCAATATCAGAACTTAGGTTACTGGACAAAGATACATTTAATCAAATTAAAATTACATCATATTGAAATGCAAGGGGAAGGTCATTCCCAAGGGGCCATGAAAATTTTACCTTGTAATTTTAGAGGCACGAATGCCCCTAATAAGTGGCAAATGATAAAATACTATCTTTTTTCAAACAAAGCATAAATTATTATGCCAGAAGAAATGAAAATTAGTGTAGACCAATGGGAAAAGTTCAAGAAGAAATTAGGATCTTGGGAGGGGTAGTAATAAAGGCATTAGGTAACTTAGGTGACCTGGCCATAATTTGGAACCCAAATAGATTATCATTTTAAAAAATAACTTGTAATCATAATTGGTAGGGGGGATTGGCGAGTGGCTTGAATAGAATTTTAAAGTTTACTAGTTGTTAATGTTTATGGTCCTATTGTAATAAAGAATAAATTTGAAGTATGGAGTAAATTAAGTTACATCATTCAAAATATTTTAAATGGGAATATAATTTTATTAGGGTATTTCAATTCTATCATACACTTATCAGAAAAAAGGGGTGGCATTAAAAAGGAATTTCAAGCATAGGTGGATTTCAAAGTTTGGTTAATTAGTAATAACCTGCTAAAAATTGATATGGAGAATGAGGTCTTCACCTAGAATAACATAAAATTGGGATTCAGTCATGTAGTGGAGAAACTTGACATATTTTTATTTAAAGGAATCCTTAGTCTATTTCCCTTCAATTTGAAATCTTCGATAGTGCCAAATCACTTTCCAATTCAGCAAGATCCTCTATGGGAAAGAAAACCTCTATAGTATCTATTTAAATTTGAAAATATGTATATGGAGAGAGAATATTTCATGGATATGGTGAGAAAATGGTGAAAATAATCTGTATTCAAAGGATCTAAATTATTTTATTTTGTATCTAAATTAAAGATCGTCAAAAGGAATTTACTTAAATAGAATATGGAACATTTTAGGGATTAATTTTTGTTGCTAAAGATAATATTGAATAAATTTTCAAATAATTAAATGAAGAAGTGATTAAAAAAGGAATGAATTAAAATAGATTCATTAAAGAGAAGTAGCTACTCAAGGAGTATGAGGAGATTTTGGCAAAAGAAGAAATCTTTGGACACAAAAATCTAGAGAGGTTTGATTGGAAGAAGGTGATATGAATAAAAGGAATATTTCATAATAGGACAAGAAAAAAAAAAGCATCAATAGGATTCATAAGATAAATGATGGTGCTGGTAGTATGATTGAAGATCTGGAGGAAATAAATGAAGAAACAATTTGTTTCACAAAAGTCTTTAATAATTTGAATGGATCAAATTATTTCTCTAAAAAAATGATGTTGGAAGGTACTCTAAAATTGGCATTAGAGGAGTATAATAAAATAATTAATCCCAAATTGATTGAGCAAGAAATTTTGGTAGCTCTTAATCAACTTCTTCCGGATAAGGCACTAGGCCTTGATGCTTTTCTTGTAGCCTTTTTAATTTTTTTTAGCAATTACTAGGATTAGATATTATAGTTTCTTTGGAGGTAGCAATAAATGGGGGAAATTCCATAGAGAAATCAATACTATATTCCTTGTATTAATCCCAAATAATGAAAAAGAACAAATGCTAGATGAATTCAAACCAATATCCTTATGCAATACAATCTATAAAGTTTCCAAAGCTCTAGAAAGTAGACTAATGAAAATTATACCGCTTATTATTTTAGAAGAACAAACAAGATTTTCTTTGGTTGATCAATATTTGATGGGGTAATCATAACACATGAAGCCATTCACTCACTAAAAAAAAATAAAAGACCCAAGTATGATTATAAAGATTTTTTAGAGTACAACTGATAAACTGCTTGGAGAACATAATGGAGAATGTGAAAATGATCACCGAGCTACTAAAGTATATGTGAGACATTAGATCAGTTATTATATTGTCATTGATGTCAACTAGTTTTGACTATACTTATCATGATAATTTCAAATATTTGAAGAATGTAACAATAAAGAAATATAAAGAATTGATATAGTATGTTCTAGTAAAACTCTAACCAGAGTTATGTCCTAAGGAAATAAAACAAATACTTGAAAAAACAAGGCCACTATTCAAAACAAATAAGAGGTTAACTATACTTATCTATGGTGACAACAAAGATTTTTGAAGAGGAAATTGAGAATATTTTGAAGAAACATCTGAAGTTGGATGAAGAAGAGGTGGTCCAAGTTGATGATGAAGACAAAGAAGAACTAGATCCTGAGGGTAACCCATATTTATGTAAAAATGGATGTTTGAGGAGAAACAATAGCTGTTGATGAGATATGATTACAATAGCTACAAGAGAAACTACTAGAAGTTCCCGAGTTGGTAGGAATTGAACAAGTGATTGAAATTGCTGATTTGGCTATTGGTGAACATAGACAAGTCATAAAATGAGGAGACTATTAGTGATAAATTAAAGAAAGAAGAAAAGAATGAAACAAAGGTAGATAAAGTTGAAGGTGAGGTAGGACAAGAGAAGGATGTTGTCAAAGTATTGAAAAACTTGAAAATTAGTGGTGATGATGATAGCCTACCAGAATTGAAAGGGACTATTGATTTAATCTCAATGAGTCCATAGGAAATGATTTAAATGAAAATGCAAATAAAAACTAAAGCTAAGAGATATCAGAGGAAAAATGAGCAATATATAATTGAATCATCCAAAGACATACTTGTAGATATAGTTTAGGATGTAAAATTTGAAAAAGGAAACACCTATTGAAAAATTGGGTCAATTGGTGTCTACAACTGGCGAACAAATAAAAATCTTAAAGGAAGATTCTATTTAGAATGTTGAGAGGGGGTATGAGAAGAAAATGTCTCATACACTTGCACAAAAGATTTTAATGGATAAAAGATATTGATAGGAGAAGGCATGGAGCTCAAACTGGAGCTCAGATTGTTTTCCATAAATTTTAATCCTTATAAACATTTAGCTACAAAGTTGGGAGCATCATTGAGTGTACTGAATTATAAGCTCAAGTTACTAAGTCATGATAATGAGAAGAAGAATAGTAGCCTTAATGATTTATTGAGTCAAATGATACCTAAGGTAACTAATTTGCAAACTAGAATCAAAGATATCGAGATTGTCTTAGGACTGCCAGAGATGAATACAAGGGATGCACTTGAAGAGTTGGCATATCAAATCAAAAGTCAAATTGTAATAGTGGAAACATTACAAAAGGCATGAGACTCTTGTTTACAAGTATTGAAAAAAAATTATGGAGAGGTATTCAAGAGGATTTGAACCCCTATCGGTTATACTTTTTAAAAATTTTTTGACAAGTTTTGTATAAACCTTTGTCAAATTGTTGTCAAAGGGGGAGTCAAGTACATGAGAAACTTTTGTGGATTATGATGTAATAGTATTGTATACTGGGTAGTAGTAGTACAAGTAAGGAGGAGTTATATACATTTTGGACACTTAGTCAAATTTTATCTAATTGTTTTCATCAATGCCAAAGGGAGAGATTGTTGGCATGATGATAATGATGCATGATGAGTATTGTTGAGAGTTTGTGTTAGATCATCATTTGTTATCATTTCTAGCAATTGAGTGATCTACCATTGTCAGTGTTGGTATAAATGATGCATATGAGATGGAATGAATCAAGAGTTATGTTGTGTGGTTTGACACATAGGTATTAGTAATGTTTATAGTGTCATATCTATGATCACATGTATGTATATTGAGTTTTATACATGTTACACTTAGTTTGGTGACAACAGAGAATTAGTTTAGTAGTGAAGGAATAGAGAAGAAAGATTTGATCGGTATATCCCATATGAATGGAATTAGGTGTTGTGATTAAAGTTGTGTGATATTGATGATATTATTGGATTTATTTTGTAATCGCATAAAGATTGGTGATTGGCAGTTAGAGTTAAAGGATTTTGAAGTTTAGACAATAAAGAAGGAAAGGAAAATGAAGCACAATTAGATCAATTATACTAGTGATAGGATTGACTAGAGAGATAAAATGGTTAAGTGTGGAAATTATCTACAAAGATATATATGAAGAGATTTGTGAAATCATATTGATCAAGAATCTATAGGAAGAAAGGATTTGATAAGGTATACATGATAGTGAGTGAAGAATAGTTAACTGATACTGTATACTTGTAAAGATCAGGTAAACTGGTAAGATTTATGATGTTGGTTGAAAAATTCAATGTGGTTGGGTGAGATTGGGCCGACATAAGGCATAAAATTAAAGGTTATGGTGCTCACTCTTGAAATTCAAATTTCTTTTGAAGCAGACTAATGGTAACATATTTAAGGTTTATTAAGTGACTTAAGAATAATATAAATATGATGAATAGATCAATGTGAAGTATTTTTTTTGTTGTGGTGGTTTATGGTGATCAAAAGGTGTTAGTGCTGATATGAATAAGTGTTTCTGAGAAGAGAATTGATCAGGAATAAACTAGATCTATCATGCATTGAGTGAAAATAGCATATCCCTCTTTACTTATTGATTTTAGTAGGTTGACAAGAGAAATCCCTTAACCAGGTCACTCCTAACAGGGTGTGCAAGATCCTAACAAGCCTAAAGGTAAATATCTCTAAAAAGGTGACTCTTACAAGGAGTTATAAATCTCTTAACATAGTATATCTTAACAAGTCTTATTTGTAAAGTTTCTAACAAGGCTTAACACTCTTAACCAAGTGAAACCCTATTCAGGTGGATTTAAAAAGATCCTAACAGGGAAACTTGCTTATTGTAGTAGTGAATATTTCTAGGTGATAATTCCCAACGTGGTTTTTCCCTCTAACAAGGGTTCCCAAGATAAAAATACTTGTGTAAAGAATTTCAAGTGTGTGGATTATTATTTCTTTTATTTTTTTATAGTTACTTATTATGAATGGCTCATGATTGTTTAAGTTGATGTGAATATTGTTTAAATCTGAAACTAGACTGATTCATCCCCTCCCCTTAGTGCTACCTTGTATTAATAGCTCCTACTCCCACCCATTCTAATCTTTCCACCCTAGTCAATAAGGATAATGTTGAGTGTACCTTTCTTTGATGTTTTTATTTTATCGGTTTGATGAGCATGGAGCATTGTTCTCTTTTTTTGTTCACTTGTTTCTACCTAAGATTCAGTGTGTGAGTGTGAGTGCATGAAGATTGTTTTAAAGAAAAATACTTAAGGGATTTTATGCTTATATGGTATATTTATGATGATATACTTTATTTTTAAATTTGGTGCTTCTTGGTATAGGTTTAGAGGGTTTTTAAGAGTTTGGTCCTCTAATGATGATAAGAAAACATGTTGTCTTCCATTTGGGGACATTGTTTGACATGGTTTGAGAATTGAAGTCTCATGTGAGTGGTATTCAACTATAGGTGCAATGTTGGTGATGATTATAGTGTCACGAGTATATAAATAAATGTTTTGTGTTAACACAATAGAACTATGTTTGTTGTGATTGATGCTGGTGTTACTGATATTAGGAGGTTGTTTCCTATCTTCTTGATCTTTGTTTAGTTGCTTGACTATTATACTTGATTATGAATATGTTTGGAAAATATATTTGATATTCATTTGGTATTTGATTATTTTTTCTACAAGATTATTTATTCTCTTTGATAACTTAGTTTGCATTTACTAATGTGATGATGATATTTCATGTTTTAAGTGATTGTATTATTGGATATGTGATTGGTATGTTTGTTACATCTAATTTTATTGCAATGGTATGACTCAGATGTAGATTGTCTATATCCATTAGGCCTGATTAGTTGTTGTTGTAGATTTAGTTAGTTGGTCTTGTCTATGGTATGAACATGGTGTGTTAGTATATTTATTTTGAGATGAGAAGATGGATGATGTTTATGGTACTTGGATAGTGTTTTTACTTTTATCATATTATTTTATTATGATATTATGAGAGCCATTTAATTCATTGATTGCACTTTTTACTTGGATCTTTTGACAGTGTTAAGTTGCCGGTGCAAGATTGATTCCTAATTAAGGATGTTAATTATTATTGGTGTTCGTATATATCTTCTTGGTTTGGGATTTTAGGTTTTATGTTGCTAAAATATTACCTTTTCATGTCTACACCTAAAGGATATTAATTTAGGAGATTCTTATCATGATATCATGTGTGACTTTATATAAAATTTCACTAAGAGTTGTTGGAAATGATGTGTATTCACCATTGGATGGTGGAAGATATTAATTAGTGTTGAATATGCATGACATATATCTTAGATCCTATTTCTATAGTAAAATATTTCACGTTTCATATCTCAGTAGTAGGAGATGGTTATCTTCATGATATTTGGATATGTCAACATCTTGAAGGACTCAAGAGTTCCTTGGTTGAGGTTTGGTTTGATTATTTGATTTGATATTATATCATAGTTTCTATTCTATCATGGTAAAGTCTTGATTTCTAGCCTAGAATTTAATATGATATAGTCGTTTGATATTTTTTTGTGGAGCATGTTATCTTATAGGAGGAGATGGTTAGATCATGTTGTCCTATTTTTATTCTTGATTAAACTATTTGGAGCTTGATATTGATCCTAGTTTATTTCTCTTTGTGTTGAGTACATAATTTTTTTTTTGATACTTCATGGTGGTGATCTATTGTATTTCAAGTTTGCATATGCACACATACACATATAAACACACATTGATATCTATATATTCATATACATATACACACACACATATATATATACATATAGGTATATATATGTATATGTATATGTATATGTATATGTATATATATATATATATACATACATACATATATATATATATATACATACATATATATATATATACATACATATACATATATATATATATATATATATATATATATATATATATATATATATATTATATATATATATATATATATATATATATATATACATATATATACATATATATACATACATATATATATATATATATATCTATATATACATACATATATATATATACATATATATATACATATGTATATTATACATATGTATGTATATATACATATGTATGTATATATACATATGTATGTATATATACATATGTATGTATATATACATATGTATGTATATATACATATGTATATATATATATGTATATGTGTATATATATATATATATATGTATGTATGTATGTATGTATGTATGTATGTATACTTATATATATGTATGTATGTATGTATGTATGTATGTATGTATGTATGTGTGTGTGTGTGTGTATCATCAGAAAATGGAAGTGCTTACATTTAGGATCAGTTTAGCCCTTCGAGTAGGTGATTTGGGGTCATGTCAAACACCTCGAATAGGTTCATGGCTTGCTGCTCGCTTTTTCCCTATTTTCTCCTTATTTCTAGCCTGTTTTCTGGCACCTGACACATACAGTTTGAGGTTATTGACCTTAGGGTCAAGTTCGACCTCGACCTTGACCTAGGTAAAGGTCAACCTCAACCCTAACCTAGGTCAGAGTCAAGCTCGACCTTAACACTGGGTCCAGATTTCAAGTTCCAAAGATTTCAGGATGTCGAGCTTCAGAAAGTTGATTTTCCCACTTTCGGGTTGGATGTTTCAGATTTCAGAACGGTAAACTCTTAAATTATTTTTAATCTAGGTCCATTTCTAGGGGTTAAGGTTTAAATGGGAATTTAATTCTCCTATATCACTCTGTCTAGAAGTTTG